>OZ022594.1:6093206-6180706 GCA_963669155.1 Arbacia lixula | reverse complement strand
ATGAATACCTAGAATTTAACACCTTTATGGTATTGACAATTGTTATTTACTTTTTCTTCAGGAGATCTTCAAAGACAAATAACTATGATAACCTGGAAGCAGAATACATCAAGAATCTCCAGCAGCAAATCTATTTCTTGGAGCTCGAAGCAAACTTCTTATATCCTTTTTTTTTTATGTTTCAAAACTAATATGATGTAGTCATTGTGAATTGCAAATATCTGCAAGGATCTTCAGGATTGAAGGCGGCAGATTAACCCGAAGAAGAAGAATTTTCTCAGATAGTGTACATCATGCTTCTTAATTAACCCTTTATGCCACATGTGTGGAATTGTTCATAAGTATAGTTCACATAATTCCCATAGACCTGTATTTTATTTTGGCTCAGGAAGGGTTGATTTGTTTGAGGTTAGCATTCATTTAATGCTGGTCATCTTTTGATAGAATGGATATTTCCAGCTAAATTTTATTGGCTTTAATATCTAGTTGACATCATGCACCATGTAAGGTAGACACCCTCAGAACTTGTTGTTGGTTTGGAATATTGATATTATGAGGCAAGTTCACTATTCATAAGGCTGTACAGGTAAACATGTTTAAAGGGCATACTGGGAAGATTGTTCAGGCCAAACATTTTGAAGATTTGTGATTTAATCACTCATTACTCCCAATGCGGATCATTTGAGGGCAAATAACTTTCAGTAAGTTTCTAAAATGGTCAATATCATTTGCAAGAAGATTGCATACGATCACCTTTTTGAATTTTTTTTTCTTCCCAGTACAGTATATTCCCTTACGATCTCATCACTGAGGGGCCGCTTTTCATAATATACATGTAGGAAATCAGAGTCGTTATTAATGAATCATGAGGACACGTTGACTTTCACATTATGGTTCATCATCATCAGTGCTCATTTGTCCAAGGACAAGTTTAATGACCCTATCATCTCCTTAAGGCGATGTTTCTCCAAGCATCTCAGTTTTAAGCCTACTGCTTCATGTATACTCCAGAATGAGCAATGAGATTTGAACAAAGAAGGCTTTTTGGATTCTACTTTTTGGATCCTAGCGGTTCTTATGAATACCAGTCCTCTTCAGTACCAAGCAGACCGCAATAACACTTAAAGGTGATATTCATAGAAAATTAAAAAATATGAAGATATTCATCCACAGAAAGCTTATAAGCCATACAATGAGCTTGGATGACATTCAAACAATGTATCACTTTCCAAAAAGCAAAATTAGGGTGAAAACAATCACCGTATTCTCGGGGACAAATTTGACCTACTGTCATCCGAAACGGCCTTTAGGTCTGATGTAAGAAACGGGAGGCGTTATTGTGCATCACACATGCCAATCCGCAGCTTCTTTTCCGCCAGAAGCATCAGGCATTGTTAATGAAACTGTGATGGCAGTTGCTAGTGGATTAACAGGTGTGATACACAATGGTCACTGTGAAGCATATCCCGGCTGTGACGTACACACAACGCCACTTTCCCTTAGGCGATTTCGTAGGTCAGGAAGAGAGTCAATTTAGTGAAATTTGACTTTCATTTATCACAAACTGAACACTTTCATGGCATTTTAGCTGCACAAATTGCTTTAATAACTGATTCAATAATAAAATAAAGTATATCTATTTGATTTTATTTCCTATGAATATCACCTTTAAAGGGATAGTTCACCCTACAATTTATGTGGTTTTAACAAAAGAAAGATTAAAGAAAAATATTAGCGAAGGTTAGACGATAATTGGTCAAAAGATAAGAAAGTTATGATTGTTTTAGTTGTTTATTTTGTGACGTCACATACGAGGTGCTCTCCCATATGTTATGTACTTCTATTTCCATAAATTGCCTTTTTTTCTGCTCTTTGATTAAAGCATACATTCTTTTCAATAGAGGTATGTGTGTAAAAACATAGTGTGCCTAATCAGTATATCCAATGCACAGGTGAAATGGTATATCCTTTTGAGAAAATGGACATTTTCAACAACAAAAAATCCATGACATACAGTATGGGAGAGCACCTCACAATTGACGTCACAAAACCAGCACTTTAAAATCTAATAACTTTCTTTTTCTTTGATCGATTTTTGTTAAACCTCCACTTACATGTTTCCTTTATGTTTCTGCTTTCTTTAAAACCAACTTAACTTCATGGTGAACTATCCCTTTAAACCCTTGTGTGCCAGTTAGAATACTGCTCTATGGCGATTTGTGTATTACTTGTGCATAAAGTCACACATAGCACTTACAGGGTTAAAGCTGTTTTTTCCTTGACTGTACTGTCTTTACGAGAGACCAAGCCAAGAAAGCTACTGAACTTCAACCGAGGATGACAGATGAAGCTAGCAAGATGCTACATAGACTCAAGGTAAGTGTGTATCAATAGACAAATCTTACTTTTACAAATGCTGCATATGGTACATCTGTAGGGCACAGTTTGTGATCTAGTGTAAGATATGGGTGATTCCATGGGGTTGAGGCTAATTTTGTGACATACCACAACTGCAAATCCATGTCCTTTTCAAGCCAGGCAAATATAGTCCAATAATGGCATGAGCAAAAAAAAATGGGTCCCATCCAGTATTATTTCTCAAAGACCATGGCATATGCAATTTGACTTATGAAAATTTCTTGTCCATGTAAAAACAATATAAATGTCCATGTAACGGTGATAGATATTTGTATGCCTGTAGCTTGAAATCCATGAAAGATTACCAATTTTAACGCCTATTACTGAGAAAAATAGAGTAATTCTTCATTGACAGCTCAAAACTTAACCACATCTGAATTGATCTTCGTAAAGGTTGATACTTCTGTTACATGGACATTGCATGAAAACTTTGCCCCAACCCCATAGAATGACCCATACAGTATATAAATCCTGCATCACATGCAAGGGGAATTGTTATGCCTTATATTTCCAGTTTGTCATTGTTTAACCTTCTTCCAAGTGACTTTTATTATCTATTATTGAAATATTCTCGTTATCTGTTGTATTCTTACATTATGTTTATCAATATTTTATTTCCACGTGTCATATTTTATCATTTAAAAAGAATAATCTTGATCTTGAATAATATGGAATTTTATTGTTTTATTATTTAAATGCTATTGTTCATAATTTAAATAGCATCATTTACTACTTGAAGCTGCCATCTGATGTATATAGCCTGCATCTATCTCACCAATTTGTTTATCGATATTTTATTTTGTGGGGACGTTTTACCAAGCTGTTCTTAAGCTAAAAACCACTTTACGCAAGACTGGTGACCCTTGTGCTTAACGAGATACAGTACCCCACTTTGTTCCTGATTTAACCTGCTGGGAGTTAATTTAAAACAATCCTAATCAAATTTGACGGATCATAAACTTTGTATTCAGACACTTATTAACAACAAGAATTTTAATTTATAAACATCAGATTTGAGAATCTTTGAGAATTTGATTTAGCACAAGAAAGGGTCACCAGTCGTGCGCTACAGTGCAAGTCCTTCTTAGCTTTAGAACAACTCAGTGAAACACCCCACTGATCTGGAATGATCAGAGGAATCGTTAAGTGTTTTATTGTTATTGTTGATGTTTTAAATTGTACCGTTTGTTACCAGGAGCTGCAGTCTGATGTGGATAGCCTGCATCTTGAAGTCAGAAGAAAAGAGTCCAACTTGGATCTTGTGAGCACGGAGAAGGACAGGCTTGATGGGAAGCTAAGGATGCTAGAAGGTAACACGCAAGCAATACAAATTTTTTATTTTGGGTGGTGTGGAATTTGAAAGAATAACATCCATGTCTTGCGGGTTCATTATATAAAAGTATGGAGGACCTTAGCAAAAGGAAAATGATGAATGACGAAGTTTCTCTCCATTTGCAACATAACCAAATTGACATGAAAGAACAAATAGAAATGTCAAAAAGAGAAAACATCAGTAAAGGAGTATCTTATAACACTTTGGGAATTTAAGTGGAGTTGAATTGCAATTACATTAAAACAATTAAATGACATTCACTTGAATTTTAATAGAATTTGCTATTGAAATGAAATTAAAGTGGAATTGAATTTTAAGAGCATTTAATTTACATTTAACTGAAGTGTAATTGGATTCACATTGCAATTGAAATGGAATCCAATGGAAATTAAATGGAAACAAATAAATTGACTTTGAATTGGTATTGAATTGAAATTGCATGAAAATAAATTGAAATTTAATTGAACTTGAAATTGGAATAAGATTGAATTGGAATTTGATGCAAATTGAATTATCTTGCTCAGACAACCACCAGCGAGAGAAGAAGCTGTTGGTGGAGGAGGTGGTGCAGCTCAAGAAGCAGAACGAGATGATCCAGCGAGAGATCCACGACCGGGAGTCCCAGATTGGCCTCGCCCGGGGCGAGCTGGAGAAGGGCTCGTCCTCGCTCTCATCGGCGGAGCACCGCATCAACATGCTGGAGTCAGAGGTGAGGATTGGACTGACACCGTAAAAACACCATATAGACACCAAGCACTCTGTTTTATGGTTGAGACAATGTGTTTAAACTGATTTATGTACATTTATGCAAGAAAAATACTATTGACTGGCCAACAGTACTAATATGAAGTATTATATTCCACATACTAAGAATGCTGCTATATGATTGGTCAAGAATTGATCACATGATAAAGCATAGTTTTGCCCATCTGATCACCTGAGAAGAAAAGTTCGTTATACTCTAGATGATAGTACTTTTTGGTTTTGCTGATCTCTTCACTCCTCACAGTCCTAGCCCGTGATCAAAATTTTGAGTATGCGCGAAATAAAAGTGCGTTACACTCGGACTATCAATTGACTAACAGTAACTCCTACTAACGTGTCCTTACGCGCTTCCTAATGCGTGTTCCCCATGGCAGCGGCTTAGGTAGAGAAGTAAACATTACTTTTGTACATCAAATTTTCAAATTTTTTTTGGTATAGATACTTGGTTTCAGATGTGGAATATAAAGCAAATAATCAACTTTTGGTTTCAGGCAATGAGACGAACTATCACTTCCTTGGTGATCTGAATGTATAACGCTATTTTTTCTCAGCTGCGCTTCGGAAAGATAGCTACATCCAGATCGCCTCCGAAGTGACAGTTCATCCCATCACCTTCTCCAATGTTGATTTTTTGCTTATTATTGCCAGCTGAAAAATAGAATGGTTAAATATGTGTTATGACTTTTTTCCAATCAGATAAGATAATTCTTGAGATGAGGTTCAAAGTCAATGATATTGATGAATTAGGTGCAGCAAAAGGTGGACAACCTATGGGCCATCCAGCTGGATGATAACATGTATGTCGTGACTATCAACCAATCAGATAACAGGATTATTAACACGAGGTATATAATCAATGATATTGACCAATCAGGTGCAGCAAAAGGTGGACACCCTATGGGCCATCCAGCTGGATGATTGGATGATATCATGTATGTCATGACTATCAACCAATCAGATAACAGGATTATTAACATGATATATATATAAGCAATGATATTGACCAATCAGGTGCAGCAGAAGGCAGACACCCTGCGAGCCACTCAGCTGGCCCTGGAGGAGAAGAGGGCGGACTTACTACGCACTCAGACACAGCTGCAGGAGATGGAGGACAAGTACTACTCCAGCACAGCATCCCTGCAAGATCAGGCTGTCAGTGAGTTCAGGGTGAGTCTGCATGTGTAGTAGCTAGATTATAGTATACAAATATACCAAGCTGTGAGATTGTATAGTGGAAATTATCTATCTGAGGAGGGAGTGGCATAGAACTATTTTTTCCGAGGGGCGAAGCCCCCGAGGAAAAAATAGTAACTTATGCCAGTCCCTCCGAAGATGGATAATTTTCACTATACTTTCGAACTCAATGCTTGGTATATTTGTTATATATCCCTTTTGTAAAACAATAACTAATAAATACTATTTAGAAAAAAGTAAAACTTTCGGTAACACCATGTGGTTATATGTCGCCTTTTTTTTTCTCTGTCTCGATATCGGTTCATCCCAGGTATATGCGCAACACACCGCGCACTGCATTCATGCGCGCACTAATTTACGCCCGCTCAGGTAGAGAGCATGCGCAGTAGTCCCAAGGAAGAAAATAGTAAATAGAGCATGCGCAGTCCTCCCCATGAAAAAATAGTGAAAAATATCCGGAGCTCTTCGAGCATCAATTGACCAATCACGTTCCTAGAATACTCATGAATATTCATAGAAGGGATATAATGCTAAATATGTTACTCATTGCGGATAAATGGCTACTGATAATCGTTTGTCTCGCAATGTAAAGTAAACGGAATCGAAAAGATCATGATGTTTCGTGCGCCGCTGCAACACTTAATCAGGTGTGATACAAAATTGTAGTAAGTAGGGGTTTAAATACCCTATGGTCAGTGCAGCACACTAACTGAAATGTGCTCATAGATTATAGTGACTGACCAATAGTACCATTAGCATTCTGTAGCCTGTTCAAAAGCATTGTGTTTAAATCTATGTCATGACTGTCAACCGTTCATATCACAGAATTCTGAAGATATGCTTGGATGTACTAGATACAATAAAGCTAGGGGAATCTGGTGTTATATAAGGGTAGATTATATGACTAGGTGTTAATAAATTTGGATCTGCTGTAGCACAGCTAGTCTGATGTTACATGTATAAGAAAGGTATGTTCAGATGAATGTATGCACTAGCCTGTATTTTGAACGGTGGTTGATCTTTTGTGGGTTCTAAGTGTGGACTAACTTGTTTGTGTGCAAACTCGTTTGGGTGCAAAACTTGTTTGGGTGCAAATAAGAAGTGTGTGATGATGGAAATACGAGGCTATTGTTTGATTTGAGTAATATTCATCATAATAGAAATCATTACATTGGTAGTTTTATATTTCAAATGCACTATTTGATTTATTCTACTTCTACATGTGCAGGAAGAAATCAGACAACTTCAAAGGAAAGTAAAAGAGACAGAGATGAAAGGAGAGCAAGACAGATTCCTAAAGAACAAGGTGAGCTTTAATTGTCCTTGTACCTTGTAGAAATAATCCCAAAAGCAGCTCACTGGGGAAGCTAAACTGGGATGTCAAAGTTTGGCGGTGTTGATGGTTGGTGGTGCATCTAGATAATATGCATGTGTAGTCCTCTATATATATTTAAAACTGACTACACATGTCTGTAAAATATGTGCTTGATTGGTGAATGGGTAGATGCCAGTAGTGAGATGATGTGGTCCCTGTTTTTTTTAGGAGAATAATGGAGAGAACACCATGATTCTTTGTGCACAACATCCAGTTATAGGAAATGCAGTTGATATAAATGTTGGTGTCTTTGGTGTCTTTGGAGAGTGTACCATATATTCCAATGGGTATTCCAGGGTCCTGTTGCATAAAACTTACCACTTATGGCAATTCTGCCATTCATAGTAAATACCAATACCACTAACCAGCCAATCAAATTCAAGGTTCCATTGGAAGGGAAGTTACCATCAATAGTAAGCTTTATGGAACAGGGCCTAGGTCAGCTTAACCCCAGCGCTCTCCTGGGCCATGTCTTTTAAAGAGGAGCGATGATCTGAATCGATCGTAAGTCCAATCCTCTATCTCTAATGTGTAGAGTTGTGATTGATATCAATTGTAAGACCCGTTCTATATGCACTGCCTTGTGCCTATATAAACTGATGATTATTTGTGTTTACTTTCCCACTGTGGGAAAATCCTGGGCCCTGTTGCATAAAACTTACCATTGATGGTAACTTTGCTACCAATGGCAACTTCTATTTAAACCTTGCATTTGATTGGCTTTTGAGCACTGTTCCCATGGTAGTTACCATTGATGACAGAGTTACCACTAATGGTACAGGTAAGTTTTATGCAACAGGGCACTGACATCACAGTGTGAGCAGCAGCAACGAACCACTATGGTGTGAAATATATATTTAAACCTGTGTATAATAACTGCCTTGGAGAGACAGGACTTGTGGTCTTCATAAGCAGGTGGTCGTTATCTACAGCTTAAAGGGCATATACTGTACTGGGAAGGCAAAAAAGCCTTCAAAAGGTGATCATGAGCAATCTTCTTGCCAATGGTCTTGTATTGGTATTGTATTAATGATTAGATCCTCAAAATGTTCGGGCCGAACATTTTTAGGATTTGTGATTTAATCACTCATTACTCCAAACGTAGATCATTTGAAGGCAAATAACTTTCAGCAAGCTTCTACAATAGACAATACATGAATTTAAGACCATTGGCAAGAAGATTGCTAACAATTACATTTTGAAGGCTTTTTTGCCTTCCCAGTACAGGATATTCCCTTTAATTTCATATGGGTTTCAATGAGAAACGTTTTGTTCATGCAAAACATAAAATGTCTTTCTACATGTATCTATACAGATGGTTGCTGCAGCCCGGCCCTGTTGCTTAAAACCTGCTATCGATGGTAACTTTGCTACCAATGACAATTTCTATGGTAACCTCACATTTGATTGGCTGTCGAGGAGCGTTACCATGTTAGTTACCATTGATGACAGAGTTATCATTCATGGTAAGCTTCATGCAAGGGGGGTCTAGGTTTCACTTTACCATACCATTCCTCTTACTGTTTTATTTCTAGATGTCTGAAGATGTGAATAACTTGGTGCAGGAGAATGCGGCGATGGGAGCTCAGGTACTGGAGCTATCCAAACAGCTGGACAGGGTGAGACTAGTATCTTTAATCCTTAGATTGCCAAAAAAAACCTGCTGCCTTTTGGGAATTATGTGTATTTTTCGTGCAAAAATGCCCGAATGGCACATTAAGAGTTAAACTGATAGAGTACCATGGAAAAAAGTATCGGATGAAAGCTCTTAGAAATCATATGGTAAAGCGAGATATACAGATAGTAGATAACTGTAGATGTATAGATACAAAGATGTATTGTAGAGAGATATAGAAAGATAGAATTAGAAAGTACTCTAAAGAGATGATCTGGTTGTGTTTCTTGTCAGCTTTTTCATTGTCTTTTAAAGAGTTTGTTTTTTTGAAGACAGCTATGGTGACTTGCAAAGGCTGTATTGTATGCCCCTGCTGTAGGTTGTAGATATCAAGTGGGCCTTTCCTTTACCCAATCTTAAGTACTATGCGAGTGGAGGGACATTTGCTGTTCTGTGTACATCAAGGAGCTGCTTTCATTAGCAATGAGTATTCGAGCTATAAGTTGTTGATATCATATCTTTGTTATCCCCCATCCAGGAGAAGAGCTATGAGAGTTGAGGGACATGCGCCACTCCACACACATCACAGAACTGCTTTCATTTGCACTGTTCTTTGTGTAGAAATAGTTGAGCTATAAGTTGTTGATGTCATGTCTTCCTTATCCCCTTCCTGGAGAAAATGCGACGGGAGTCGAGGGACATGCGCCACTCCAGGCACATCACAGAGCTGCTTTCTTTAGGAATGAATATATTAGCTATAAGTTGTTGATGTCATGTCTTCATTATCCCCTTCCAGGAGAAAATGCTGCGGGAGTCGAGGGACACGCGCCACTCCACGCACATCACGGAGCTGGTGACGGTGAAGGATAAGGAGAAGCAGCTCAAGTTTGAGTTGGATCAGGCAAGGGAAGCTTTGAAGCAGGAGAGGGAGAGGGTTACACACCTCATGCAGCAGGTAAAGAACAATGGCTTCTCGTAATTTGATGTCTTTTCTATCTCTCTCTATCTCTCCTTCTCTGTCTCTCTTTATATCTGTCTGCCTCCTCTTTACTCTTGCTCTATCTGTCTCTGTCTCTCTTTTATTCTTTCTTTTCTCCCTCTCCATTCCTTTCTGTATCTCTATCTCTGTCGGGGGTCTGTTTCTTTCTTTCTCTCTCTCTCTCTCTTTCTCGCTCCCTCTCTCTGTGTTTGTCAGTATGTTTCCCCCCTTCTTTTTCTCTGCCTCTGTCTCTCTTTTCACTTTTTTCTGTCTTTTATCCCGCTCTCTCCCTACTCTCTCTGTCTCTCTCTCTCTCTATCTCAGTCTCTTCCCTCTTTCTCTCTTTTTCTCTCACTCTCCTTCTCTCACTCTCCTCTGTCTCTCAGTCAGTATGTCTGTCTCTCCTTATTCTTTTTCTCACTTTCCTCCTTTTGGTGTATCTCAGTCACTCCCCTACTCTTTATCTCTGTCTCTGTCTTTCATTCTCTTTCTCTTTCTCTTTTTCTCCTTCTTTGTATCTTGGTCACTTTATTTCTCTGTCTTTCTCTGTCATTCTCTATCTCTTTCTCTCTAGCTTTCTATCTGCCTGTCTCAAGTAAGTACTTGATGAAAGTCAACCAGTTCATTGCCACATCAATTCCTGATTTGTTATTGTATTGTCCAGCTAAGCAAACAGGATGAGAGACACACACACTCAATGAGTCACAACACCACTAAGAATCATCTAGCAGAGATGGGGGGAAGGCAGCTAGGGTCTTTATTCTCCTCAGTACTAGGCCTTGAAAACTCCATTGACTTACTACACATTGCCATGTCAAGTTTAATAGTAGGGTTAATAGTTTGACCATTTATTTCTATCTACCAGCTAAGCAAACAAGATGAGAGACACACCCACGCCACTCTGAGTCACAACACCACTAAGAGTCGTTTAGCGGAGATGGAGGGGAGGCAGGGCGGGGTGGAGCAGGAGAACGCACAGCTAAGACGAGACAAGATGCTACTGGTCGACCACGTCTCAGACCTCCAGAAACAAGTGAGTCTGTTTTTACTCTTTACCTGCCATTGCATCAGTTCTACTTGCAACTTCTGTAGAGCTGCACTTTGTTTGGTAGAGGAGAGGTTAATAAGTCCCAAAATTAAATGCAACTCCTTGAATATAAACGCAACTTTGCATTTAATCACAGCACTGCAATGTGGGATAAATACATGTTGCATTAAATATCTGCATTAAAGGGAATTATCCAAAGTGTGGTAGATCTCTCCTCCAATATTTCACCAAAAATGTTCATATTTGCTCCTCGCAATTTACATAGTCTCGTTGACATTTGACAAAGATGTAAGTTGTGTTTAATCATAAACTTTACTTAAATGCAAGATGGCCCACTGTGGTGTTTCACAAAGCTTTCATAAAACTTTGGATGACTTAACATACCATTTGTGACCTGCTCTTGTGCTAAATCAGATTCTCAGTGATTTTGATTCCCATCAGCTCACATTGAAATCTGATGTTTGTACATAAAAGTTCTTGCTAATAAGTGTCTGGATACAAAGTTGATGATTTTTTTTAATTTGATTAGGATATTTGTATATTAACTCCCATTATGGGAGAATTGGGGTAATGTATCTGACTAAGCACAAGACCAGGTCAACAGTCATGCGTAAAGTCTTTTGTAGCATACAAACAACTTGGTGAAACACCCTCCAGGAGCCTGCACAGATTTAGCCTATTTGAAAATGTAACCCTGCATAGACCCAGTGGGAAATGAAGGGCATTCCTTAACGATACCCAAGTAATCATTGACAGCATTTCTTTTTCAGTGATGAAAAGACATGGGACACTGCAAATTGATATTAACTTAAAAGTTACAAGTTAAATCAAACTGAAATTAACACATTATCGAGCTGAAGGATGTCAAATGTTGTAGGCTCAAGATTTGTATAATTTCATCAATTGATATTCTTGCAATAATCCTGTTTACAGTTGATCTGATCTTTATGTGAGTGTGTGATTGTATGTAATTATATAATACGCTTAATTGTTATGGACCCATTTTGTCATGTAGTGAGCACCTATTGAAAATTCAAAGGATTTTTACAAGAATATTGAATGATTTCATCAATCAATACTCTTGTAATAGTTCTTTGTATATTTCATTTTATTTGTATGTGAATTTGTGGTTATATAATACACTTGATTGTTATGTCATGAAGTGAAAGTGAAAGAACATCACATCGCATACACACACACACAACAACACCACACGCACCCTAAACTCCACATTGGTGACCCCGATGTGATGTACATAGAGTCACTACAGTATTTATACATATTCAAAGGACTAGGACCGGTACAAGATAATTTAATAATTTTATCAATTGATATTCTTTCAATGATCCTTTAATCTCCCCCTCCCATGTTTCCCCTCTCCTCTCTCCCCATCTCTCCTTCCCCATTCCCTTTTACCCTGTATTCCCCCCCTCCTGCCTCTCTCTTCCCCTTTCCCCTTCTAATCTGTCGCACCCTCCTCTCACCCACCCTGACATCCACATACCTGTCCCACTCTCCTCTCACGCACCCCCCCCCCTCCCACAACATCCCCTCCACCCTGACAACAACCCTCCCACCCCCCTCTCCCCCCCCCCCAATATCCACCCCACCCACCCCATCACCCCACCCACCCCATCTCCCCACCCATCCCGTCACCCCACCCAACCCGTCACCCCACCCACCCCGTCACCCCACGCATCCCGTCACCCCGTCACCCCACCCGTCACCCCACCCAACCCGTCACCCCACCCAACCCGTCACCCCATCCACAGCTAGCAGACAAGGAACACGAGGTCCTTCGCCTGCATGGCCACATGCACACCCTGGAGCTCCGGCTGAGCGAGACGACCAGACAGAGTGCCGCTGAAAGCACCATCCAGACGCAGAAGTGGTCAGAGTTTGAGAAGATGGCCGAGAGCATGAAGAAACTGTCTCAGAGCATGACGGCAAGATCCATCACTCCAGAGTATTAACTCTTTAGTTGCCATAGTTGTATTTTTACATCAGTAATACACACAAATCACAAACAGTTTTCATGGAACATAAAGTGTTAACCGTTCTACTGTGAGAAGATGGATGAGAGCATGAAGAACCTGTCCTAGGATATCATGGCAAACTCCATTGGACTGAAGGATTGAAAGCAATTAGGCATGCTCTATTTACTTATAGATCTTTCCCTTTCTCTATCTCTCTTCCTCTCTCTATCTCTCTTCATCTCCCCGTCTCTCTTCCTCTCTCTCCCACTTTCCCCTTCACTCTCTCTCTCTCCCTCCTTCTTTCTTTGAATTTAAGAAGATGGTAGAGAAGAAAACGAAGTTGCCCCAGAGCATGACAGCACGATCCCTCACTCTGTATGTGCCATACCTGTACTTTTACACCAGGTTTTGTCTGTCACACCAGAGTATTAACACCTTAGGTGCCATAGCTGTAGTTTGACACCCGTACTTCAAACGAATCACACGGTCTCTCTGGCACACAAAGGGTTAAAACAGAAAGGTTCTTCACCTGTTGGTGAGGTTGGGGGTATCACAACAAGCTCTATTGCGCTAGAAGATTCATCATCAGGCATTTTTCAACCATTGTTGGATGAAGCCCTCCTCAATCAGTTTCCATTTACTTCTATTTGCTGTCATTCTGTTCCATGTTGCTGTGTTTTTTTATGTTGATATTTTGTCTCTCCACCCTCTCTATTGTCGACCCCTTCTTTGCTTTCCTGTTCTTGGTTGCCATTCTGTGAGTTTCTTGTTCCATCTGTTGTCTTGTGCCCTGCCCATCTCCACATTTCATCTCTTTAATTTTTACTATATCTTTGACCTTTGACCTATTGCGCTAGAGGATTAAAGGCAATCAAACATGACAACATGCTCTACTTATTACAATATACATTTCTCTCTCTCTCTCTCTCTCTCTCTCTCTCTCTTTCACCCACTCTCTTCCTCCCTCAGTTTCCCTCTTTCTCTATCTCCATGTGCCTCTCTCCGTCTGTCTTCCTGTTTCCATCCCCCCCTCTCTCTCTCCTTCTGTCTATCTACCTTTCTCTCCTTTTTTCTCTACCTTTTCTTCAGTATCCTTCTCTCTGTCTTTGAAATTAAGAAGAAAATAGAGAGCATATGGAAAGTTTCTCAGAATACTGCAGTGAGGTCCGTCGCTTAAAGAGTATTAACCATTCTAGAAGAATTCAGGTTAGCCAAGCTGTGGGACCTTTCTAATCCCAAATTGAGTCAAGTCTAGCGAGGCTACATGATTGGGCCGGAGAAGAACAAGAGGCTGAGAGTATCAGAGAATATCAACCAAACAAAAGAGTTGGTCTCTGAAGAGTGAAAAAGGCAAGTTTGAAGACACTCTGAGAGCATACATGTAACCGGAAATCAAGATTTATGACACACATACAGTACAATAACGACTGGAAGAGCATGCATGGTACCTGAACTGGAATTGTTTAGCTCCTGTAGATCTAAAAAATAAAAAAAAAACCCTAAGTTCTGTAGTATATCTGGTGCAGACGCCAGCCGAGGGAAATCATCCTCTGACTGCAGTCTTGTGGTATATCACTTGGTTTTGCAACTGAAACGTGCAGGTTCAAAGTGTCCTTGGAGCTTCACTTTAAATACATTATTGTTGCTTGCAAGTAATACTCTTTATAGAGTAACGATGGTGCACTAAGCGTCGATGTTGAATTTGGCCCCTGTAGGTGCACTTCACTTATATATGGATAAGTTAATCAGGGTTTATTTTGTAACAATTCTTAGAGCATTGTTGTGTCTTCAAAATTGTAAAATGCTACTACCAAAATAAACAACCAAAGTATCGATGTTCACACATGATTTAGAAGTGTGTCGTAGGAGTTTTATACTAAGGTATCTGATTATTTGTTTTAGTTGTCATTTCTTGCATTATTATTTCTGAATTCCACAATCTCCATTTCTTTTGATTGTAATGGGATGATCCAGTGTGTAGTCATTTCTTGCATTATTATTTCTGAATTGCACTGTCTCAATTCCTTTTGATTGTAATGAGATGATCCAGTGCTGAAAATCTCCATTTAGTTCCTGTCCATAAGGAAAATATTTCACTTCAGCCTTGAAAAGTTCTTAAATGTGTTTGAAACTTGAGAAATCCTCGAGTTACAATCAATATTATCATAATCTCATCACTTGTGTTGTGGTGAAGTGCCTTGTCAATTTGTTGTTATGAAAACGACTCATTAATGTCATTACAAGTCATGATGCTTGGAAGAAAACATAATCATACACGTTTACCTAATGAAATGAAACTGGCTTTTGTAGTGTACCGGTATTTCTTCCAATCATTGAAATCTTTACGAAAGAACACTGGGTCCTAGAAATTGCCATGTTCAGTGCTAATGAAGGTATTTTGCTGATTTTGAATGAGGCTTCAATATTATTTCTCTGTTTATGCAAGATTTGACTGAGAGAATGTTTTGCTAGCAAATAGAGTTAGAACCAATAGTGTGCTGTAGATTGATTGTTGTTTTTCTTTTGGCTTGTTACAATGGATGTTATAGAGTACTACAGGTAGTTGCATATCCATTAAATGTACGTAGTAGGAATGCATATTGTGCAAAATACTTCAGGGCTGTGCTGTTAGAACCTTCCAAATTACATAATCTAAATAAAGCAAATATTACACTTTTTGATATTCATGTACATGTATTATTCTTTATTATAATATTATCATATTATTATATATTCTTTATTATTATTTTCATGAATCAAATTGATTACGCCTCTCTCCTGCCGTAATCTATTAGTTTACATATATCCTGTATTGTTTCATGAAATCACGTATTGCCTCAAATAGTTCTATAATAGTATATTGAATGTAAATGCTCATGCAATTGTATTTCCACATTCCATAACTTCCATATCTATGAATGATCTTTAGTCAGAATGAAAATGAAATTTTGAATTATGCCATTCCAAGAACATAAATTATTTTCATGAAATGAATTGCACCGTTTCCAAGCTTTCCAAGTATTTTATTATTAATTACATGTGTTTTATGATTCCTTGTACATGTATGTACATGCACAATCATTATTATGCTCTGATAGTCCTTGCAGTGAAGAGTGTTCCGTATATTGTATGTGTGTTGCAGTAGAATTGCATGCTATCCCTGAAAAAGACAAAACTGAAGCTACATGTAGTTTTGAATGTACTGTATATTGAATGTACATATGTAGAAAGCTATATTTACAAATAAAAAAAAAACAATGACAATTTCATTGCATCCATGTTTATCGCCTCATCTTTTTCTTCTCAATTAGTTGTCAACATTTAAAGGTGCATGTGAAAGGTTAGGAAATTGAAATTCCAATAATGAGTTGAATTTTAAAAAATGAAATATTAAAAACAGATGAGGAGGCAATGAATGAATTCTAAATATCTTTGATTACTGCAGTTCCATGGCGAATTTTGATTTAATTGGACCAGAATTCACAAAGTTAGAAAATTTAACAGTGAGAGAGAGCAACACTGCCCTACTTTGACAAAAGGAAGCAACTAACAAAAGAGACTTTTCTTGTAAATGAGCAAAATGTGTATGTCACTCGCTTTGGCATCAGTGCAACACCAAATCATGTTAGATTGAATATCTCCCAGCAAGATACAGATTTCTGCAGATTTTGGCCTGATGTAGGGAATGCTGGGTACAATCTAAGAATACCAATAACCCAGATTTTAGTGATTTGACACTTGCTTCCTTTTTTCAGAGTAGGGCAGAATATGTTAATCAAATAATCCTGCATGTATATTGTGTTGAAGCATAATACTGAAATAAACATTATCAGTCACAAAATTATGTTCATAAAATATATGCTCTTTATTCTAGATAAATGCACTGCATATAAATCTTATTCACACCACATTTACACTTACATAATTACATAATCACAATTTGAAAAGCAGGATCAATTGTCCATTGCATCTGTTTATATCTAAATCATATTTAGGATGCAATAAAATAAACATGTGAATACATGAAGACTGATATCTTCTACTATAGTTGAGTCTACGTTGACAGGTTTAACAGAGATGTAGATTGTGACATTCATCTTTGTATAGACACAAAATAAGGTTCCGGCGTAGTACTATTATACATGGCTACGAGTAGATGGTTCTGTAATATCTTTTCGCCAGTTTGTAAGTGCAATGTGCACACTGCCTAGCCCAGTACTAGTAGTTTTTTTCTCTTCCTTAAGGGTAGATAAAAGTTGTGCAAATGAAATAAAGAATGTTGAATCTGGCTTATCATGATCCGTGGGCTAATGAATGAACTCGCCGTTCAATATTATGTCACCTTACAATGCTGTCCGCACCGTGTTCACTCACAGAAAGGACACTAGGTAGCCAAGTTGTGCAGGATTTATCCATTATGCTGGAGGTTTTAAATGAGTATTACTGTTCTGATTGGTCAGATCACCTGTCAATCATCAAATATGCATGAGCTTAACACAATGTTTCTTCTGAATGAATAATAATTAGTGTTCTTGTGAAATTTAATCTGGAAAGGCCTTCACAGCTGTGCTGTTTGCCTGGTCTGTAATCATCGCCAGTTGTTTTGTGGAGTTTTACAATAATATTGCTGCCCGAATTGGCCATAATGTGTATCAAACATGAATTATGTAAGAGCTTGCCATAATGTTCCTCCTTAGTAAATGATAATTTGTGTTCTTGCGAAATCTCATCTCATCGTAATCGCCAGCCACTTTGTGGGAATAGATGCACAAGGCCCAGCTAACCCTCTTATTACCATGAGCTCATGACTGTGACGTATTAAATCAATGGCCTCTGCACACCTTGGTAGAAGAGGGTTAAATGGATATGTTGAAGGTTCTGATTGGCTGCAGCCTCAGTCGTGTGCCTTGTCAAAGCCGTGTTTCCAGGTCGGTGCCCTCTTCTTGATGAAAGCATCGATGCCCTCCTGCCCGTCCACTAGAGCAAGATTATCCACCATCACACCACTGGCTTCTCTGAAGAATAAGGGCAAACAGAATTTAATATTTCCTTTACTAAAAACAAGCTTTGAACAATGAACATATGAGTGGAAAACGAAGCAGATGCAGAAAGAGAAGGCATAAGAGAGAGAGAGGGAGAGAAAGAGAAAGAAAGAAAGAAAGAGGCATGGGGAGGAGTGGATGGATAAAGAGGAGAGAAACAAATCAAAAGAGCGAGACAGATAGAGAAAAAGAAAGGCATAAAAAAGAGAGAGGAAGCATATGAGATACAGAAAGGAAAGAAGAGAAAGAAGAGCGAGAAAGAGGCACAGGTAACAAGATGATTCACATTGGCTACTGATAATCGTTTGTCTCGCAATGTAAGGTAAACGGTATCGAAAAGATCACGACGTTTCGTGTGCCGCTGCAACACTTCGTCAGGTGTGATACAAAATTGTAGTAAGCAGGGGTTTAAATACCCTATGGTCAGTGCAGCGCATACCATAGGGTATTTAAACCATAGGGTATTTAAACCCCAACCGTTTACCTTACATTGCGAGACAAACGATTATCAGTAGCCATCTATCTGCAATGAGTAACATATTTAGCATTATGATTCACATTGTTTATCAATTTTTTCATAGAATGAGCATAATTCATATGAAGCGATAAGGTTGACATATTCCTATCTGTAAATCAGAGGGTTAAATTTGATTTAAACCTAGGTTAATTTTAGGATTTACACTTGGGTTCAATCATGTGGGCCATTGGTGTGGAGGGGGGTCTTCCCACATACCTGTAAGCATCATGCCTGTCCATCTTCATCTGCGAGTTGAAACACGCTTTTCCCAGCGACAGAACAGACCTGCTGTACTGGCAGATTTTCTGAGCCATCTTCTTTGTCTATTAAAAAAGAGGGACAAAGAAAAGAAAAAACACAAAGGTTCTATAAACATTTGACTGACTGTTACCTTGGAAATAACTTGGAATACATGTAGCTGTGAAAGGGTAAAAACTGAATGATTACAAACGAGATCCATCTTTTTTGTTTAAGATGACAAGGAAAGAGGAAAAACACAAGGATTCTATAAACACAGACAGAAGAAAAAGGAAGGAATACAAGACACAGACATTAGTCAAATGCATATAGATATTATCTAGCAATTTCTCTCATAAGATAACAATTCACATCATGATATACCTCTTCCTCCACAGAATCCTCTGGGACTACCTTGCTGACCAGTCCACTTCTTAGAGCCTCTGAAACAAGAGCAAAAAGTTATCGAAGAGGAAAAAGTCAAATACAGTGAAACCTGTCTATAGTGGCCACCCAAGGAAAACACAAATTGTGGCCTTTATAGCCAGGTTCTTTAACACATGATCTCTCCAGGGGAATCATTTTAGTGGCCACTATAGACAGGTTGGCTGCTATAGACAGGTGGCCGCTAAGACAGGTTTGACTGTATACTATACTGTACTCCCACATCGACAATACAGTATAACACTGTGAAGATACAGATAAACAACCGTGATCAGAACAGGAACTCTTCCTTTTATAATAAAGGAGAACTTGGACTGTTATCAATGCTGGTCATAATACAGCGTGTTGCCGTTTTTTGTAGAATGTATGAGAATGTATGAGGCCACATATTTTGTTTACTTTGAGAAATGCCTCTTATCCAAACCTGTAGTAAAGTAACACACACATAAAGACCACCTACTTATAAAGACAACATTTCTCATCTCCTTGAATAGCCTTTCTATGCAGGTTTGATTAAACAATGTACAGTGTATTATGAATACAAGTTCAAATCATGCACACACACATACAATGTATGTCCTGTCATGAGTAACTGAGTTCAGTAAAATAGATAATTCTTCGTGATTGTGTAAAAAAGAACGTTTTCTCAGGTTAAAAGATTGATGTCCTGGTATCCAGACATAAAAGGACAAAATATATACAAAATTGGAATCTGTTGTGAAATTGAAAGATAGATCACATCGACATTGAATTCTCCATACCCCATATAACGGAAAGTCACCCCATAATGCACTATGCAGTAACATCCAGATTTATACAGGGAAACCCCGTTATAACGAGGGGGACGGGACCCACACCTTTTCCTCGCTGTAGCCGAATGCTCACTATACCAGTACATGATGAAAACATACAGAAACAAATGCATCTATAGGACTACACAAACAATAACATATTTACCGCTAGGACTGAAGTATTTAAATGGCTTTGCAAGCATTCTAAACTGAATTCATTAGCTAAAAATGCACTAAAATATCTAACTGCACAGTTGAAAATGTAAATAAATGACACTTCCAACGCCTCCATTGGGTAACTGGAACCCAAGAAATGTCCTTCTAATAGCAGGGTTCTCGCTATACCTGTGCTCATTATAACAGGATTTCCCTGTATTGCAGTCATGTCCGCCTCACGTCTCATACACTCTAGTAGACTGGACACGAGTACAAACAAAATCTGAAAATGGCATGATGAGAGGATATTTCTGTGTGTGAGGTACAGAAAAATTTTGAGGTTAAGAATGGAATCTACTAACCTTCAGCGTCTATGGGCTCTGCTGTGAATAACATCTGCATTGCTGTTTTCTTTGGCACTGCCCGACCTAGCGCCACGGCTGGAGTGGAGCAGAACAAGCCGACTGAAATACTGCAAAAGTATGGTTGCAAACAAATTAAGATCGATAGCACAAAACGATCACTAAAATGGGTTTCAAATCTAATTTTTATTTCTTATTGAATACCGAAGTGTGCTGTCATATAAGCATGTCAAGACAACTGGTTCTACAGTGGGTAGAGAAATCAAAGATGACCACAGAGAGCACCACATATGTGACGCTACAAAATGTAAATTCTAAAAGATCTTAACTTTGATATCCTTTGACAGATTTTAGTCAAACCTTCACTATTATGTTTCTTTCATGTTTCTGCTTTTATTGCAACCAACTTAATACCAGGGTGAACTATCCCTTCAAGTATATCTGATCACCACCTCACAAAAACAATTAAAATGAAACAGGAGTAAAACATAGATGATAAAAGCAATGTTACAGTGAAAATAACCTATAAGAACTTGTAATGATTTAAATGCCACCACAAAATTTGGAAGTGCTCAGGAAATAACTGTAAGCACAAGATACATGTATAACTTATTAGAATTCCATCAGGATCACTATATGTTCAGAAAATGTTGTCATACTTTGATTTTTTGTAAAGGATCGTGAGGATTAGAGACCAGATCAGGGTTTTGTACCTTCAAAACATAAAAGGATCTATCTATAACTCACCCTGGTGTTGCGAACCTAGCTGTATCTGCTGCTATGGCGATGTCACAACTCGCTACTAGCTGGCACCCAGCTGCTGTGGCCAGACCTGTTGAAGCGAAGAGAGGGGGAAATTTTGTGAATCGACGTATCAACAAACAAAAGATATTGCCACATGATATTAAATACATTAAATATACTCACATTATTCACCCTTGACTTGCGCATCGAGATATAGCATAGTAACACAGAACATTAGATGTACTTTTTCTCCCGATCTCGTCGCGTATATATAGAGTACTGAAGTGTGACGTCATTTGAGCATTATTGTCAAGACAAATGGTTCTAAACAATGCGGGAAGAGCAAGCAGCAGTGAACACAGCGAGGACTGTAATTAGGAATGCCAGACACTAGCTCAATAGACAAACGCTAAAAGCTAAAATGCTAAACCTTTCACAAGAGTGAGTTTAGAGCCAGTTGTCTTGACAACATGCTCAAATGGCGACACCACTTTGGTACTCTCTACCAGTAACAGGCATGAGGTGTTACTAGGCAGAGTACATGGACATTGACAGGGAACAACTAACATATGTGGCACTGTCGTCTGCAAAAACATTGGTTTATACAGTACTCTAATTGAACAAAAACGTTCTAAATAAACAATACAATTCAACCCATTGCTCACGGTTAGATTTTCAAGCTTCATGAATACTGATCCAGCTAGGATGTCAAAATTTGCCAGAGAACTGGAGGGCATTTCATGAAAGTTGTCAGCACTGACTAACTGGTCAGTGCTAGTATGCTGACAACTTCAGTGAAATCCTAGGCACTAGCCTCTGACTGTTACTATGGTAACTGTCGGAGAAAGACAGCTTGTCAGATGAAAAATGTTGATGAAACGCCCTCCTGGAGTAACCAAAGTGGTGTGGCATGATTGTGCCCTATAAAGAATTTGAAGTTATTTTAGAGCCTAGAGCCTGTCGCCTATTGTCCATACAGCAGATTACACGGGAGTCACGCTGCTCAATATTTGAGTGAAGAAAAGCCAGCCCACAAATACGCTGGCTTAGTAAAGAATGGGCGAAAGCAGGACCCTATTGCATAAAACCTATCATTGCTGGTAACTTTTCCACCAATGGCAGTTTCTATGGCAACCCTGAATTTCATTGGCTACCACGCGATGTTTCCATGGTAGTCACCATTGACGGCAAAGCCACCATTAATGGGAAGTTTTATGCAAAGGGGCCGTGATATGATATGGCTGTGGATGGCTGTTTTACCCGTAACCTGGGCGATAACTGGGACTGGCAGGTCCTCGATGAGAAGCATCATCTCAGAACATTTCTTGAAAACCTCAGTGTGGTATGCACGCCCCGTCTCAGTTGTCTGCACAATGAAAATGAAACTCAAATATTATACAGTCAAACCTGTCTTAGCGGCCACCTGTCTATAGCAGCCAACCTGTCTGTAGTGGCCACTAAAATAATTCCCCCGGAGAGAGATGATGTGTTTATGAGCCTGCCTATAGCAGCCACCTGTCTATAAAGGCCACAATTTTTTGTTTCCCTTGGGTGGCCACTATAGACAGGTTTCACTGTATAAGGTAAGTTTATATCGTATATTTTGTTTCAATTCATTATTTTTAAATTCCATATCATTTTTCACTTTTGCATTGTTTTACAATGTCTGCATATCTATGGTCGATTTTGTGTGCATAATTTGTGTATATTCCATATAAATAAAACAAATATGTAACATACAATGAAAGAGAAAAAAGATGACAGATCCACTTTTGCATTGTTTTACAATGTCTGCATATCTATGGTCGATTTTGTGTGCATAATTTGTGTATATATTCCATATATAAAACAAATATGTAACATACAATGAAAGAGAAAAAAATGACAGAAAACAGACCCATGGGGGTGATTCAGGGGAATTATATTGGTTATTAACTCAAAAATTTCCTATGATGTGTTTCAGAATAGCAAAGGTAAAATACCTTTGATTTTTTTCATCATTTTGACATATAGGGATATACATTTCAAATCTCAAGTGGATTTTTAGAATTTTAGAATCCCCCCAGGTTCTCACCAATTCCTTGAGATCATGGCCCGCTGAGAAGACTGGTCCTTGGGCAGCGATCACAATCACTCGGAGGTCGTCATCGTTCACGTCCCGCGACATATCATCAATGACTGCATTCAGCATGGCAAGAGAGAGCGCATTCCTGATGGGGGAAGACAGGAACAGACATTGAAATTGACATTAGATTGCTTAAGGCGACTTTTGCAAGGTGTTTGAGATGGTAAAACAGTTGAGGCTACATTCAGCATGTCCAAAGAGATTTCATGATAGAATATTGAAAGAAAATGACTTGGTTCTAACCCTTTGCATGTCAGATGAACTGCTTCTCTCTAGATTTAACATTATCTGGACAACGGAGTTAGAATGCTTTATACAACTTTTGCGAGATGTTTGAGATGGCAAAACAATAAAAACATAAGGAAACATTCTTCTAGTTTTGCCTTTGAAGAAAGGAAGTTTGAATTATAACAAGTCAATGTCTAACAATGGGTGGTGAAAAATAGTTTCAATAGCTGGTAGTTGTCAACATGGTTTGTCCTCAAATTGTTAACAATTTATTACTTTTGTTCTTGAAAGTTGAAAGTGCTCTTTTTTCAAATTTTGGAAAGATAATTTAGACATACACTTAGTAATAGTAAGATAGCATCCTGTAAATGAATGAAAAACAAGTCTGATAAAAATCTTGGGACATGCATAAAAGGAATTGAACCTGCAATCTTCTTTTCGTCCTTCCTCTGTTCGTTTTGCAACCTCTTTTAGATTCCACACAAAGATAAAAACTAACCTCTTTTTAGAATTATTGAGAGTAATTGTGCGAATGCCATCCTCTTGAGTGGTTAATGTGAGAGATGGGCTCTCTGAAGCAAACGTTCTCCTTGCAATGTCTTGGACATGTCGCCTGGCTTGTGGCACCTGTAAACAAAAAATGTGATCTTCACAAAATCAGACAACAACACAATCAGACTAATAATGTAATACAATGTAATAGTAAGTTGTAAATTCATGCACAGAAATCTTACTTAGTTAGACCTACCACTGTCTATGAGATGTAGTCTAGTATTATTCATTATTTTCTGTTTTTAATTTTACAAACTACTTTAAGCCACACCAAAAATTAATAAACGACAATGACATTACTTTCACTGTTATGAATATTAGCAGTATTTCATGGTGTTTGGTGGTCTAGCCAACTTAGTTGCTCAGACAGTCGTGACCGACACCGACAGTTACTCTAGTCTCTACCCTGCCCTTGGCCCTGGCACTGCACCACTAGCCACTGCACATAACATAAAACGGTGCGGCCTCCCACTACACAGCTAACGTGAGTAGTACAGGCATGACAAGTATCTCACTGATGGTTTAACGAGGCATTGCAGCATATTAACCGCACTTCAGATCAATCATATATCAATGTTGAAATGAAGGACGACATTTGAATCACAAATGTGTAGGTTTACCAGGTACTTTATAGCTGTGGAGAACATCTTTCTTAAGTTCAGTCTTGACTTTTCTATTTCATGCAAACACTGTATGCTAGCAGTCGACGCCAGGTTATGGTATCGTTAATCCGTCCGTTCGAAAAGAAAATAATATTACTAATGGAAGAACTTTAAAACTTGTCTAAATTTGCATAGGCCTACACCCCTCCGCCCCCCCCCCCCCCCCACTCCTCCAACCTCACCATCACTATTTTAAGATAATAAAATAACAAAAAATGACAAAAAATCTGAAGACAAATCGATTAATTTATCAAAATAGAAAACCGAGCTGAAAATCTTCAATTGCAATGTATAGCATTACAATGTAGTAATTTTAAAATAATAATAATGAAAAAAAGCTCCCTCCGGGAAATCTGAGCGTGGCCGAGTCAGGTCATAGTACAATTATAAAATATAAATTCCAAGCTTGTTACTTTATTGAATGGACATGGTTTGTGCAAGGAGATTTTTTTTTTATGAGGTAGAAAAGATCAAGAGATAATGGTCCATTAATACATTCTGCTTGCAAGCAGCTCAATTAATGTTTTACTTAATTAGTATCAAAATGTTTCAATGGTGAGAGTGTACTCGTAAACACTAATTAGAAAATAGTAAAACTTTCAGAAACACCATGTGGTTGTATTCTTTCGGATGATAATTGACACACTAACGGGGTGAAGAGAGGAGAAGGAAGAGTGAAAAGAAAATTATTTTTAGGCCTATCATTAGGCCTATTGCTCGCTTTGCCTTCATGACGGTCTCTAATAAAGAGACAAAGGCAGTAGATGATACGATATAGTAAGACATATAGTCATGTGTTATGAAATAACTGAGTACATCATAAAGCGTGGGCCTATGCGGGTCGAGCCGAAAGTACCATCGAACTTACATGAATAAAATCCTGTTGCCATGATTCGGGTAATGTGTGTATATGTGTGTGTGTGTGTGGGGGGGGGGGGGGGTACATTGGGTAAGTGTTGAAAATCATAACGGAATAGCTTTAACTGTTTAGTTCAATAACGTACACATTGAAAAAGGGCTCTTTAAAGCAAGGATGGGGGATATTCCTCTGTATCTCCTCCAGTATCTGTTAAAGTAGGCTGGTATAAGGTGCATCATGATAATTATCATGATTTCACTATGGCTCCTTTGAAAAGCAGTACTTGATACTAGGACTACCCTAAATATGACTGTTTAAAAAAAAAAACACGCATTACTTAAAAACTGAAATGATGCATCTCATGTATAAGATCACCTGAATTAAGCTTGACTCTTGATGAAAACACGTTCACGTTATACAGCCATTATACATGAATATTATTACGCAATTATTTTACTTCACGGCGTGGCTGAGCATGAACAAAAGTGAGGGTGCCTGTGAAAACATGTATTCTAACAAAAGAAAGGTAATTACAGATAGGCCTACCGTTTACTGCCCTACTCTGAAAAAAAAGGAAGCAAGTGACAAATCACTCAAATATGGGTTATTGCTATTCTTACATTGTACCCAGCATTCCCAACATACGTCCAAAATCTGGACAAGAAATATTAAACTTGCTGCGAGATATTCAATCTAACACGGTGTACGTTGCACTGATGCCAATGTAAGTGACAGACACATTTTGCTCATTTACAAAAAAGTATATTTTGTTAGTTGCTTCCTTTTGTTAGATTAGGGCACTTGTAGTCGTGATAATGATTTACGGGCCGTGATCTAATCGCAGCAGCATCGTTCTGCCGCCATCAACGGGTTCGAATTTCGGATGGAACTCCGGATATCGTGTCAGAATGAATGGAATTCCACATACTAATTACAGGTCCCGTGGTCTCAGAGTTACCAACCTAAGGACTACCCACTTTATTGTAATTCGCTGCATCATGGACACACATGGCTGCATGATACGTAGGCTACAGCTTAGCAACTTACGATTTTTTTTTTGTATGTTTGGTTATTTGCCATTTATCGGCTGTAGCCTAACGCACTCCTTACAAATAGAACAAAGTTTTTGCAGTTTCGACAAACCTAAGTTGTCGTATGAAAGTTGCTTCATATCGGTAACTTTCCTTGTTTTTTTTACACAAGTATACTGCACATTAATTGTCACGCTTTTACAAAAACATTGTATTGTTATGTTTTTTTGCAGAACGCATTGCGGACAAACTGAAAAGATGCGTCTCATTTGAAAAATGGAAAGAAAAAAAAAAATGTCATATAACGTCCATAATTATGTATTACCTATCGCAAAGTGAGGTAGAAGGAAAAAATATTTACTTTGGTTGAAAGGATCACGTTCCAAAGTACAGTACCTTAATAAAAGAGAGACAAATAAAAAGCATTACCATTATACCTATCGTTTTATGTTTTTGCCTTTATAATGATTTCAACTCGAATCCGGCTGACGTGTGCTCCATTTTATCATGCACCCTAGTAGTACTACGTAATTATCATGTGTGAACAGTTTTTTAGGTGTAAAGAGGGGAGGAAAGGAGAAAGAACGGAAGGGGATGTTCGCCCGGGATGTGCGCGGTCATGTGCAAGGTATAATTAGAGATGTACTTTGTTATTTTATATGTAATATTATTACTTGATTTTCGACTGTTCATAGCGCAAATTAGCTATGTTACTTTGCAAAATTGTTCAGTTTAAAAGGAAACAATAAAAACATAAAGAAAAAAAATACATATATTGTACATGTATTAGAAAAAGGAGAGAGTTAATTGAGGAGGAGGAAGATGATTACGTCGTTCTTTTTATATTTTGTCTTCATTTGCTCCTTATCCCTTCTTCCTCTTCCCGTCTTTTTTTCTCCTCTTCCTTTCCATTGATTTGGCTGTATCATGCATAATCATGATAATGAACAGTTAAATCAAAGGATGTGTATGTTCATACTTCCTTGGTTTGATGTGAACCGATATTTCGACTATACTTATTGAGGCCTGTTATGGAGACAGCTACAAAAGAAAGCGGGGGTGTTTACATAGGTGTTTGTATTGTGCCCTCCGCCTGACACACACCCAAGCACGACAACTAGTATGTGGGAGTACAATACACCCCCTCGTTTCAGAATCGACTGTCCCTGTATAATTGTGCTTAACAACATTATCATAACACGGCAGTCCCGCCCTGGAATTCGCACACTAGGTAAGGAAATATTCCTTGTTTTCAATAAAATAAGCTTCAAAAACATGAGTGCATGAAACATGATATATCACTGTACTATGATGACCACTAATGTGTGATAGATCCAAAAGAATATTAGATGGACAGTTGATTTTTAGGCGTTTTTTGTGCACAGATCGATCTGCGACAGATTGGATTTTCGACAGCAGCGGAGCCGAGGCGTGAAAAAGATGGCACAAGCAGGGCGTTGGTGCGGTGTGGGTCGGCTGGCCTTGCAGCTGGTTCTGGTGGTAGCGGTATTTTCTGGTGGAGCCTTCGCCACACTTGCAGGTACAAATGCAGTGCTTCATGCAAGTTCCTTTTTTTCGCATTTCACATTTTGACTATGATATAAACTGTCTATGTCCGTGATATATATTATATAAACTTAGATCAACTTTAAATATGAAGATAACCCCAATCAAAGAGAGCAAATGAAGAGAAACAACACTATGCACAGACACTGTCTGAACTTGAAGCTGAATTATCCTGGAAATGGAAGTCATACAATTGCAAATGAGTGAGTGAGATCATAAATGAAATAGTTAACTTGTATGAATGATGACAATTTACACATGTGCTGTTGTTCTAGCTTTTATGTCACTTTCTAAGGATAATTTGTCAGAAAGATAAATTAACTCGCAAGTTTAATATATTTACAAAGAAATTTTAGGCATACACCCAGTAGTAAGGATAGCGTGCTCCATCCTGTAAATGAACGAAAAACAAGTCCCTATGGCGGACTACTCATGAATATTAATGAGTCAGATGAGATGAGACTCTTTCGGGTATTTGTTTCCATGTTGTCGTGTCTTGATCCGTGAACTAGAAATAGCTTGCGTGGTTAAGTCGCTGCCCGGTAAGCAGTAGACTGCAGGTTCAAATCCCGTCTGGTTCCAAGATTTTTGTCTGACTTGTTTTTCGTTCATTTACAGGATGGAGCACGCTATCCTTACTACTGGGTGTATGCCTAAAATTTCTTTGTAAATTGAAATTACCCCAGAAAACCTTTTCACTAAGTTTAATATAGTTTTCTTTCAGATATTGTTACCAAAATATATGGATATAAATTTTAGTAGAAAGCAAGAAAAGTGTAGATATGGTCGAACACAGAAAAAATTGTGCAAAAAATCTCTGAACAAGGCCTACTGAAATGTGTGTTAATGTTGCACATGATTCAGATAATGAGTCTGCACTTATTTCAAGGCTTAAAGCTACCAAAAAGTTGATATTTCAAAGAATAGAGAGAGAGAGAGAGAGAGAGAGAGAGAGAGAGAGAGAGAGAGAGAGAAAATACTTGTATTGTTACTGTGATGTAGTACATCTATTTTTTTGTGCTTTTGTTTTCAGATGAAATCAGAGATAAT
The DNA here is from genome assembly GCA_963669155.1 of Arbacia lixula. NCBI lineage: Eukaryota > Metazoa > Echinodermata > Echinoidea > Arbacioida > Arbaciidae > Arbacia > Arbacia lixula. The sequence goes on along the minus strand of OZ022594.1, from coordinate 6,151,637 downwards.
GAGGTGTCCATCAGATTTGATCGGATCTATTCTATCGATGATGTGAGTAAACTCTAGAAAACTCTTTTAAAGACAAGGTATCGTAATAGCCTTTATTCCCCCAACACATTATAATCTTGTTACATTACACAATTGTTTTGAGTGAGTGTATTATTTATTGATTGTTTATTATAGAAAATAAGAACATATCACAGATGGATGCAACTTACTATAGGTCACTACTTGAACACAAATGATTTAATTCTTCAACATACGGACTAAAGAGTACATGTACTGTATGTTTGTTATGTTTTTGTCTCGCCTGAACGAAGTTCGGTAGAGACCTACATGTAGTGATCACTTTTTCTGTTAATTAGTCTGTTGGTCTATTGGTCTGTTTTTAGTCTGTTGATCTGTTGGTCTGTTACAAAAATGTTAAAGTTTTTCTTTAACTTGCTCTCATTTCTTTATTTCTGCATCAATTGTGATCAAACTTGGTACAAATGATCCTTGAGTAATACCACATGTGTCAACATGAGGATGATGGGGTCAAAGGTCATCTAGGGGTCAAAAGGTCAAATGATATGAAGCCATGTGCATCATTTTTCTCAAAGGTTTCGTTTGACTGACTCAAATTTCTTTATTTCTGCATCAATTGTGATCAAACTTGGTACAAACGATCCTTGGGTAATGCCACATGTGTCGTCATGAGGATGATGGGATCAAAGGTCATCTAGGGGTCAAAACGTAAAATGATATGAGGCCATGTGCATCATTTTCCTCAAAATTTTTGTTTGACTTGCTCTCATTTCTTTATTTCTGCATCAATTGTTATCACACTGGGTACAAATCATCCTTGGGTAATACCACATGTGTCTTCATGAGGATGATGGGGTCAAAGGTCATGTAGGGGCCAAAGGGTTTGAAAAAAAATATTTAAAAAAACCCCCTGTTTATCGCTTGCAAAATCAGGTAAGACTCGTGGTTCGCAAACCACCTTGTTCTACAAATGGTGTTACAAAAATACAAACTGTACAAACTCACTACCAGTACTCAAATTGCCTTCAGGTAAATAAACGTTCGCTTGCTCCGTCTAGTCTGTTGTTTTATTATAGACATTTAAATTGGGAGGTGTCATGTTACTGTACATTCGGTTTTATAGGTATGTTTTTGTAAATAACATTGTTATTCTTGCTATCATTATCAGTAATTCAGTATTATCATATAGGTGTATTATTACTTGTACTTTTTATTTTTACAGTGGTCAAAGGCCCAAACCAGTGACTTTGAAACAAGCATGACCACTGCGGTCAACAACTTCTGCTCAAATTCATCTAACTTGGAGAGTTGCCAAATCACTGCCACTGGGTAAGCCAATTTAATTTAAATATTAGCAATATGATTCAGGGGAAAACGGACATAAGCAGGGCCTACTTTTTTAGCATGTCATGAAAACAAACATCCTAAACTACATGTTTTCAATATAACCTATATTTATGAGCAGGGCTTAAAGGTGATATTCATAGAAAATCCAAAAATATGAAGATATTCATCTACAGAAAGCTTATAAGCCATACAAGAGCTCGGATGACATTCAAAGAATATATCACTTTCCAAAAAGCGAAATTAGGGTGAAAACAATCACCGTATTCTCGGGGACAAATTTGACCTACTGTCATTCGAAACGGCCTTTAGGTCTGACGTAAGAAACGGGAGACGTTATTGGGTATCACACATGCCAATCCGCAGCTTCTTTTCCGCCAGAAGCATCAGGCATTGTTAATGAAACTGTGATGGCAGTTGCTAGTGGATTAACAGGTGTGATACACAATGGTCATTGTGAAGCATATCCCGGCTGTGACGTTCCCTTTCCCTTAGGCGATTTCGTAGGTCAGAAAGAGAGTCAATTTAGTGAAATTTGACTTTCATTAAACACATAACTGAACACTTTCATGGCATGTTAGCTGCATAAATTGCTTTGATAACTCATTCAATTATAAAATAAACTATATTTATTTGATTTTATTTCCTATGAATATCACCTTTAAACTAGCAGGCACTCAGTACACACGGGTGCCTGAATTAGAACTCCGTACACCTAAAATGTAGAAAATATACTGGGTCAAAATATGCAGTACCCCTAAAACGGACGTATGAACCCCCTTTTAAAAATGTTAGTGTGGAACACTGCTTGTAAGGGTTTTTGTCTTATTTGCAGGGGCTCTTTTGTGTATTCTCCCTATATTGCACATACATACATGTAGCTCTACAAATCTGTGGGATCTCTTGTTTGTTGCAAACATGTCTCTCTGACAAGATTTTAAGAAATTTCTGCCAATACCACCTTACCTGCTTTCAAATGGGAATAATCATTGTTAAACATCCCTCATTAGTATATTCCAGTTCGTCGATTGGTTCTGAGTTTGACCACATGAATACACAGACATGTAGTTCAACTATGTGCAAGGAAGAGAGCAAAAGAAGATCAGAGGGAGAAATAATGTATTTTGTGACATCATTAGCAAAACAATTACCTGTCTCCCTATATGTCAATATTGGGTCTTAGCTGAATGCATGACCTGCAAAATCTATGTGTTACATTTTTCCAGCTTTTTCTTTTTTGCGTTTAGCGTATTTAAACAAAAAAATTATTATAAATTTGTTTTTTTACTGTAGATGGGACTTACATAGCAGTGCTCAGAAATAAAGAAAATTATTTTACAATATATAAATTTTATGTACAGTCAATGTATCATGAATTCATAGTTAATACTTGCTGTGTATTCCTTATATAAGGATATCAATATCTGTTGAGCAACATGTCTGAGCATTATTTGGATTACACGTCATGGAAACCAAACAGGAAATCCACAGAACCGTTTGGATATGACGACATCCTCATTTTTCTTGAGGGGTTTAAAGGTGTAAGAAAGAATCCTATGGTCCTGTTGTACATGAAGTGTTGGGTTCTCGGGCATACGATAAGACCTTGGTACATGTACGAAGTGCTGTTGATTACTGTACACAATAATTCATTTTGTTCATGAACATATACTGTACTGTACATGTCACTTAAATTTGTTCACATTGATTAAACGAATCATGCACGCATAGTGTGATACATAAAGCTCTTCAACTTTGAACGGCAGCAGACTATCAGGGATCATTGTGTACTTTAAAATGGAATTGCTATACAGAGGACTTGTAAAACATGCATGTTGTTTGTATACATTGTCCATTTACATGAAACAATACAAGTTTTGTATACTGTATTTCTGAAGCCACTCCAATTTTTTTCATTTTTTATATGCACAAATATGGATAAAGTATTTTCTCCTGAACAAAAAGTGATGTAGTGCTCACTGTGCTTTTATGATAATGGTAGAGTATGATGAATGAGGCATTGTGATAGAAACTATGCTGTCCCTAATCAATATTCGTTGAAAGAGCAAGGTGCGTGAATAATTGATGTCACACCCATAGTCTTTGTCATCTACCTGTGCAACCTGTGCAACCTGTCCCTACACACAGAGCAACTAATGCACACAGTGTACTGTGGGCCGGGACACAAGAATTAGACTGTAATGCACAAATACATTAATTTACATGTATGATAGTAATTTGGGGACCACTGATGCTCAGTCTGTACAGACCGTGCTCTAATTATGAGTGAATGCTTCACTGTCAGTGTTGTCATACATGTAAATGTGCATACATGTACAAATTGTACACTGTATACACACTTACATGTACATACGCATGCATGTACACTCGTACAGTGCAGCATTTGTACACATTTGTGTAGTAGCCAGGGGCCATATTTATGAAATCCAAATCTTTCTGAGGCTGGTTATATGAAGAATGCATGCAGCTGCATGTATAAACATGTATATGTACCATACCACGGAAGGATAGATTTCATGAATGTACAGTACATGTTCATGTTAACTGTGAAAAAGGATACTAATGTGTATGCACCTTAATGTTTAGATTCATCATTCAGGTTTTTATATTGTGCAAACTACAATGTACACGTTATGTACACTGTATGTACGTTATACATTTTATAGTTACGACTGTGTGCTGTTATTATGATTTACTGCACAGGCTGTCACCTTAAATAAAAGTCATTAATGTCAAATACAGTACAGTGTATGTAACCTCAATATAGCTGGAGCAGAGTTAAGCCTACTGTAAGTAACTGGAAGTCAATGAGCCATTCAAGATCACATAAACTTTGTTGGCTTTTTTTGTCCATGACAGTCTTCTTGAAAAGAGATTTGTAAGTGGGTGGGTGCACCCAATACACACAATGCATGAGTACTTTTTATTAACGGTGTGGAATGCTGGTTGGTTTTGTAAATACCACTAGAAGTAGGGAGGTTTTGTGTGGGCATGTAGCCATACTCCAGAACTGTTAAACCATGGACCCTACCAAGAGTCTAGGTTCCTTTTTACATTGGTTTTGTAGGCGCCGTACTAACGCTAATTGCCCTATACTTTCCTTAACCCCATAGTACTATTTTTTGAGGGTTTTTACACTGGCATTCCTAGCACTGTACTATTTGCTTGAACTCTGCTAATGAAATCCACGATGTTCACATTTAATCCTATTCTGACTGGGCTTTTTGAGAGCAGGTTTTGACTGGGGGGGGGGGGGGGGGGGGGGGGAGAGGGAGCATTTTAACCCCCCCCCCCCCCCCCCTCCCCTTAATATTTCGGCCACAGAACGTTGAATCAACTTGAAATTTTTGCACGACTGCATATTTTGTTTTAGGAAAAAAATATCAAATTTTGTGTAAATTGTTACTTATGCAAATTAGATGCATATTTTACATTTTTTTTGTTGATATTTCATTGAAAAAAGATGGCATGCAGGTCAAACTTCCTCTTAATATGCCAACTAGCATGATCAACAATTTCATTGAATGAAATGACAAATCATTTTTTATGTATGTTATTGTGTTTATAAAATGTCTTTAATGTATTCTAAATTGTTTGCTTTCCTATATTTTTTCTTGATGTTTTATGATTTTTTAAAAAAAATTAAGATATGCATTTTTGTTAAATTTAAAGAATATGTATTGAGCAGAAGGCCTAGAAGACACAGTTGACAGTGATATAGAGCAGTTTAGGAATAGCAGTATTTTGTATACAAACCTATGCAAAATCTCACTTTTTGTCAGATTTGGTCAGACGTGCGATGTTGCGTAACCTCTGAACGGAATGTCCGATTCTTTCAACTTTGGTGTCGAAATTTGAGATACAACTAAAACGGCTGTTGTGATGTTCAGCGGTTGCGTGTCAGTCGTGGGTTTCGTAGGGGGGGGGGGGGGGGGGAGGGGGGAGGGGGGGGGAAGTCAAAAAATACCCCAGTCAAAATTAGGTTAAACTTGTTATACCTGGCCTTTTTTTAAAGCTTTTATTTATGAGTGTATGCCTTGCCTTGTGTTCTTAAACACTTTGTTAAACATATCAAGGTCACTCAGTTGTCGTGCATTACAGTATCTAATTGTTCAATGCGTTTTCGAATTGCGAGGAGTTAGCAGGTTCACCTTTCCTTAGCCCTGGACTATATTTTGTTTCTGTTTTACACTGGAGCTCTTAAAGTAGCCCTGGATTTTATGGTTTGGCACTGCAATTCTGGGGTTAGTGATTTTTCATCAAATATTTTCCCCCTAGAAATTGAAAGTTTGCCTGAAAGTAGGAAGGATTTAAAGCCTGACTGGATTTTGTACATGTACCAGTGTTAACATGTAAATACAATGTACCGTCTACTACTGTACATGTAGTTTGCTGGCATAGATTTTGCCATACTGCCTCAGTGATAATTTTTGATACCAGTAACAGTCCACACGTGTCGCTCAAGCTAGATGTTGACATGTCACTCATATAAGATCTACACTACAGCTCAAAGGAATTGGCATAGGGAAAGGGAAGGGGAAGAAAGGGAAGGAGCCGCAGTTTTAAACTGCGGTATATTTTGTCCAGCTCAACATGAAACGTGCATTTTAGGCTAATGCATTTTGTCCAGCTCAACATGAAACGTGCATTTTAGGCTAATGCATTGTGTTTCATGCTGAACTGGACAAAATATACCGCAGTTTAAAACTGCGGCTCCTTCCTTTTCTTCCCTTTCCCTTTCCCTATGCCAATTCCATTGAGCTGTAGTGTAGACTGCCCTGAGGTACACGGCATATTCAAACGGTGTTCTCAAAAAGGAATGGAGGCACCAGCAATGCCTCATACAGTGTAGGTTATTAAATACACTAGTAGCACATTTGTTTCATGATATCAGCTGTCGCAAACAATGATAATTTTTTTTCTCCATTGATGCAGTAGTGATTTCACTGTGGTTTTGTCCGGCACCTCACCGGAGTACTTCAATGGCGACATCAAGATGACATTTCATGTTCTGCTGCCCGAAAGTGTCGTGGACCCAGGCGCAGATAATGAGTATGTGCTGCAAAAGTCCACAGTCACCAGTGAGTACAGTACACACCAGAATCCTGTATTATAATTAAAGGGAGTATATTGTACCGGGAAGACAAAAAGGCTTTCAAAAGGTGACCGTGAGCAATCTTCTTGCCAATGGTCTTAAATGCATGTATTGTCCATTTTAGAATCTTGCTGAAAATTATTTGCCCTCATATGATCCACATTTTGAGTAATTAGTGATTAATTCACAAATCCTTGAAATGTTCGGCCCGAACAATTTGAGGATTTGTGATTTAATCACTAATTACTGCAAATGTGGATAGTTGTAGGGCAAATAGCTTTCAGCAAGTTTCTGAAACGGACAATACATGCATTTAAGACCATTGGAAAGACGATTGCTCACAATCACCTTTTGAAGGCCTTTTTGTCTTCCCAGTACAGTATACTCCCTTTAAAGTCGCATCAGCATGTAAGGAGACTATGACTGCAACGGCGGACAAATTGGGCTTATTCACTCAGGTGCTGCCATAACACTGGAGCGAGTGGGGAACGTGCACGGATTGTGCTGCATCCGCAATATGTCAACTCCCGTGTGCAAATGCAGTCTCCTCTCTTGCGGCCATTCCGCCCAATCGACTTAAACGTACATGTAAGGGGATAGTTAACCCTGGAATTCACTTGGTTTCAATGAAAGCACAAACATGAAAAAAGCATATTAGCGAAGGTTTGATGAATATCCGTCAAAGGTTAATAAAGCTATGATTTTTTGACATTTAAAATTTGTGATGTCACGTGCGAGGTGCTCTCCCATATGTTGTATTCTGTATGATTCCATGAATTGCTCTTTTTCTGTCTTTTATGAAGGATTATTTTTCTTCATAGAGGTATGTGTGTAAAAATTTATTTTTAATGATGTATCAAACGCAAAACTAAAATGATATTCTTTTGAGAAAATCAAACGTTTTCAAAAAAGCTATCACAAAACATATGTGAGAGCACCTCGCACGTGATGTCACAAAATCAAAACTTCGAACAGTCGTAACTTTCTTATCCTTTAACGGATTTTCATCAAACCTTCAGTCATGTCTTTTTTCCATGTTAATGCTTTTATTAAAACCAACTTAATTTCAGATTGGACTACCCCTTTAAGCCTTCACAATTTCAAAAGGAGGCCCAACTAAAAATAAATCTTCTTTAAAGAGTATAATGTATTACTTGGCTAAAGGTGTCTCATTCGTTTTTTTTTATTCATGATTAAGACATGTAATCATTGCCACGTCCACCCCTTACCTTTAAAAGATATTCTTAGAATGGTGTTCGTTGGGTAAGACAGATGTCGTCCCTTAGTACATTCACCAATGCTAGGAAAACATTTTTGTGTTTTTACCAACTTTGTTTCCCAGCCATTGCTACCAATAATCAGGACGCCATCAGCGCGGCTGTCAATGAGACGGTTGTGTTCATCAACGATGAGAGACAGACAGTTCTTGACACAAGCTTGGATGTCATCCTCATCCCCATTATCTGTGTCCTCTTCCTCATCGTGGTCTTCTTAGCTGTCTGCATGTCCTGCTTGCAGTGAGTATCCATGAAACTCTCCACGGCATGGATCGGGTGAAAGATCTGTGCCCTGTCTCGCAGAGAATGAGTTGCGCTCTCGAGCAACTTTGCCATCCATGGCAAAGTTGCTATTTATTGTAATGCCCTGTATCACAAACCATCACTGCTATGTTTTGTGAGTCGTATACTTGTGATTGATCCACACAATGTACGATCAATATCAATACAATCAATGATATCAATACAATCAGTGATATCAATACAATCAATGATATCAATACAATCAATGATATCAATACAATCAATCAATCAATACAATCAATCAATCAATACAATCAATCTTTGTGACATGGGCTCTCGGACTTATTATGTTAGCCTTTCTCTTGGCGCTCATGATTCCTGTCAGCATAGTTAAAGCAGGAGTGAAACATAATGAGCTTGAGCATGTTGTCAAGACAACATGCTTTGTTGCATAAAACATATCATTGATGGTCTTTGCTGCCAGTGGCAAGTTCTGTGGTAACCTGGAATTTGATTGGCTGTCAAGCGGTGTTCCCATGGTACTTACCATTAATGGTAAGCTTTATGCAACGGGGCCCTCGTTCAGTACCGTCCAGGCTAAGGATGTGGTGGTGATCGTAGTTTTGACCATCATTTGTATTATTTAGAGAAGCTCGCAGACACACAAAGAATAGACATTATTGATTTCTTGTAACTTCAGATTTAGGTTGGTATACCTACACTAAATTAGATAAGATATCAACTATTCAAAAGCTGTGAATCTGTAGGTAACCTAAAATGATTTTCGGAGACTTAATAGTGAATTTGAAGCAGCAAGTCACATGGATTCTCTTTACGCTGTTCATTTATTTACTGCTGTATGGTACTTTTTTTGCCTAGGTCTCGCGGGGAGAAGAAGCAGCAGCAACTGCTTTCGTCTGCCGCAGCCAAGAAGGGTGAGGAGGGCATCACCCTTACAGCTGTCAAAGCGGGCAGCTATAACAGTGATGAGAACAATGGTAAGTGTAAACGCACTTCTCCCCCTCCCGTATGAAGTCCCCTCCCCACTGCTGATTCGCCAAAATGCAAGCTATTGCAGTAACTGCAATAGGAGAACTGTAACCGCAATCAGAGAAGTGTAACTGCAATAAGAGAACTGTAACTGCAATAGGAGAACTGTAACTGCAATAAGAGAACTGTTACTGCAATAAGAGAACTGTAACTGCAATAAGAGAACTGTAACTGCAATAAGAGAACTGTTACTGCATTAAGAGAACTGTAACTGCAATAAGAGAACTGTCCTCTTACAATGTAATAAAGTCAAACCTGTCTACATGCAGAGAAATTGAAGTCAATGTTATCATTTTGTAATGGCACTTTAATGCTTGTCTAATAATGTTGAATAACTAATGTACCCTTTTCACATTGGGATTTCTTAACCCGTTACTGTTGTTAGTCCCCTACTATCATCCTTAACCCCTTTTTCGTTTTTTTTTGAGGATTTTTCCACTGGCATTCTTAGCCCCGTACTGTTTGCTTCAACCGGGCTAAGGAAATTCACATTGTTCGCACTCAAAATCTCTAGCCTGCACTTTCTTGATAGCATATGAATATATATGAGTGCACTGTAAAACGCATCGAGTTCGTGCACCCATCATGCATTAGCTTCTGATTGGTCACTACGTTTCTGCCATTTTGCGCATACTTTTCCCAGGATTTTATGGCTTGGCACAGTAATTGAGGGGTTAGCCCTGCTTCTTTGCAGGACCAAATAATGTGGTACAATCAGTTGGGCTAGCCCTCTTTGGTAAAAACCAGTCTGAACAGAAAGTGTTCCAAGCTTAGCCCTGTACTCTAGGTGGCGCTAAGACCCCCTCCCCCCTTAGCCCCACCGATAGCACGGGGATAAGGAATTTCTTACCAGTGTGAAAAGGGTATAAATAGGCTACAGTGTAGGGTGAACCACGACGGGTAGGCTTTTCTGGCCTTTTTCCCTGTACAAGCGTTCTGTCCACTCTACCAGGTTTTTCACTCTGCTTTTAATTAGGATGTGAAGTGGGGTCTTAAATGCGCGTAGAATGCGACTCTTCAACATCCTATCCGAGGGATGGAAGACCATGCTTAAAACTAACCTTTTCATCCAACAGAGACAAATATCTTTGAACCAAACTTCCATGTATGTGGACTTCATACTGTAATTGTAATCTGATTTAATACTGTGGAATGGGGATGACTTGTGCAGCCAGCGGTCATCTTCAGAATCTCCATAAATCCCCAATCATTTCCTCCCTTTAACACTTTACCAGCCACTGATACATTTGTGCACAATTAACCCTCCCTGAACCAGATATAATGCTGCTCTTTGGGCTCTGTGTGCATTACAAGTGACAAAATGCACCTGTGGCACACGATGAGTTAAAGGAAATATGCCGTACTGGGCCCTGTTGCATAAAACTTACCATTGATGGTAACTTTGCTTCCAATGTCAACTTCTATGGAAACATTGAATTTGATCGGCTGTTGAGCGATGTTACCATGGTAATTACCATTGATGACAGTTATCATTAATGGTAAGTTTTATGCAACAGGGCCCTGGTGAGACAAAAAGCCTTCAAAAGGTGATTGTGAGCAATCTTCTTGCCACTGGTCTTAAATTCATGTATTGTCCATGTTTAAAACTTGCTGAAAGTTTGGCACAAACATTTTGAGGATTTGTGTTTTAATCATTAATCACTCCAAATTTGGATTATTTGAGGGCAAATAATTTCAGCAAGTTTCTAAAATGGACAATACACGAATTTAAGACCATTGGCAAGAAGATTGCTGACAATCACCTTTTGAAGGCTTTTTTGTCTTCCCACTACAGTATATTCCCTTGAATGCCAGCAGTGCATCTGGTGTATACGTACAGGAATAAAAACTACCTCCCTCCATTTTCCCTTTCCTCACATTCCCGTGTATGAAATATCTAAAGTTTGTTGTGTGCTTATATGCTGGGTATTGAGCTAACTAATTACTGTGTGTTTTCTCTCCCCAAGTCTACCCTGTGTTTATTTCTTTTCAATTCACCATCAAAATTTTGCCTCATCATCGCAGGTGAACAGTATGGTTGCAAAGGATATTTTTTTCTTTTTTTGATACATCCAACGGGTCTGTATCGCATTTAGGGCTATGATTGATCGTAAATCTGTATCACAAAGAACCAATCGATATGGATCATCACATGCAATCAATATTAATCGGAATTTGTGTGGATCTAGTGTAACTATGCTATTGATTGCAAAAGCAGTCATGGTTTTGTGATGGGGTGAGTTGCAATAGATGCCAACTTTGCCATTGATTGTTAAGTTTTAACCTATTACAACTCACTCTTTGTGATACAGGGTGCTGTACCCTCAGCCCCAGTATGTGAATGCTGTTTTGTTTCAACCTGTATCTAAAGTGTCCATCTGAATGAATAATTATTTTGACAGCTCCAGCAAACCAATGTAATATATCTTTTTCATTTCCAACAGAGTGACTCGAGTTAAAAGCCTTTTTCTTATTTCTCAAGAAGTGTGGGTTTAAAAATCAAATCATGTTGCAGCTAGAAGGTCTGATATTGAATGTGGATTCTACTAAACATGCTCCCTATAAACTCTCCTTTCTGTTTATAATTCTGATGTTTCTAGAAACAGACTATTAAGGCCAGTTCACACTATACAATTAATGTAGATGAGTTGCGTCCACCTCGTATGGGAATGTTCACACCCTCACTTTTTATGTGTACTTCAACAAATAGTATGAACGAGGTTCTAGGCTGTGAACTGTGTTGAGTAAGTGATAAAGCTCTGCAATTGGCAAGTTGGGTGCCCAGCATTAGTTTTGATTGCAGCTTCGAAGAAGTCGAAGAACTAGGTGAGGAGGACCTAGGCTACATATATAGACTGCATACACTCCAGCTCAAAGGAATTGGCATAGGGAAAGAGAAAGGGAAGAAAGGGAAGGAGCCGCAGGTTTAAACCGTGGTATATTTTGTCCAGTTCAGCATGAAACATGATGCTTTTTAGGCTAATGTATCGTGTTTCATGCTGAAGTGGACAAAATATACCGCGGTTTAAAACTGGCTCTTTCCCTTTCTTCCCTTTCCCTTTCCCTATGCCAATTCCTTTGAGCTGTAGTCTCTATCACCTTCTTTTTAGTGGCAGTCATTTAGCTGTCATTGCAGCATAGAAGAAAAAAAGAAGCCTGCAGCCTTGAATCCAGGCTAAGGCTTACATGTACATAGCCTGGCTTTCAGGCTATTGGGTTATATTTTCATTACAATATTCAATGAATGGGTCTAGCAGTAATAGAGTAGTCGTTCTCAACACCTTCTCCAGCTCGCGAGGAAGAAGAGAGGAGAATGTTACAGCGGCTAATCTTGAAAGTACTAGACTATTATTTCAGTATGAATTAGAAATATGACGAAAGTGGCATTAATCATCCACATCATGGAGAGAAGGTCAAACTACTTCCTATCACATCCCCCTTACCTTTATACCATCTCAGTACCAATCATATGAGAATCCCATGTCAATCACAACACAGTCAGAATAGTGTTGATAGTCCACGTCATGTAAACTCTTCTGGGGGGTGCTTCACCAAGCTGTTCGTAAGTTACGAACGACTGGTGATCCCTTCTTGTGCTAAATCAGATTCTCAATGAACAAAGTGTGATATCCATTTAGCACAAGAAGGGATCACCAGTCGTTCGTAAAGTCGTTCGTAACTTACGAACAGCTTGGTGAAACACCCCCCTGTTCACATAAAGGGATAAGGTCAAATTCCTTACCACCACATCCCCCTATCTTTAACCCTTTCAGTACCAGTCATTGAGAAATCCCATGTCAGTCACAACACAGTGTACTGCCTGTGGGACTGACAGAGTTCAAACATTCACAACCATTCTTCCTTCTTGGAAAACGCTTCTTACCATTACGTAGGGGAGATAGAGGTTCACCCCGATGAGCACGAGCTTGGGATCACAAATCCAAATGTCGAGGTCTCTGACCCCGAAACTAAACTTCCAGAGACTAAATCTGCAGAAACACAAGGTAAAGACTGGACGGCCGGACAGCCCGCCCTCTCTAGTTTGCTTATCTACGCTCCGCATGCAAATGGGCTCTGGTGGTTGTGTGGTTTTGATGGGCTCTTGTTGCTAGTTACTGTACAATTGTATCATCTCACATACATGTAAACATACATTTATCTGTAATCACTTTTGACAAGAATACAGTGTACTTGCTGTGGTATGTTGTACTGAAGACATATTGCATAGTCTCAACAAATACATACACGCACATGTCTGCTTGTCACTGTCATAACAATACAGTGTATTTGCTGTGGTACCTGAAACTCAGACCAAGTGCCATATTCAAAATTTGCTGTCTCAACAAATACATATACATGCATTTATCTGGGCAGAAATAGTGTATTTGCTGTGATACATGGTACTCAGATCGTGCAATGTTTAAACTCTGCCGTCTTGACAAATAAATACATGCAACAACATGTATGTGTTATCCCCTTTGCAAGTTAACATACTGTGTATTTTCTGTGGTATATTGAACCCAGAATATGTGCAATATTCAAACATTGTCTTCTTGACATACACAAACATATTGGTCTGGTATGACTTTTAGAAGAGTGTTTGCTTTGGTACCTGGGAGGTGTTTCACCAAGCTGTTCTTAAGCTAAGAACGACTTCATGCATGACTGGTGACCCTTTCTTGTGCTAAATCAGATTCTCATTGATTTTGATTCCCATCAGCTAAAGTTCAAATTGTCTGAATGCAAAGTTTATGAATTGTCAAATTTGATTAGGATTGTTGGAAATGAACAAAGTGGGGTATTTTATTTAGCACAAGAAAGGATCACCAGTCGTGTGTAAAGTCGTTCTTAGCTTAAAAACAGCATGGTGAAACACCCCCTCTGCTGCTCAGAACATGTGCAACATTCACACTCTGCCATCTTGACAAATACATATTTATCTGTTATCACTTTTATTAGAATACAGTGAATTTGCTGTGGTACCTGGTCTTAGAACATACTGTATTCAATATTCAAACATTGCTTTCTTAAGAAAATATCAGCAACGCCAACTCTGTGTGTTGATACCCATCTCTGTTTGTTAGTAGGAATGGAGGCAAGCTTAAAAAAAAGAAAGCTCTATAACAAATTTACTTAAACTATTTACGTACCATTGAGGCTTTTCTGTATGACCATTCATACCAAATGCTAAATTGTAGAGCTCACGTAATGTCCAAAGGTAATTTCATTTCACTTTCACCCATACCGTTCAAAGCATACCTTAGCCTTCATGCTACTCATGACAAAAGAATTGAAATCTATTCCAGGGAAAAATGTTTTAAAAATATCTAGAGGAGCTACCTTTAATACAAGCCTGGCATCACGAAATGAACATGCTAGAGTCTAGACCATGTAATTTAAAGATATGAGCAACATACATTATTCATAGGAGCGTCTTTGTGATTGAAGGGTACTTTTTTTAAACACTGGCTAAGTTGTCTTAAAGGGTTACTAAATTAGACAAATAAGTTCCCACTAATCTATGTAAAGTTATCCACGAAAAACGAATTTCACATTTGTTTGCCGCAATGAAGTCTCATTTTGATGAAAATTTGAAAAAAATGCACGCCTCCATTGATGTTTGAGAAGTCAAAATGCCATACATTGTACGGAAGTCAACAATAGACCATTTTCATAATGTATTCAAAACTTTCCCCTTAACTGCGTAGTAACGCGTTATTGCATTCACCTGTATCTTGTCATTCAGATTCAATGGATGGCATGCACTTTGAATCTATTACTTGTTGCTACTCGGATAAATCTCGGACAAGCTTTGGGGTTCCCATTGGTAAAGTATTGTTTGAACAACATGAATAAACTATTTTATTCATGCCGTAGGCATTTATGGCATTTAGACTTCTCATACGTCACTGAAGGCGTGTGTTTTTTCACATTTTCGTCAAAATGAGACTTTATTGTGGCAAACGAATGTGAAATTCGTTTTAAGTGGATAATTTTACATAGATTAGTGGGAACTTATTTTTCTAATTTAGTAACCCTTTAAATATGTGTCCCTGACTCATGCAGTCGCTGAACACCATTGCTGCATTGTAAAACACATAGACATACAACTCCATAGAGTAGCAGTTTATCTGGCACAGAAAAGTTAGGGATTGTAGCATTGTTAATAGTGGGGTTTGTGTTGGATTGGTTGGGATGTATGGAGGGTCCTGGGATGGTTTACATGGTTCGTTTCTCTACCTCTATTTTGGATTTGTTTTTAGGGTCACAGGTTTATTTCAAGGTGCGAATTCATCCTGGCTAGAATGTGGGGAAAAGACTAGAGCTTTCTTAACATGCACGTACATGTACAGTAGAAGGAATGTAAAAAGTGACTCGCCGGTATGTACTGTAGATATTCACATGTATGCACATTTTGAACACATAACACAAATGTACATTTCTCTTCTTCATTCTTCGTACCACATATTTTGAAAAATTTCCCATGATGCACCATGCAGCCAAACTCTGATTAAGTTTGCAGTCATGTCTGCCTGCGGTCTTGTATACTTGATTATGAGACCGGAGGCAGACATAACTGAAAACTTGATCAAAATGTCGAAGCACGGTGCATTATGGGATTGCTTTCTTCTATATATGCCGTGTGAAGAATCGGATGATATTTAAAGGGCATAGAAGCTTGCTGAAAGTTATTTGCCCTCAAATGATCCTCATTTGGAGTAATTAATGATTAATCATTAAATCCTCAAAACATTTTGAGGATTTGTGATTTAATCACTCATTACTCCAAATTTAGATCATTTGAGGGCAAATAACTTTCAGCAAGCTTCTAAAATAGACAATACATGAATTTAAGACTATTGGCAAGAAGATTGCTAACAATTACATTTTGAAGGCTATTTTGCCTTCCCAGTACAGTATATGCCCTTTAAAGATATATTGGGGTGAGATGAAGATTTCAGGTTAGGAATCGTGAACATACATGTATATACACATAGGTCAGAGATATTGGGAGGTTCAGTCCATCTTCATTGCAGACCGTAGCTCTCAGTACCAAGCTACTGATCTACATAGGCCTACATCATGCGTCTTCATGTCTGGTACTGAGAGGGTTAAATGCGTTCAGTACAGGACTCCACAAAACCACACAGCACACTGCTAGCCGTGTCACACCATCAATGCGCTCTCATTGCTCTCGCCACCGGTTACCTGCTGTTAACCCGTTTACTCCTAGATTATGTCACTCCCATAGACATAACACATGGACCACGTGGTTCCTATAAGCTATCGGTTAATATGTTCAAGTTGCCACAATCTCTGTACACTGATTGTTTTATGGCATGCCTCAAATATATGATTGAACCATGCATGTGCGCAGTATATTTCACAAGGTGTAACTTTTGCGCAATTACGCATTATACGCCGCCCCAATCGCTTTGATAATATGTTAACATGCACAATGATATGTACTTAATTACATGTGTAAAAAGGAATCATGCATATATAGACATACAAAGACTAACATTTTTTATACATACATGTATTGTATAGTTTCCAAATGATTGTGAGGATATTACCTTCTGATATTCAGTGACTTCTCGAAGGAGTTTATCAAAAGCAGAATGTGTGTCATGAAAGTGAATTACATTCGTCTTGATATGATGAAGTATGGCAAGTGGTAATCAAGCATATCAAGTTTTCAAACAAATATAAAAACAAAACCCTTTTGAGAATTCAAAGCAGTGTGTGGAGACTAAAGGTACAGCTTTCTTGTAGCAGGGTATGTACATGTATTAACAATTACTGATTTATGATTTTTAGGTCATGTAATCTATCTATTATATATCATGAACTTTGTTGCCTTATTTTTCATTATAAATATCAATTTCTCACAAATTTTAACATTGGCAGATTTCCATCAGGTATGCTTGATCCCATCATCGAAGGCAGAGCTTGATGTTTAATCATATTGTATAGAAAACTACTGATCTGTGATTTTTACATCATGTAATTTATCAATAATTATTTGTCATGACATTTGTTGCCTTTTTTCATTATACATCATCAATTTCTCTCAAAATTTGCTTGACCCCCATCAGCAAAGGCAGAGCTTGATCCTTTTATTAGCCAGCATTGAATTTTTTGCACTTGTCAGTGAGACACACAAATCCCATAGTGCATTTTGCATTTTTTTCACAAGTTATACTCACAAATCCAATAGATCAGCTTTGTTCTGGCACAGAGAGGGTTTATTCTTCTATGAGTGCCATTTGTCTTTTTTTCACAAGTTCTACATCAATGCCATACATCAGGAGATTATCTGGCGCGTGATTTGTTTGTTGTGCCCCTGGATTGTTTTGTGAAGTGACGCCGTATGTCTTTTGGCGATTGCTCGTCTGCCTTAGCCATGGTTTAACCAAGAAGGTTTGAAGCTGAGCTTGCCCTCATACTGTACAGATACATGTACCTCCTTGCTCTAACATGACGTGAACTCAATACTGCTAAATCACAAACATTTTTTATACATGTTTGTAGACGCAATAAATCCAATACCACAATATTGTGGGAATACAGTATTTCCAAGCCACATAAATGGTGCCTTATAAAGCTTTTAAAGTGAATATACTTTACTGGGAAGACAAAAAGCCTTCAAAAAGGTGATCGTGAGCAATCTTCTTAAATGTTAGGCCCAAAAATGTTAAGGATTTGTGATTTAGTCACTAATTACTCCAAATGTGGATCATTTGAGGGCAACTTACATTCAGCAAGTTTCTAAAATGGACAATGCATGAATTTAAGACCATCATGATCACCTTTTTGAAGGCTTTTTGTCTTCACAATACAGTACATTCCTTTAACGCAGAAGTGCATCAGTAGTATTGCGGCTTATACATGTACATGTAAACAAGGCTCATAATGTGCAAATATGCGCCTACTGTGTTGTTTTACTGCATAAAAACAAGCAGTTCACAACTTCACCCACACGCACACACCAACGTGCATACATGTATGTAGTGCAGTACAGTGTTTGAAAAGGCACGTGGGATGTACAGGCTATTCATTGTGTGCCTGAATGTGTCATGGTCCATAAACTCATCTTTATTTTCAAAGATATTTTGATGAAAGGTTTTGAAAGGATACAATTTCTTTCTTCCAAATAAGAGATGCGTTCTTCCCTGTTCTGTCATTTTAAAGGTAAGGGAAAGAGCGGTAGATTATGGGCCTTAAAGGGGAAGTTCACCCTGAAATTATTTTGGTTTCAATGAAAAGAGACAAATGAAAGAAACATATGAGTGAAGGTTTGACGAAAATCGGTCAAAGGAAAAGAAAGTTATTTGATTTTGTGATTTTTTATGTTGTGTACAATTTTTTTTCGAAAATGTGCATTTTCTCACAAAGATATGCATCCTTTTATCTTGTGCATTTGGTACACTATGAGAAATATGTTTTTACACACATACCTGTATGAAAAAAAATCATTCCGTTGTCAAAAACAGAAAAAAAAGCAAGTTATTGACTTATTTTGTACACAACATATGGGAGAGCGCTTTGCACGTGACGTCACAAAATCAACACTTTAAAATCAAATAACTCTTTTTTCCTTTGACCGATTTTAGTCAAACCTTCACTCATATGTTTCTTTCACTTGTCTCTTTTTATTGAAACCAAAATTATTTCAGGGTGATCTTTCCCTTAAATCATGGAAGAAAGGTTCTGCTGCAATCACTGGGTCCAGATTTTATTTGATTTCAGTGATTTTACCATATTTGGTGATGATTCATACCTGGCACTCTGAAATCAAAGAAGAATTGGACCTGTTGACATGACAGAGTGGCATTCCATTGATTACAGCTTATAGTCTCTACCAAGCTCTATCCCTAACCTTAATATTTAAAAATATTGAACCACCAGTAATCTCTTGTTGATTCTTTTCTTTATAAATGTACCTGTATTTTACCATTTTCATGCTCATGATCAAGACATGTTTTATCTGTATGATGTTAAGGCAGGCTTCACTGTGGTCATTGCACATGTACACGTATTGTACATTGTAAACCAATGTAAACCTGTGATGACAGCAGAACATTTGCGCCGTTGTTACGACCTATAATTATTTTCACTCCTGTACTTCCCCATACCTTTAAATGTGTTTTGTGATAAAATTCATTCCATCTGTATTTCTTTTGTATCATATTTTGTATAATGTGACATTGCTTCCTTTCAGCTTCATTTCTCATATCCCCACTTGGATTGGGTCCAAATCAATCATATAAAAATTGAACATATCGCTGTTGATAGCTACACATGTACAATATCTTTTGTTTTTTTTATAGCAAACTTAAGAAATTTTGCTTTCCGTAGGGCATTGACAGAGAGATTTCAGTTCATCAAATTGTTGAAATGAAATGAGTGCGGCATGCGCCATACATTAATGAAACATCCATTATTACTCTATTGCACTCTGCAGGACCAGAGAAAACAAAAACAAAATTAACATATTTTGTCGGGTTAATCTTCATCAGAGATGTCATTAAACAGCCACCGTGGTCTACATTTTATAATTATATTTATGCCTTTCACAGGGACTCTTTCATTTTTCTTTGGGGGCTGATTCAAGAAAAAAACAAAACTGCAGCTTGCTACATGTTAAGCATGATATCATGAAACAAACGCCCTGGAATGTGCTATAATTTACTTTTCACACGGGCACTTTTGTTAAATAAGGGGGCTCTTTTTCTTGCACCATGGGGGCTAAATAACCCAGAGCCCCCATCATGTACTTTTTTTTTTATATTGATCTAGATTTGTAGGCCCGCTTCCCCACTATTTAAATGTGGTCAGTCCTCATCAATGCTAATTAAAACTTCATGTCTCTTATTAGAGTTGATTATGATCACAAAGATCTTGTGGTGCTTGGAAAAAAATAAACATTCATTAATTGGCACTACAAACCTAACTCAACCATACTGTATACATTTATATCTCAAGAGAAAATTCAAGCATTCACACTGGGGCTCTTCTGTGCATTTCAGGGGCTATATATAAATCGCTCCTGAGCCCCCATGGTATTTGTCACTTTGATGGTGCATCACAAACTTTAATAGAGGTACATGTGTGCTGTCGTTGGTGAGCTGAGACCAGCATGAACTTAAAGGGAAAGTCTACCCTGCAGTAAAATTGGTTTTGAATATAGCAGATGCATGAAAGCAACACATTAGTGAAGGTTAGACGAAAATCTGTCTTAAGGAAGTTTTGATTTGGTGACGTCACATGCAAGATAGTCTCCCATTTATGTATGTTGAGAGCTGTATGATTCCATAAACTACCCTTTTCTGATATTTGATGAAGGATTAGAGGCGTGTGTGTGTGTGTGAAAAGATATAAAATACACAGGTAAAATGGTGCACATCCTTCTGAGAAAATGGAGTTTTCAACTACAAAAAATTGAACACAACTTGAAATATATATGTGTGTATTCTGGAAGTGACGTCACTAAATTAGGAATGTGAAAATTCATAACTTTGTTATCCTTAGACGGATTTTTGTCAAACCTTTACTGAATTTGCTTCTTTCATGTTTTTGTTTGTATTTAAACCATAACTTCAGGGTGGATTTGACCTTTAACCCAGCCATTCATTATGATATGCCCGTATCCTCTGAATCTTTTGACATTCAACTGTACTAATCCTTCCTTCCTTTATTTTTTTATTATCTCTTGCCCATTCCTTCCTCTCTCAAACTGTCCACAGAGGTGAAGGCTTAGATAAACTGCCCCAACCCCCCACACACACGTTCAACTATTTCACGCCAAGGTAGAGAGTTTGTCAAGGATGATTTTCGTTCATCCTCATTTTCATTTTCTATTCTGACTCCCCCTCTCTGGGCTAAGTTCTACAATCAGTTGTACATGTAGTTAACCATCCCAGTACCAAACTTTGAATTCCCCATTGACTTTCTACATATTTTCATGCCAATGGTAATGTGAGGGCTTTTGCATACATTGTGCAGTAGAGGCCAACTAAAATTTGCCTGATCTAGATCAAAGCAAGACCATACGCTATCATGCAACGCACAATCCAGATATTATCTGATCCAGATCAAAGCAAGACCATACACTTTGATGCAATGAACAAGCTATTGTCCAGCCAGACCTTTGGCATTTATGCTAAGGTAATGCATTTATGCTATGCACAAGCATACCTGTAATACTGTCTGATCTAGATCAAAGCAAGACCTTTGACGTTCATGCTATGGGCAATTCCACAGGTTTAGTTAAAGTCATGTAACGTGAGTAACCAAAGCTTCTTTATTTTACATGTATATTCTGTTATAGTTTTGCAGAAATTATGTAAATAATTATTTAGGAAGCAAACAGTCTACCAGTCTATACGTAATCATATCCTCAGCACAGAAACTTCTTTTTCAATCAAATAAAGAAGCTTTGGTTACTCATGTTACATGACTTTAACCAAACCTGTGGAATTGCCCCTATGCACAAGCCTGATATTATTTGATCTAGATCATACCAAGACCATAACCATACATGTTCATGCAATGCATATTACAAAGCTAGAGATACATGTATAGATATAGTTGTAGATATTTTGAAAGTTTTAGTTGGACCCCACCGTATGTACATGTACAACTGAGAGTATAACTGAGAACAAGTGGACTTGGGTAAGGCTCGTTCATACGAGTGATTTGCCACTGCATCATGCTATCATAAATCCACCCTGGTGAACCGGTATATTGCTATTACCATGCGTTGCAATCATCTTGTTCACACTAGCAGGAAAAAAACGTGGCGATGAGCGGCAAATTGCTTCCATGTGATCGCAGCCTTACACCAGTTTTCCTCCCGCTTTATAGAGCTTCTTGCTCCTCTGTTCCTCTATAAAGTTACAATTCAATTTCTTGCTGCATCACTGTTTGAATTCATCATATTTGTTACCCTTTGTTTCATGGCTTTTGATTTTATATTCCAAACCTTTGCACGCTTCGTTTTTTCCCTCCATATATTTCTTTTCATATTTGTTTTTCGTTTTCTATATAGCGGTGCAGTGCTGAATACATTTTGCTATGATTTGGTTTGAAATCACTTTCTGTTGTGCCTTCATGCTTGCATTGGGCAGCAATTACATTTATACTTGCATGTACATGAAAACAACCTGTTCAGGGAACAAGGTTTAAGTTGCTGATTTAACATGTCATTCATCACAGTTATTCATGTTAAAAATAAACTGTTATGCCACAGCAGATGACACAAGTGTGATATGATTTCGCAGTCGTAAGAGCGTACGACTGGTAATGTGACATCACCTGAGATTAGCTTCTCAACTGACTATGATCAATTCTCCCTATCGCATATAGCTCTCCGAAACTGACTGTGCTCTAATTTTTTTACCTTTGATTCTTGGGATGTAAACTTATGTTTCTGAATGTGTGCTTTCTTTCTGTATGCTTTCTGCACATTAAACTCCAAAGTCATACTTTATATATCGTGTCAAAATCTAGTTATAATCTCGCAAATAGTAAAGTGATTTTCCAATCTATAACTTTTCATTTCATGAATGGGACTCTTCAGCAAAGCGGCCCAAGGCTGGGCCGATGATGCCAAATGGTGAAATTTGGGAAAATATCATCTCTGACGGGGTAAACATTCATGGCTTTCCAGCCGAGAGTATTGAGTTCGTACCTTTATTTGTCAGTCGCAAGAACATTTCTTTAACTATTACCGAGTACGAGTAGTCATTTAGTCGCGACACAGACATTCTTTAAAATTGGTCATCAGGTCGATCTATCTTTGCCCATGTAAGAAGAGGTATTTTGAGCTTTACGGGGTTTGAAATGACGATTTCTGTGCATTTTGAATGTGTGTATACTATACGAGAATATGGCACACAACTAAACCGGAAAGTGCATGTCCCCAAAACAATTAATCAGATAACGGTATCGCTAAGTGATATCACTCGTTATTGGCTATATATGATAGGGAGAATTGCAGTCAGTGATTTCAATCAATGTGTATGAAGCATGAAATTGATTGCATTTGATTACAATGGATTGCATCGATTCCTGTCAAACGTAACATCCCGATTCTTCACTTTTATTTTGGTCGGTAACCTTTTCCTGATTTGCATATATGCTCTTGTTACATCTGCTCTGCTTTACTTCCAAAGAATGCTTTATTTAGTTGCTTTTTCGTTATTTGATTTATGATTTATATACAAATTATTCCCAAGAGCCATTGTATACAATTCTGTAGTAGTAAACCCAAGTTACATGAACTTGGATAGCAAGTGCATTGTGTGTATTGAGACCCTGTGAGAATGTTTGGTCTTAACATTATACCTTTTTTTTGCCTTAGTAGCGCAGTGTTTATATTTTGTATTCAAATGTGTTAAATTGTCAAGGGCATTGGAAAAAAGTAATGCAGCCAAGTATATTTCATGTGCATGTTTCTTTTTAAGTTCGGCAAAATAACTTGTTGTTTAATAAAAAAAAAAGAAAGAAAGACAAAATAAGTGTTTGCTGTGTAACAGGTAAATATTTTAAGAACAAACATTTGGGTAGCACGTTATTGCCTGCCTTGCTTTTAAATCAAGTTTCCCTCTTTTCAAGATTTATTCATATTTTTATTTCTGGTGCTTGTTTTTCTTTCAACATCATTTCCATTTTGAGGGGAATATGGATACATTTTTTTTTAATGTTATGGAATGTTTGAAATATAAAGCATTGGCAAACATATTTTAATGAAAGATTATTCTGATTGAATGATTTTGATGTTAAAATGTGAAGTTAGCTTTACTTGACCTGTGTGAATTAGGGAGTATGGGAGTGTGATTGGGTGTCAAGGGGTGTATCCCCCTCGCTTCGCCCCCCCTCAATGGGATCGTTTCCCCAATTTCACCCAAGCCATTGAAACTTTGTGTTGAAGCTGAGAGTTCATTTTTTTTTGCAATAATGGGGCCAAATTATTTCCAGAAATAACATCATTCCTCACTTAACCCTACCCTATACTCTATTCTATTAATTGAGGAAAACATTAAAATGAGGAAAATCACTGCCTGCTCAAGTATTGATTACCCTACATGTAACTTGTCATCTGGCTCAGAAGGAGTTTGATACTGTGTTGTAGAAGGAGTTGATGTACATGTATGTATGCTTGATGTTCATCATTCTATGTTGCATGAATATGCTTCTCAAACTGGGCTTTAGTAAGGTATGTCCGCTTACATCTCTTTGCAATGCATTCCTTTTAGTTGTTTCTTCTTTCTTTAATATGTACAACCATCCTTTTGTTATGGACTTAAAAACATGGGAAACCCAATTTTTAACTCTTTATCACCCTGTGCATGTAGCTAACTGTTGTGCTATGCTTGATTTGAGCATTCAAGCAGAAAGGAGCTTTTGCCTTGCAAAGGATCAATTAAATTTGGTCTCCCTTTTACCAATTAACTCTGTGTGCTACGTGAGATTTTTTTTTTCACAAGTAATGCTGGTTACTGTATATCTCATAGCGCAGCAGTGTATTGGGCACTCAAATGGTCAAAGCTAAAGATGAATGGTAAGCATAGAAAAACACTATTGTGCTAATACAGGTATCTTGCATTTCTGGGAAATCTGGCATTCATGCACATGTATGTGGGAAAGTTCTGCCTTCATATTTTTGTCTGCTTTTGAAAGGGCGTGGGAGTTGGTTGGCTCATGGTAGTGGCTTTGCTTTGCTTTTGGTGAAGGAAGCTGTTTCATGTTTATGACATTTGTACATAATGTGTATGCACATTATAGACAATGCAATCTGTTGTTGCAATAATACAGTATTTCCTAGTAATACTTATAGATACACTAGATATTGAGCATGAAAGCACATGTTATTGCATGAAATAGATTGCCTGTCATTGTCGGTGACTCGGTGCTCAAATCTAAATGTTTGAATATGGTTAAAATGATTAGATTCTGCTCCATTGTCTTCTTGTAATATGCGTATTTCTGTACAGTGTATATTCTTGAAGATAAGGAAGGTAAGTATACAAGAAGTACGAAGAAGAAAATAAACAAAATGTATGCCCCAACCTCTTTATTTATGGTAAATGTGAAATATATGTGTTCTTCTTACATGTTTATGTATCCTAGAAGTAAAAGTAAATTCTAAAATGTAAATTATCTTTGTCAAAACACCTATTACATCTACATAGAATGAAAAAGCACAACTAAAGCTGTTTTCTAATTTTTTTTTCCTTCTATGACCAAAAATTTGGAATGATCTAAAGCCTCTTACCAAATTGTTTTTGTTTGTGATGAAACATGACTGTTTGGTACACACAGGGCCAGCACAATTATTTTGCAAAAAAAAGTTTGCATTTGGTATAAAAAATCTTGTAGAAACTGTTTGTGCTTTGTGTGGAACCGTGCGCTACTTTGTGGAATTAACATTGGGGAGGGCACGATTACAATGTAAGAGACAGTAATTCATACATGTACTTGATCAAATGTGTATCCATATATTATGGCAATCACATCTGTTGCAAATGACGTACAGATTGTGTTCATTTGAAATCTGAATGCTTTTGAAAAGCGGACATATTATGAGTGAAATTGCTCACACTGAAACATGTGAAGACTAATTTCCAGTTACATGAAGCTTGATAAGTCCGGTTAAGGTGTAGTAACTTTAAAGACAGCCCGTCCCTTTTTCAGATCACCACAAAACCATCGGAACATTGGCAAAACATATAGAGAAGTGTTAGCAAGCTCTATATTCACAATTTGAAACTGATACGTAGTGTAAAATTCAAATAATGCACGTAAACAACGTCTGATTAATAGTCTTTACCTCAGGCTCTTAGCAGTTTGTGTTAAAATATCTGCTTTATTGATTAATCTGTTTATTCAATTATAAATCGCATTATGAAAAATATTGTTCTATAGAAGGAATCATCTCCAAAGTTTGGTAATTACTCATAAAATTAGGATTTCACACACGCACAATAACCACATAGATACTGTAACAAAGACTAATACTTTTTTCGTAGTACGAAAAAAGTCGGTTTGAAATTTAACGGCTAAAATTGTTTACATATACAGAAAGCTTCAACATGCTATATTCGTAGAAATGGTCTTGAATCACACTTTCTTCAATTTACGATCGTGATAGACGATTTCAAATTTAAACTTGCAAAAGGGACGGACAATCTTTAAATGCTATAGCTGGAATTTCAACTTTAATGGATACTGCAACAGTACATGACATGTAAACTAATCTCCAGAGGCTTAACATTGGTTCTGTTACATTTTGCCCAAGCATGAATTCCTCCAAATCATAAATATACTTCTGAACTCATCACCCCAAAAAGAACCTAATTCCATCCCTATCCCTAAACCTAATTGCAACCGTAACTCTAACCTATTTATCTAAATTGATAAAATGAGGCTGTGAGGGAACATCTGGTCACTGGACAAACGGCGTGTGAATGCACCCATACACTGACCATGATAATCCAAGGTTACTGTTTATACACAGATTTACTGTAGTACATGCATGAAAAGGTGCTGCAATCTAGCATCATCTCTGTGTTTCTTATCACGTTTTTGCCAGATGAGGACACCACAGGAGTTGAAGTAGCTCTTACAGCTTAAGTTTTTCCAGGTCAGTTTTTTTTTTCTGTACCACCATTATTTACTATATAGTTATATTACGTGGTCATGTAGCGGTTGTCATTTAGTGGATTATGTACACTCCCTTAACTGTACTTTCATGTCCTATTTACCCCCTTTTTAGTACCCTAAGTTGGTTGCATATATTGGGTTTGTGCGGAAAAGTGGTCACTTTATGCTTACCTCGAAATAGACATAATGTATGTATGTGCTTATTTGTGGTATAGTAATTTCTACACAATTGCATTCATATTGCCATTAAAATGAAATGTGTGGAAATGGTATTCCCTGGTTACCTTACCCTCCATGCGTGTTGCAAGCTTTGACCGATATATCAACCATGACAAGGATATTCCATTCCCATATATATGTATATTCCATTCCCGATAACACAGAGAACAGAAAATGCATTAAATTTAGTATAGAATTCATTTGGGAATATGCACTGTATGCACTGTATATCAAACATGAACTCACACATCATTTCATTTAAGAATCCCTCAAATTACTTTGAATCATTTTAGTCAGAATACTTCATGTAATTTCTGCCCTTATACTGGTACCTTATCAGCTTTCATGAGGCATATCAATTCACCCATTGCTCAATTAGGAGTTTGCTAATCAACAATGGTTCATTAATTCTACCTGTCAAGCTGATGAATACTGTGGAAAACATTTGCCGCATTGCCTGTTCAATCATGAGAATGGAGAGTTCTTGGCGTGCTATGATCAAGATTTTATGCTTTTTGAAGTATTTACATTGGCAGTACTCAAAAGAAGAACTCAATGAATCTGCTCCGAAAATTACCCAAGGAAGTAAAATACTTTTCAGGGGAAGAGCTAAGGATGCATATGTAGTGAAATACTAAATCCAAAGAAATTATCTGAGAAGCGAATCTTAGAAGAGTTTGAAAGGAACATAATTTAGGAAATGCTCTAAACTTCACAGAAACTTTTTAAGACATACAGGTACCACAAGGAACACTTGACAGATGAAGAAAAGGGCGCCAACCAAGAATGAAGTCCCCTCCCCCCCCCAAAAAAAAAAAAAAATACAAAAAAAATACAGAGTTCTTTGTTAAGAGGACACTGTACAAGAATGAAGTCCACAGATAATATCACAGAGGGTACCCCATGCATACAGTCTTTGCAAAGTGCCTTAGTAGGATTGTATGTTTGGGATTAATGTCTATAGATCCTATTATGGCCATTGGGGTGAACATATATGTTCATTGTGCATATATTTATATAAGATTTGTCATTACTGATCTTCATAAGTATACACATGTGTAGCAACTATAGTTGCTTGATTTATGTTATTTTTTGTTGTTTTTGCAAATTGGGTGCAGTAGTATAGATGAAAATGGTGGTGGAAGAAGTAGCAATGGTAGTAGGTATTAATATAAGTAGCAGCAGTAGTTATAGCAGTAGTAGTAGTTGTAGCATTAGTAGAAGTGGCAACACTAGTAGTAGTAGTAGTAGTAGTAGTAGTAGTAGTAGTAGTAGTAGTAGTAGTAGTAATAGTAGAAGCAGTAGTAGTAGTAGTAGTAGTAGTAATAGTAGAAGCAGTAGTAGTGGTGGCAGCTGAAGCAGTAGAAGTGCATTCAGAACACAATGGCCTTCATTCTAGATCTATTGTGAGAGCTCGATAAAAGGATATGCTAGAAAAGAAACAATTACAACTACATATCATCTATGTATTATCATTATCTTATTTATTTATTTATTTATTTATTTATTTATTTAATATATATATATATATATATACAGTATATATATATATATATATATATATATATATATATATATTTTTTTTTTTTTTTGGGGGGCGGGGTGCTTTGAAGATAAAAAACAACAACACTGTAAGTATTCTGATAGCAGATTACTGCACTCTTTGTGTATTCAACCTTTTAGAGCATATATCTCACTGCTTGGGAGACTAGTTCGCGACTTGGTGAAAAGGTTTTCTGGGGTAATTTCAATTTACAAAGAAATTTTAGGCATACACCCAGTAGTAAGGATAGCGTGCTCCATCCTGTAAATGAACGAAAAACAAGTCAGACAAAAATCTTGGAACCAGACGGGATTTGAACCTGCAGTCTACTGCTTACCGGGCAGCGACTTAACCACGCAAGCTATTTCTAGTTCACGGGTCAAGACACGACAACATGGAAACAAATACCCGAAAGAGTCTCATTTCATCTGACTCATTAATATTCATGAGTAGTCCGCCGTAGGGACAATTTTGGTGAAAAGGTTTTCTGGGGTAATTTCAATTTACAACGCGACTTGTTCGCAACTCTATTTCCGCTCAGTCGCGGAGACCTTCCATTCTCCAGCAGGCCTCAGAGATGTCCCTGCGACGTCTTTGCAACGTCTTTGCAATGTCTTTGCACAACTTTGTGACGTCGCAGAGACCAATAGTGCCCATGACTTGAGAGGCGTCTCCGAGAACTTCTCAAAACCAAGGAGGCTAAGGAGAGAATTTGTAGATCTAGGTATAGAAAGTCAGGAAAACAACGTGGCAACGTCACCTGAGTGAGATAGGCCCTTAAGTACCGGTATCTAAATTTTGCTCATGAAGTTGATAGCCAATACATATATGATGCCATGGCTTTCAAACTTTCATCAATGCTGTCCATTTTTCTTCATGAGTTCATGAACATGTAATTGCCAAGATATTTAAGACTCGGCTACCAAATGTTTCATACAGCTACAATGTACATGTACTGTACAAGTAACTGTCCTGGGGGTGTTTCACCAAGCTGTTCGTAAGCTACGAATGACTTTACAAACAACTGGGGACCCCTTGTGCTAAATCACATTCTCAATGATTTTGATTTTCATCAGCTTAAGCTCAAATCTGATGTTCATTAATGAAAATTCTTGTTGTTAACAAGTGTCTGAATACAAAGCTTATGATTTGTCAAATTTTATTAGGATTGGAAATGACCTCCCAATATGTTGAAACAGGAACAAAGTGTGGTATCGCATTTAGCACAAGAAGGGATCACCAGTCGTTCGTAAAGTCGTTCATAGCTTGGTGAAACACCCCTCTGATTCTAAACTCTGTAACGCTATGTGAAATTCCTGTTGCTTGCTCATGGTTACATTATATGTTTTTTGTACAGGAAGAATCAAATGCTAAACTTACAGCAGAATCAATGAAAACAGGGTGATTTCAGTAGACTACTGTTAAACAACTACAACAACGAAAACAACACTGATGTGCATGAAGCAAAGAATTTGATTGTTCCCAAAGTTGATTATTTGTTGATTTTTTTTTTATTGAGTCTGTATTTTGACCCCTGTTGCGGTATCAAGGTTCAATGTCCCTTTGTATTTTTGTTTATTTTTCTTTTATTGATTGATTGATTTATTATTTATAATTTTTATTTATTTATTTAAATTTGCTATGTTGGATTTTCACTGCTCTTTTTATCCTCATCAATATTGGCGGGTGTGTACCATTTCTATGGTGGCATCTGCATCTGCACATTTTATTTCACTTGCATGCTTATGAACATGAATTTGGTATATTCATTCACTTTATAGGCATTTTATCTACTGTACGCACATTTCATTTTGTCTTGAAGCACATCTTTGAATCTACTATTTCAAGTTATTGACTTAACTTGACCTAAACCTTCACCCTTGACCCTAATGCTTAATCCTTACCTAATTGTTAAAGGCATAGCTCATTCTGAAATTAAGTTGGTTTCAATAAAAGGAGACACATGAATGAAACATATAAGTGAAGGTTTGATGAAAGTCTGTTAAAGGATAAGGAAGATATGATCTTTCAAAGTTTTGATTTTGTGACGTCACGTGCGAGGTGCTCTCCCATATGCTGTGTACAGGTGGGGTTTTTCTCAAAAAGATGTGCATCCTCTTTCCTCTGCATTTGATTCATCATTAGAAATACATTTTAAAAACGCATACCTGTACAGAAAAAAAAATCATTTTGTTGTCACAAACCGAAAAAGAGCAATTTCTAGAATTATTTTGTACACAACATGTGGGAGAGCACCTCGCAAGTGACATGTGATGTCACAAAATTGGAATTTCAAAAGATCATAACTTTCCTATACTTTGGCAGATTTTCATCAAACCTTTACTAATATATTTCTGTCATGTTTCTGCTTTTATTGAACTGCACTGTATCCCTTTAAATTACACCTTTACCCTAACCCCTAACCCTGAGCTTATGCTTGTAGAAAAAATTGAAATTACATGTAGATCAAATAGTAGTTGGTTATGCACCATTCATGCAAGCTATGCATCCATGCATCCATGCATCTCAAACATGATTTGAAATTAATTTACGCAGTGTCAGCTTCATGCTCTTATGGTGGTACATGTATTCTGAAACGCTCACTTAGAAGACATCATATCCTTACTCTAGGTTTTCACCTAAGTGGTAGTCCAAAATCTCTCCTTATTTTCATCCCAAATCCCTCCTAAGTCCCCTCTTCAGCTTGCTCCTAAACTTTGTTGAAAAATATGCAAATTAGCAAGTTTGGAAAATTGGTAATCCGTAATGCGAATTAGATGAGTATTAGGTGAATAATTAGCAGAGCCACTAGCCATTTGTAACACATGCAAAAAACAAACAAGCAGCTAGCACACACATTGAGATGTGTGTGCATGATTGGTATGCATGCACATATTGGCATATCCATAGAGTTAGGAAGAAACCTACATTTCAATGTGCGTGCACATATTGGCATATCCACAGAGTTGGGAAGAAACCTAGGGGAAAGCCCCGATCACATTTCTTGATAGCAGAGCTGCCAGGTCTCCCTGATTCCGCAGGAGACTCCCTAAAAATGACCAATATATTACTACATTTGATTGCATCACATCACCCAATCTCCCTGATTATTGATAGATTATTGTCATTAGGCATTTGATTCACATCTCCCTGCTTACTGATGAAATTTCCCCAAATCTTCCTGATTGGTGAATTTCAATATTGGTAGCTCTGTGATAGTGATTGGCTTTTGGCTCTTGAGGATTTAGGAGAAAACTTTATTATTAGGAGAAATGTCAGGAGGAAGTTTGGAATACCACCCTTAGTTCCATAATTACATTTATGATGGCTTTGCTGAACACATTGTAAATTGTACTTTATTCGGCTCATTTGCACATAAAAGACACATCAAATAAAAGCATTTATAAATTATCACTTGCAATTGTTTAGACATGCATTAGATAAAGGAACATATTGTGCAATGTATGTGCTTGCTTGCCTACATGTAATTGCAGTTAATGTTTCTGAACCTTCAAATGTAACCATTGTGCTAACATGTCTACCTGAAGTTTAATAGCTAGTTGGTATAGCATTCGTATGCAATGTGAGAGACATTTATATGTATGGTTATGTCTATGAAGTTTAATCTGTGACTTTGGCCCTTTTAGAGCAATTGATTATCATTATTTGGCTTTCAAATTGGCAACAATATTTTCAGAATTTTATTCAAAAATGGAACATACATTCCAAGAACATTGGAGTAGCATAAATGAAGATATAATTCAGACCAATAATTGTGCCAAAAGTAGCAGGAGTATTGACAAATTGATTTTTTTTTTATTAAAACACCTTTTTTCCATTTGAAGTTAGAATCATCATTACCAAGGTAGAACATGTCAATAAACAAAAGTATGGATCCATCTTGTGCAGTAACATTTATGACAGTTTAGATACTGTTACAAATGTCAACATTACAAATGACACCATTACTAATGAAAATATTCATAAGAATAATTGGAATCATTGCATTGAATTATGTATTACAGCTTCCTAGCAGAACCGTAAGTAAATGTATAGAGTGTATAATAGTCTTCTGGTTTGTACCTTATCTGAATTTCTTGGTTTATTTGACACTATTGCCCTAGATCATACTTTATTGCTGCATAACTGCTCAGTAAAAAGTGAATACAATCCTCTGCTTTGTACCTTTGATCCAAATTATCCTTTAACGTCTTTTTCTCGTTGTGTGTAGGCCCAGATGACACCATTAAACCTGTAAAGAAGTTCCGTCGTCAGAAGCGACGCAAGGATGGCGTTCAGGAGACATCCAGCGACCGCACCACGGTCCAAGTTGAACCCGAGATCAAGAATGGTTACAGCAGCAGCGCCAAGGGAATCGAGGTCCAGCCTGCCCAACCTGCCCACCAGGAGGTCAATTTCTCTACGAACAATTCCAATGATCTGATCAAGTCCCTGCCGCACGCCCGGTCGGGGTCGCGACACGGTATCGAGCTACCGCCGCTGACGACCGAGGTGAAATCCCCGCGGGGTCTTGGCGATGAAGACGGAGACAAGAAGAAGAAGAGGAAGAAGCATTTCAAGATGTCCAAGCAAGCGCTGGTCGACACCCTTGATGAGGATGATGAAGACAGCGGGAGCAGGGATGGCATGGATTAACACCATCTAATCCCCTCCTTGTCCCTTCTTCTAATCCCTCCATCTAGTCTCTCTACCGGCCTCTTTTGAAAAGTGTTTCCATTGCTAGCGAAAAATTCAATGTAAGATATGGCGATATTTAATTTCATTTCTTGTTTTTCTTACTGAGTTTCTTACTGGGCAGTAAGGAAATTTATTTACTTTATTTAGAAAAAAAAGTGCCAAATGATTTTGACCATGCACGTCAATTATGGAAACATTTTTCAAATGTACAAATAGTGGATGCTAGGGCTCGACAGAAAAGTGAAGGATGTATTTCAAAGAAGATACTATATCAGAACTTTCCTTCCTAATAATAGAACTGGAAACTGACTTAAAAGCGAAAATATAGCGATTAGTTTCAGTAGATATTGAGGAGGTTTTGGGCGGGTCATCCGAAACCTGTAGCCTCGAGATCGGAGAACGCTGTGCGCTATGGTCTGCATCTGTCCGCTCCATGGTGCATGCGATCAATGGGAGTACATCCCATATCGTGCGCTGAGAGGGACAATACGATTATGAATGTAGGCTATGCTCGCTGCTGTTCAAACTTAAACAAGGATAGTTTTTCACATGTCCTGAAAATGTTCATGAAGCTATGACTGGGAATTTTTTCCATGTTATGGTTAGAGCATACTGCTGATTCCTGCATAGTTTCATGCCTTTTGCAAATTGGACACTCTGTCTTTAAACCACTCCGATAATCTGGCTTACATGATCATTCAGAGAATATATTCAACATCGTAATTCTTATACTCCAAATCATGCCCATGTCGAGCCCATCATGTCGAGCCCTGTATGTTCCCTTTTATATAGCCGGTAAAGACCGCTGTACATGTATATATAGATATACATATGCAAACAAGGCTTGAATGTTGGCAAGTTAAAGAATTCTTTTCATCTTGTCAATACTTGTGATTCGTGAAATCTTCTTCGCTTCCGTCCAGAATTAATGTTCGTTGAGAGATTGACCTTTATAGGCAAATTGTATTTTATTTTGTGCGATTATACAAAGAGTTGTATATCTTTCAGGTTTTGGACCTTAAAGGCAAAAAATATATAGTTTTTTTCCCTTGAATATGTGACAAAAACGAAGATAAGGACAAGATAAGATATTCTTAGAGGAGTTCTGGTAGAGGGGTAGTAGTGGTATTGATTACGGGTCATAATGATAGTATATCTGTTCACAGGATATCCAGGTATCATTTTAATGTCCATGATTTTATCATTTTGACATGATTCGTTCCTGGTATTCCAACATTAAACTGGAATGGAGCCCACGACGTGGTCAAATGGCAGTTTATTTTCTGAGTGTCCAAGGGCCACATTCATGGAATCTTACTAGCCTAGATACTAACTTAATGCATATAGCTAAATGCACTTTGGCATCTAAATAGACTTCCTTAGTAAGGTTTCATGAATAACCCCAGTTGTTTTTACCACTACTACCATTTACCTTTGACTCTGATGTAGGTGTACATGTATGTGTAAAATGATATCCATGCTGCTGCTTAACGTAATTTAAGTGTAAAGTAAGTCATTGTGCTTCTGTACAGTACAAAAGCATGTTACTGGTGTCATCTGGTCCGTCAACTTCAGGGCCGTGCCTCATGAAGAATTGTGATTGATTTGCGACTTGCGACTGTCATCAATCGTACCTTTGTTCACCAGATATAAGGGATTGGACTTGCACTCGATTCAAATCAGTTGCAACTCTTTCTAAGATGGACCCAGGTTTTAAGGTTAAGGTGCCTAAAAAACTTTCATTTTTATTAACATTTCTAATGTACACAGGTGAAGGCATTTGTAATTTGGTGGTGTTCTCATCATTTTTCCCCCAGAAAGTAATTCTTTTGTTCGAAAAAAAAATCACAAAAACTCAGAATTGGCATGTAACATTGGCTGTTTACCATCACAGTTTTTGTGAAAATGTTATGTGTATTGTGAGGGCTGTTTGTGTGCAATATGCATAAGAATGCCTTTCTGATATTACTCTACTATATTATGCATGTTGTAAGAAACCTATAGACTGCCATGGCTACATAGCATTAAATAACATTTCTACATGGCTGGTTAAATATGTCTCTATTATAGTTTTTAATGGTGTATATATCTATTTCTCTATATTGCTGGCTTTGATGCAACCTTTATGTACTTAGTGTAGTTCTCTCTCTAATTGTGGCAATGAGGATTGAAAATGTCCCAGGATTAATTTTATAGTGGCTGTCATCAAAGTTTCTGGACACTAGCCCACATGGCAATCCCTCGACTCTTCTTGTACTACCTTGCAAGTACTTTCATAACTAGTACTAAAATGAAAAAAGGTGTTAGATGTACATTGAACATGTTGTACTACATATAAATGACAAGTACAGTACTTCTGATCAGTCTTACATTGAATAGCCATGCCCATATGAAGAGAATTAAGTAGAGTTGTAGAGTTCTTTATAAATTACTTTATTCTAATTTATAATGTACTCAGAGTTTTTCTATATTGATAGAGTACATCAACTGGTGGGTGTATGTAGGTGTTTTGGTGTAGGGATTAGATTTATCTTCATAATTAACTGTATCATAACCAATTCCTAGCAATAATCCAACCTCCAGCTTTCTTCGTGGAGACAAACTTCAGTTCTTCTGTGAGTTAGTATTCAAACTGTGTTGAGAGTATGCAAGTTTTATACTGCTATTATAACACTTTTTGTTTGTTGCGTTATTCAGCAGAGCTTTCTGATATTGTAAGAAATATTTCATAAGCTGCCAAGTGTGATATAAATCAGCAAATGTGTGATGCAATTTATTGATCAAATATTTCTCTTCCATTGAGGAATGCAAAAAGCACAGACACACATTAGAATCAAGATGGTTGGTCGTCGAATAATCTATGATGGCATGTTATAACTTAGTAATTGCTCTCCATCGCAAATTCCTATGATCTGTAATTACACATTAGATTTATATGTAATTAAGTAGATGGTCATTTGTCATTGCATAATAGATTAGTGTAATAATGTTATGACGAGCATTATGAGCTGATGCATTATGACATGTTAGCATAACCTGTAATTACAGACCAGTGTGACGTTGAAATGACAGATAATAACACATTACGTTATCTAATAACAGATTAGCATGACATGTAATTACAGATTAGCATAGTATTCTTTCTACATGGCACTAGTGGGCTTTCATAATACACAAAATATACTCTGGAACAACTTTTCCTTTCCTCCGTCTCATATTTCTGTGAGAAGAATTGATATGATTTTGTAAGTCCTCCCTAAGTCATGTGATGTCTTGGAACCTCCTTGGAGTGTCTTGAATTATGTGTGCAAATTTAATAAACATGTTGGAGATAGAATAAGAACTTTAATTTGGGATAACATTGTTTATATTTCTCAACTTTGAAGGACTTTCACAAGAAGCTACTCTGTGCTCCTTCAAGGAAGGAATGTCGGACCAAATGGTATTCTTGGTGTCATGTGTAAGTTTTCAGTAAAATATTTTTTTTCAGGAATAAAGAACAAAATAAAACAAAGAAGGTAAATGTATCATATAAAAGTTCATCTTTAGTCTTATTACACATCTGTGAGATAAAATCTGGCTTATACACAGTAGTCATACCATCTTTGAAATATAGTGTAAGACTGAAATAGTTATTTATTTCTTTGTTTTTTCCATTTTGCCCATATGACCTTTTACGACATAGACAGGTGATCTGACCATACACACCATTGCTTGCTACAGAGTATCAGAAATGTAGGCAATATCATTTACAGTCAAACCTGTCTTAGTGGCCACCTGTCTATAGCAGCCAACCTGTCTATAGTGGCCACTAACATAATTCCCCCAGAGAGAGATCATGTGTTAAAGAGCCTGCGTATAGCAGCCACCTGTCTATGAAGGCCACAGTTTTCTTCCCTTGGGTGGCCACTATAGACAGGTTTCACAGGTTTTTATGTTATATATGATTTGGAATGTATTATGCTGCCTTTCTACCATGTAACGATATCTCTGGGTTTATCTCTTTCATTAGCAATATACTTGGCACTGTCATACAATTGGCCTCATTTCTATGATATAAAACAACAGTTTATTCAGTTTTCATGTCTATTAAAGGGCCTTAGGTAGTTTGAATGCACTTTTATGAGGAGATAATATAAATTATAGATAGATTTAATTGTGCAATTCAGACTTCATTTTCAATGGCGATTTCAAGGCGTGGTAATACAAGCCTAGATTAACCCAAGGTTAACTCTCTCATTGCCATTGGCAAGAAGATTATGCTAAACCGACAGTTTTCAAGGCCTTGTAATGTAAGGGTTAGCACAAATTTATTGATTCATGTTTGTTCAATGACTTACAGTTGAAATGTGCTTTCTCACAGTAATGTTTAAAGCCAAAAATGATTTTGATGATTTAGTTCATTGGTATCTTCTAATGTACACAATGCACAATCTTGTAGTATGTACCAGCAGTTGGAATGTACTGTATTTATATAAACATTGATAAAGAAATTATCTTCATTCACTGGTGCATGGGTATATTTATTATGATAATTTTCTATCATCCTTGTACCATTAAAAGTAGAAGTAGATGAAAGCAAGATCATGAGTTCCTCCTCTATTAAGATTATATGTACGTTTGTATGTGTGCATGCGTGTGTGTGTGTGTGTGTGTGTGTGTGTGTGTGTGTGTGTGTGTGTGTGTGTGTGTGTATGTGTATGCATGTATGTATGGATGTGTGTGTCGTGTTTGTATGTGTGAGTTTATATCCATGTGCAATTGTGTTTGACTGTCTGTTTATATTGCCTGTGTGTCTGTAAAAGTAAAGAAGCGATTGTGTGCGTGTATGTACTGTGGGTTTGTATGTATATATGAATGTATGTTTGAAATATTATGTGAAAAAGACTCAAATATGGGGGTATGTGTGTACGCTCTTTAAAAGACTGCAGGTTTGACTATGTATGGGTACATAGCATGAACAAAAATGGCGTAGGTCATTTAGGTGTGTGCATGTGTGTGTGTGTGTGTGTGTGTGTGTGTGTGTGTGTGTGTGTGTGTGTGATATTTTGTCTCAAACACAACTAGTGTCGGTGAATTACAACTGTATTTCTGTGTTGGTAGCGTGTATGGTGAGTTAGAGATTGCTGAAGAACTAGATAGAAGAATTGAGAAAGAGGAAGAGAGACGGAAAGGATGGTGTGGTGGTGGTGGTGTGTGTGTGTGTGTGTTGGTGTGTGTTTGTGTGTGTGTGTGGGTGTGTGTGGGTGTGTTTGAGGGGGGGGGGCGGATGTCCATTGACCGATGAGAAAAAGAAAGGTGAGGAGTACAGAGAGTAAGATGCGGTTGTAGGTGGGTACTCAATACCAATACGTAATAAACACCGTCCATTGCTCTATTTTATTTCAATTTAAACAAAATATGCAATGCGTCACAATCTAAGAGATACATAGACAATTTCAATTATGCAGGATGTGAAAGACGAGCTATTGCTTAAGCTACTCAAAAAGAATTGATATTAATTCTCTTAAATCTTATTACTTTAATATGATTTTGGACGAACAAATTTGATTTCGTTTTTTACACACCTCGCAACAAAGGTCCGTTAGTATTCGTACAGTTGCTTAGAAGCGCTCGTTTATTTGCTTCACCGTATTCTCTGACTCCTGCTAATCATTAAGATCGTTTATTCTCTCTTAATTTCCATGTCAGGAAATTGAAATTGCAGGAAATACAGTCTTAAAAATCATTTTCGTGAAGAAAATATTGTTTTTTGGTTAACCTAACATCACACTTTTTACGAGCAAACACAAAACATGTCATCGTAAATTGTCTAGATTACCAAAGTGTGACGTCATTTGAACACTATTATCAAGACAATTGGTTCTAAATAATGCGGGTAGAGCAAGCAGTGGTGATCACAGCGGGGATTGTAATTGGGAATGCCCGACACTAGCCCGATAGACAATATCGGACCACTAAACCTATCACTGGAGTGATTTTGTTTAGAATTGTCTTGACAACATGCTCATATGACGACACCACTTCGGCTACAACCATAGATTCCAGTTTTAAAAGAAAAGAAATTAGTTTAATAGGGCTAACACCGTGAAACATGCCCTAACAACCATGGGGGGGGGGGGGGGGGGTGTTTCACCGATCAACTTTACCGTTGACGCACGACTGGTGATCCCTTCTTGTGCTTCATCAGAATCTCAATTATTTTTTATTCCCATCAGCTTATAAGCTGAAATCTGATTCGTGTTGTTAACAAGTATCTGAAAACAAAGTTTACTATTTGTCAACTTTGATTAGGGTTGTTGGAAATTAACTCCCACTATGTGAAAACAGGAACAAATTGGGGTATCTGATTTAGCTCAAGAAGGGTTCACCAGTAGTGCGTAAAGTTATTTTTAGCTTAAGAACAGCTTGGTGAAACACCCAGGTGTACAAAGGCCACACTCGTTGTTTCCTTTAAAGCTTGTTTCTCACTGAACCCTGTATATAAATTTAGCTGTTCATAAAGACCACATTTCTTAATTCCTTTTCCCAGTCTTCATGTACACGTTTCAATGTGTCTAATCAACATATCTGAACATTCATTACAAAGTTCAACATGACCATGAAAGCCAGGTGGTGTATGTATACATATTGCGTGGACGGTTCAGGATAAGACCCGCACAATTTCAGTCAGCGTTGTTACAAAGTGTGACGTCACATTGCGGATCATCTTTTCTGCGCTCTGAAATTAGAAACAAGAATGGAAGAAGTGAACACAAATG
This sequence comes from Arbacia lixula, assembly GCA_963669155.1. Lineage (NCBI taxonomy): Eukaryota > Metazoa > Echinodermata > Echinoidea > Arbacioida > Arbaciidae > Arbacia > Arbacia lixula. The sequence continues at coordinate 6,111,698 of OZ022594.1, read as the reverse complement.
ATGGTTAACGTAAGATAAGTCCGATTTGGTCATTGACTAGTATTACAATACAACAAATCATACCATACCTGTACCTTGGACATAGGCCCTAATACTACAAAACTGTCAAATTCAAGGAGTGATATTATTGTCACAAATGTTACATGACCAGTTCATTAGGTCATATTACAATGGGTTGGTCGTGTGTTGGGAAACGTATCAATTCCATGTTCACGTGGTTCAGTTACCGTAGTTACGTAAAGAAAGTTTATCCCCGTCTTTAATGGAGAATGGCTGTGATAACAGAAAACACAAGATGATACAACAACGAGGACAATAGCTCCAATAATCATGAGAATTTTCTCATTGCAGTTTATCATTTTGCGAGGCCATGCACGGACAGTGTCCACGTTTATGTAAAGCTATGACGGAGAAATGAAATAAGTTTAGTTGAAAGTTGTATACGTTGAAAGGTTGAGATTTTGGTAAAGGAAGAAGGAAGAGAAGGCGGACTAGAAGAAGGAGATGGGGCGGGGGAGTCAGGGAGTGGCGAGGAGTGTAGGGTGGGATGGAGGGGGGGGGGGGTGGGGGCGGGGAAGGAGGGGGTGAGGGGGTCTTACCTCTTAATTTGGGGAAGTCCCGCGTTTGGTGGAGGCGGCTCCCCATCGTCATCATCTGATAGACACTCCTCAACGAGCTGGACGCGGAAAAGGACGACGCCGTCGATTAACGAAACTGTATGATTATGATTAGGCCTATTACAACTGCCCTACTTTGACAAAAGGGAGCAAGTGACAAATCACTAAAATTTGGGTTGTTAATGTTTTAGATTCTACCGAGCATACCCTACATATAGGCAAAATCTGAAAAAGTATATTTATCTTGATGTTGGAAATTAGATCTAACATGATGTGGTACTGCATTGATGCAAATGCAATTAAAAAGCCCATTTGGCTCATTTTACCAGATGAAGTAAAATGTGTTACTTGCTCCCTTTTAGGGAAGTATAAACCATTTCTTTTTGTGTTTATATCAGGTAGATCGTAATGGTGATAAGGGATAAGTACCTGTATTCATTTAAAGAAGGGAGGGGGGGGGGTATGAACGACGTATGTACATGATAGAGGTAGGGAGGATAGATATACATACAAGTAAAAGAACAGAATAGAGGATTAATTTGTGAGTGAGTGAGAGAGAGAGAGAGATTAGTTGAGAGAGTTAAGAAAGAAAATGGTGGGAGGGAGAAGAAGGGAGGTAGACAAAGAGAAAGAGAAAGAGAGAGAGAGAGAGAGAGAGAGAGAGAGAGAGAGAGAGTTGAGAAAGAAAAGGGTGGGAGGGAGAAGAAGGGAGGTAGACATAGAGAAAGAGAGAGAGAGAGAGAGAGAGAGAGAGAGAGAGAGAGAGAGAGAAAGAAAGTGAGAGATGGAGAGATCTACATAATGAAGAGTTTCATTCTAAAATGGATAAACTCCGGTTCAACAAAATAATTTGGTATTCACAATAGAGGTATCACCTTAGACATGTTAGATGAAGAATGTATAATAACACAAAATCTGTGAAGTATTTAATTCCATATATTTAGTCCCTTTGGGAATGATTCTGATTTGTATCTAATCATTTTAAATGAAATATAATTTGGAAGTTAACATTTCCACATGTTTATCTGGAATTTTAAATTGGTATAAAGCATTTTTTAAAGTATTTCACAACAGAAAATACAAAATATTGACTCGATTACTTTCTTAATGAAACTCTTCATGTGCAGAGAGACAAAGAGGGACATAAGGCTTAAAAGACCGTTCCACGATGGGTGTGGTCATTCTGGGCATCACGAACAACGGTATACCAGGGGAGGAGAGAAATGATTCAGATCACGCACCATCTCGTGGTTTTCTTCACTGCACATGACCTTTGAACTTGAGACGGCGGCGATAAGGGAGATGAGGATCTGGAACAAGGCTATCACAGCGAGGATCACAGCGACCGCTAGGTTCAGCTCCTGGTCACATGGTTGAAATATGGTATGGTACGCATAAATTATAGTCGGCTATATTCAATCAACTCTAGTCATTTAATTTCATTTTCAGAGCTAACCGAGCCATTTCGGAATACATGCTTTTATCAGTGTAAATTATGAACATCAGAGCATTAAGTGTCTTAGATTCAAGTTCATGTCCATGCCAAAGAAATCCACATAATGTGACATCAATTTTCTACAGCTATAAGATAAAACTTGTATATATTGATGTTACCCAGCAATAAGAGCAAATAAAAGCATAACATATCATTCACAAACCATGTTAAAATAGCTACTCAGAGACGATTTCTCTTTAATGGGAATGCCATTTTTAAAGATAACCTCTATGCGCTTCGTTCGAATCAATTGTAAATTGCGTTTGTTTTTCGTGATGTTATGTTCGCTAGAAGTACCGTGATATAATAGGGGGCATGTAAAAGTGATAAAAAAGACTCGATTTGCTCTTAACCAGCCGTAGCCAATTTGAAGTCTGAAATACCACAATGCCACTCAAGTCATTAGAGTCTTTTAATCAATGCTTAGAAACAGAATGATTGTTTGACTTGTAAAAGGCACGTGACTCAAATACTTAATCCTAATTTTAAAAGTACAACGTAAATTTGTCACGTGCTTTATTGGCCTCAATGGCTGATATGTTTCTTAAAGTTTCAATCTTGAAGTGACGTTATTAGTGAAACGAATGGCAACTCACGCGGGATTAACATAATGTGATAATGAATGCAGCTTGGCTATAATGAAGGCATGTTTATTCAAAATCACGAATTACAAAAGTCGTAAAAATCGCTACGTTAATATCAAAAAAGTGCTTTGCTGCTGGCGCTGGCTAAAATTACATCTTGCTGAGAAGTTTGGGGGTCTCTGTCCTCCGTAGAAGTGATGACTCGATCATGTTGACGTTAGCAATAATTATTATTATCACGTGGACTTTGTTTATTGTTTTAACGCAGTGGCAAATACCTGTTTTCAAAGGTACCCAGGGAACGGCAATGGTGCACCGCTAGTATGTGGACGTACCTGAAAGTCTACTCTAAAATTAATTTGGTTTTAGTACGAGTAGGATCATGAAAGGAACGTATAAATGGAGGTTTGATGAAAATCCGTCAAAGGATACGAAAATAATGGCCCATAAATATGTGCGTCATTTCACCTGTGCATGTGACACATTATTAGAAACTTGTTTTGTTCACACATACCTCTACGGAAAAGAGTGGTTCCTTTATCAAACACAGAAAAAGAGCGCTTTATGAAATCATTCAGCATACATCATACGGGAGAGCATCTCTCACGTGAGGTGAAAAAAAACCCCACATATTTTAAAAGATCATAAACGTCTTATCCTTTGACGGATTGTCGTGAAACATTCACCGATGTTGCTTTAATGTTTCTGCTTCATCCCTGTAGCATGAATACATATGTCTCCCGCTGACCTTTGCCAGCTGTACGTTGTAACTAGAGTCTTTCTCACGCGGAAAAGTGTTCATTTTGCTGCAGGTAGCGCCGATCATTAAATTCCAAGGCGGCAAGCTACGTCACCGATGTGGATCAATAATCCAAAAGGCCAACAAATTTCGTCATTATGACAAGCAAACCGCTTTCGTGTGAACATAGCATTTTTCAATATTTCGTAATTGGATAATTTGAATTATGATTATTATGTCTTTACTATAATCAAGCGGCACTATAGTATCACAATAATTCAGCATGCATTTAAATTCTTCTACTAATATGAAACAATCTTTATTTTGAATTTCCACCCAAATGCCACATCTACAGTAGATGTGGAATGATTTGCCGCTTATAAATATGATTATTACACGACTACATTGAATGATCATTACATCAGAGGCCACCGCAAACGATACGATCTGATCATTCGCACAACGCTGCGACTGGCTAAATCGCAGGACCCCGTCATTGGATTTGAGAAAGCAGGTGACGTCACATTTTCAGTCATAGGCCCATACGACGTAGAATAGTGCTGGCCATATCGTATTGTCTGCAGTAATCTTTAAGGACGGCAGTAAGCTGCCTCATGACTTACATAGTGCGCACAGCCCGTAACCATGGGCATCGTCGTGTTGTTTCCCATCGAATCCGTAAACCAAGACGTCAGCATCGTCTCCGTCGTCGTCAACGTGTTCGTGGTCTCGGTGTCGACGACGTTGTTGTGGGTCGCGCAATCTCGTCTGAGGACCATTGAGCAGCTGACCTCGAGGCCGAACATCATGAATGACGTCAGACAGGCGAAGATCGAGACGACCATGTAAAGAAAGACCTGCAGGATGATAACCAGAATCGAGAACTACAACTTGTAGTCCAAAAATTAATGCTACTAGTGAGCCGATTGGTCTTTCAAGGCTTGGTAATGTAAGGATTATCTCTTTTATCACTATTGGCATGATGATGTGTAGTAAAGAATTGCGACTAATCTGAATCGATCGCAAGTCTGGATCCCGATCTGAACTGTGCAGTGCTACATTTGATATCGGTCGCAAATTAGTTTGCGATCAATCTTATTTATTATATCAAACAGTGTCCACGATTGCAGCGTTGAATTTAACCCTATAAAGTGCATTGGTTTGATCTTGATAGAAAAAAACGCATTTGACATGTTCGCATAGTATAGCGACTAATCGCTGATCGACAAAATATAAGACATCCGATCGCTATGCCAATAATACCGCTGGCAGGTCAGATTTATGTTATGTAAATACAACGAAATGAGTCGTGTTGGATGGACGAAGAAAACAATAATCGTGTGGACGATCGAGACGTATTAATCATAACCCCCACCTCTATCTCTCGCCCCGGGAAATAATAGAATCTATTGAATTATGCATCCCTCCTTCTACTGTTAGCTAGACATGTCGTTGCATAGCGACGTGATTTCCATACCTAACCTTGCTTACTTTGGAAAGGGACGCGGTATTTAATCATCTGTCCAGAGCATGCCGAGCGAATGAACGAACGACATGACATAGATCACGTTATTTACACAGCACGCAGAGAGATGAACATGAAATCAAATCAACTAACATCGGGGTGCAACAGGAGATTAACTAACATTGCAAATTTCGCCGAAACTGTATACTAAAAGTAAAACAGGTTGCTAAGTACTTAAACATGTGTTAAAGCTTGCCTGATGTTTGCCCGACAATAGCAGGAATGAATGTCTTTATCATCGCCATTAGATTGACCGTAACCATGGTAATTGCGAGTAAGGCCAGAAAGGAACAAAGGCGGATCTCGAATAGCAATTGAAGCCCCAAGGTTGAAGACTGGATAATGGTATGTCAATCACTTATATTGGTATCGGTAGTATAACAATCACTGATAAGTGTATCGGTGATATGACAATCACTGACAATGGCATCGGTAAAAGGACAATCACTCGTAAGCATGGTAAGGGTATCGGTGATATGACAATCACTGACCATCACTGACAATGAAATCGGCACTTAGCACAATCACTAACAATTCCGCGTATTCCGCATGCACAAACATAAAATAATTACAAAATATTACAAGAAAACTACAAAAAAGGTGGCAAATGATAGTCCAAATAAAAATGTATACAAACGTCATCATTAATCAAATTAATTCTTAGTGAAAATATATATATTTTCTATTTGTGATCTATCATGTACTTGATGTTTAACACTTAATAAATACGTATCAAATCGAATTATTCGAATTAAATGAAATGGGAAAACGAATACATCACTCTATAATCAGACACATGAACAATTCATCATTACACGAACTTGATCTCCAGACTGGTTGTCAAACGGACCCCACGGGACAATATTTCATTAATGGTAACATAAAAATTGATCTAGTACACATTTTAAGGAAGCCAAAATAGTGAATTAAAACAAATTAAATATGACTGTGTGTGTTCGTGTGTGTGTGTGTGTGTATCTGTGTGTGTGTGTGTGTGTGTGTGTGTATGCCATTTATGTGTGTGGATGAGCTACTCACCGCGTACGAGTGCTTGGATCGCGACCACGCCCCGAACACTCCACTGAGGATGCACAACTGTTGGGGTACAGAGAGTCATTTGAAAGAATTACTAGCATTCTCAAACATCAAGGACTTGTCTATCTCAAATGTGCCTTTACCGGGCAAGATGTGTTCAATATACTAAGTGACCTTTTTACATAAAAAAACACATTTTATACAAATGAAGAAGAAGAACGAGAGGGAGTGGAAGAAGAAGAAGAAGAAGAAGAAGAAGAAGAAGAAGAAGAAGAAGAAGAAGAAGAAGAAGAAGAAGAAGAAGAAGAAGAAGAAGAAGAAGAAGAAGGAGAAGAAGAAGAAGAAGAAGAAGAGGAAGAAGAAGAAGAAGAAGAAGGAGAAGAAGAAGAAGGAGAAGAAGAAGAAGAAGAAGAAGAAGAAGAAGAAGAAGAAGAAGAAGAAGAAGAAGAAGAACAAGAAGAAGAAAGAAGGGGGGGGGGGGGAGAAGGAGGAGAAGGAGGAGAAAGAGATGGCAAAGGAGAAGGAGAATAAGTAGAGCAAAGAAAGCTTACCGCTACAGAAGGCCACACATAGAGCGCATTGGTAATCTGGGTGTACTCCTCTCGGAAGTGAACCTGTAGCGCCCCCAACGTTACTGCTTCGAGGGCCAGTACGAGTTGAAGGATGCCCGTTGTCAGGGCAACGCGAGAGTTGAAGTTATCTAATTTCCCATAATCGACTCGTTGTCGTACTCCCAACCCGAGCCGAAACATCCTCTTCCTTTTTTTCCTTTTCACGTTGCTATAATGGAAAAATTATGTAATATAATTATGACCTTCAGAGTAAATAGTGAGACATCTAGGTATATACTGCATAAGGCCATTGCAGACGGTACGATTTGATCAGTCATGCGACTCTGCGACTGGCTCGATCGCAGATACCGACCATTGGATTTGTGCAAGAAGGTGACGTCACATTTAAAGTAATGTGCGGCAACATCGTGTGATCTGCGGTGACCTATACATTCAAGTCGATTCAATGTAATTAGTCGTTAACTCGTTAAAATTCATTCCGTCGTTCGTGACCTAAGTCAAAGCGCACATGATATCACATTATGGTAATAGTAATGCTATGACATTGAATCATAATTGCAACCTATAAACAAATCATATCTACCAAACCATTGGAGCAGATTTTGAAAACAAATAAAACCAGTTTTAAGGTAATGTAGCTCTTTTGATGACCGAAAATCATGAAAATGTAAAGTTATGAACAAAAAAACGATATACAGTGATATAAATGTCTTCTACGCGGCATGTCGAGGGACTAGGGACGACTAGCACACAGCATGTACACATGGATATGACGAAATAAGTGGTAATACGTGCAAAATACACCGACAGTGGCAGTTTCACTCCTTATATAAAATCATGTTCTCTGGTTACTTACTTACCAGAGCAAAAACGCCTCGAATGGCGTATAAAGAGGAGATATGAAAAATATAATATGACGAGGAAGAAAAACATATACAAGAACACCGTTGTCATGGTTGTTCGTGTTGTGAGGTGTTGACAGTCCAGCAAAGGGAAAACCCCAATTTATAATTTCGTCTTGGCGTGGTGTTTGAACGAAATTGTGCCCGAATATCGAACAAATTATTTGGTGCAATCAGATTGTAGCAGTCAGAACTGACGAGCAATTCCAGGAATTGAAACCGTTTCCATAGAAACGCCAACTGGCCACAGGTACACATTGTATCAATACTAATTGGATTCACTAACAGAATGAGCTTGGTTTAACGCAAGTAATCTCCCTCTTTATCCCCCTAGCTGATTTATATTCATCTTCTCTTCAATATTTCTCTCCCCTTTCTCTCTATATCCCTTGTCGCTTTCCTCTAATAGTCCAGGCATTATTTGATATGACCTCCCACTAATTGCAACAGAAAGTCTGTCAACTGTTTTATACCCAGAAAAATGTCCTCTATAACATATCAAAACTCTTAAGGAATCCTGATGGTGGAAAGTACCATGGCGGCCATTTTTCAAAATGGCCGCCATAAATCTGATATTTCCCTATATCTCTGTTTTTAAATAAAACAGATCTTTGATTTTAAGTGCTAAACATACATTTTCAGGGACAAGGAATCAAATTAAATACATTTCAGTATGCAAAAACTGCACAAAATGCCAAAATGGCAGCCATTTTCCAAAATGGCCGCCATAAACACATATTTTCCGATATCTCCGCTTCTAAGTGGCATGGAGATTTGATGTGAAGTGCTAAACATACTTTTTCAGTGACAAGGAATGAAATGAAATACATTTGAGTATGCTGAACCTGGAAGAAAATGCCGAAATGGCGACCATTTTCCAAAATGGCCGCAATAAACAGATATTTTCCAATATCTCCGCTTCTAAGTGGAATGGAGATTTGATGTGAAGTGCTAAAAATACTTTTTCAGTGACAAGGAATCAAATAAAATACATTTCAGTATGCTGAACCTGGCACAATATGCTGAAATGGCGGCCATTTTTCAAAATGGCCGCCATTTTCCTAAATAATGTATTATTATTAGGGTCTGCAAACCAGAGTAGTTGCAGTCTAGAAGATTCTAGGTTTGCCTATTGTATTTGGGTCTGACGGTGACCTGTTGTTAGCTTAAATGACATCCATTTTCCAAAAAAGCAACCATACAACCCTGATATTTCCCAATATCACTGCTTCTGAATTACATAGGGCTTTGATTTTCAGTGCCATTTTCCAAAATGGCCGCCTTAAACAGATATTATCCGATATCTCCGCTTCTAAGTGGCATGGAGATTTTATGTGAAGTGCTAAACATACTTTTTTAGTAACAAGGAATCAAATGAAACACATTTGGGTATAAACATGGCCACAACGCCAAAATGGCAGCCATTTTTCTTCTAGGTGGCATAGAGATTTGATGTAAAGTGCAAGACATATATTTTATGGGGCGAGGAATCCATCAAAACACATTTCAATAAGCTAAACCTGACTAATCCAATGATATACATTCTAATAAGCTAAATCTGACTAATAAGCCCAAAAGGCAGCCTAATCCAGATGTCATCGTGCTTGTGACACAAGTGAGATTTGCTGCCAGATTGCTACATAAGTACGCTATATTGTTGGTAAGTGTAGAAGTGGTTTGGTGCGGTAGTAGTAAACATAGTAAACTGGCCTAAAGCTGAATGTTACAAGTAGCCCTGTTACAGGTAACAGGCATGCATCCGTTCAAAGGTAGTAATAATGTTGTATTATTAGGGTCTGCAAACCAGAGTAGTTGCAGTCTAGAAGATTCTGTGTGTGAGTCTGACGGTGACCTGTTGTTAGCACCTCGATTCAATTCGGTATAAATCATAATCATAACTACAATGCAGGTCAATCAATGGCAAATCAACTCATTATTAGACAATTTATAACCCGACCCCCTTCAACTTTTTTTGAAACATGCGCTAAATATTTCCCAAATATCTGATGGAAGAGTCTGAAATATGTTGCATAGACATAGAGCTTTGATTTTCAGTGCTAAGTATACATTTTGGGGAGCCAGGAATCCACTGACACACATTTCAATAAGCTAAACCTGGCCAAAAAGCTGAAACAACGGCCATTTTCCAAAATGGCCACCATATAAACCTGATATTTCCCAATATCTCCATTTCTAAATGACTTAGGGCTTTGATTTTCATGGCTAAGTATACATCTTCTGTGGCCAGGAATCCAATGAAAACATTTTAATGAGCTATACCTGGCCAACAAGCTTAAATGGCATCCATTTTAAAAAAAAACCCACCATACAACCCTGATATTTCCCACTATCACTGCTTCTGAATTACTTAGGGCTTGGATTTTCAGTGCTAAATAACATTTTCTGGGGCCATGAAACACATTTCTAGGAGATAAACTTAAATAAAAAGCCTAATTGGTAGCCGTTTTCCAAAATGATATTTCACCATTATCTCTGATTCTAAATGACTTCGGGCTTTTCTTTTTCAGTGCTAAATATACATTTTTAGGGGCCAGGAATCCAATGAAGCACATTCTGATAAGCTATACCTGGTCAAAAAGCTGCAACAGCATTCATTTCCCAAAATGGCCACCATATAAACCTGATATTTCTCAATATCATCGCTTCTTGATAACACAGGGAAGTGATTTTTAGTACTGAATATACATTTTCTGGGACCACGAAACTAACGAAACACATTTCAATAAGCTAAACCCGATTAAAAAGCTTAAATGGCAGCCATTATCTCAAATAACCGCCAAATAAACCTGATATTTCTCAATATAATTCTGCTGTTTAATGACCAAGTGACTCGATTTCTTGTAATAAACATACATTTTTTTTCGGGCCAGGAACCCAATGACACACATTTCAATAAATCCAATAATTGGATTAATCAGGTTTGGCTTATTGAAATGTATTTCAAGAAGTCAGGTTTAGCTTATTAGCTGTATTTTATTGGATTCCTGGCCCCATAAAATGTACGTCTAGCACTTAAAATCAAATCTCTGTGTTATTTGTAAGCGGAGATTTAGGAAAATATAAGTTTTATGGCAGCCATTTTGGAAAATGGCTACCATTTTGGCTTTGTAGCCAGGTTTAGGATACCGAAATGTGTTTCATTTGATTCCTTGTCACTGAAAAAGTATGTTTAGCACTTTACATCAAATCTCCATGCCACTTAGAAGCGGAGTTATAGGAAAATATCTGTTTATGGCGGCCATTTTGGAAAATGGCTGCCATTTTGGAAAATGGCTGCCATTTTGGCTTTGTGGTCAAGTTTAGAATATTGAAATGTGTTTTATTTTATTCCTTGTCACTGAAATAGTATATCTAGCACTTCACATCAAATCTCCATTCAACTTAGAAGCGGAGATATAGGAAAATATGTGTTTATGGCGGCCATTTTGAAAAATGGCTGCTATTTCGGCATTTTGTGCCAAGTTCAGCATACCAAAATGTGTTTCATTTGATTCCTTGTCCCTGAAAATGTATGTTCAGCACTTAAAATCAAAGTTCCACGCTATTTAGAAACAGAGTCATAGGGAAATATCAGATTTATGGCGGCCATTTTGAAAAATGGCCGCCACGGAACTTTCCACCACTAGGATTCCTTAAGAGTTTTGATATGTTATAGAGGACATTTTTCTGGGTACAAAACACTTGACAGACTTTCTGTTGCAATTAGTGGGAGGTTGACCCCTTTTTTCTCACAAAATGCCTGGACTATAATTCTTTCGCTCATCTCTGATAATCTCCCTTTTTCTCACTCTCTTTCTCTATATTATCGCTCTCTCTCTCTTTCATTCTCTTCGTATTCTTTCTTTCTCTCTCACACAACCTCTTTCTTAATATCAGCCTCTCTCCTGTTCTCTCTCTCTCTCTCCCTCCCTTTCTCTCTTTGTATCTCTTCTTGTTCTTCTCTTCCTCTCTCACTCGTTTCTCTCTCTCCCTCTCCCTCTCTCTCTCTCCCTCTCTCTCTTTGTCTCTGTCTCTGTCTGTCTGTCTGTCTGTCTCTCCCCCTGTATCTCTCTCTCTCTCCCTCTCTCTCTCTCCCCCCTCTCCCTCTGTCTCTCCCTATCTGTCATGATCTCTGGCCCTCAGCTTATATTCTCACCCTACATTCTCCTTATTACCCTACTTTCACCTCTCCTTAAAAAGTAATCAAAGCGTGGGCATACCACATCGATTCTGTCTCCCCAAATTATCCATCGGTTTTAAAGGTTACACGAACCCCACACATCTTGCGAGAAAAGTATTGTTTATAGTATTTTCTGCATTTTAAAATAAAATGTAGCGATAGAGCTATATATTATGTATAGTATTTTTCTTCATCAACCTTGTTTGCTGCCAAAAATGCGAACAGGGACGTATGTAAATGGGTTTCAGACCAAACGGTTGAACTAAATGTTACACTTTCAAAAGCCCCGTCATTTCCAATGTATCTGAAGACTAAAATTTCACATGTAAATCCTTATGCATGTAATAAACTTTACCTTAGTTGCATTCTCCATTTGTGTCAAACGTTAATAATTTTGGTGGTTTGTATGAAAATGAATAAGATATATCAAATCATGTTTAAAGTCTTGATATATGTAAGGAAAAAAGGTGTCGGCCAAAAGCAAATTCAATGTAAGGTCCAATTTGAGTATATCATTTATATTGGCGTACGTGCGGATGGAAACTGCATGTGTGTCTTTATTGTGATCGAAAGTGTTGCGGAGAATTCAAAGAATATACCATAGAAATAAGAAATATTACCTTTGTGCGTTGATAGTAGCTTCCTGATTTTGCGTCATAATTTTTGCCGCATGAGTACCGTTGGATGTGACGTCACGAGCGGCATGCTTTGATGTAGCCTCCCCACCATCTGCGCGTAATCGTTTGGCGCCAGTTATGTTCTGACTTCCGCCATTTTGTTGCGGTTGTACAGCATATCTTGAAGAGGGGGGGGGGGGGGGGGGGTGGCGGGGTGGCGGGGGGGGGGGGGTAAGGAAAAAAAAAGTTTAAACATGTTAAAGATGTTAACATCGACGTTGTGTATACGTATGCCATAGTATGCATTAATGTGTTTTTGGTGTTTGGTGTTTTGTGTGTATATCTATTGATATCTCAAAAAAAACTATACACTTTTGAAATGGCTGCTGAATAAAAAAAATATTTGATTCTGGGGACAATGATTTACATGTATTAATAGCTTATGATCTTAACTTTTTTCTGACACAAAAACGTCCAAACATAATTCTTGCTTGAATGAGCACTGTTCACTTTTGTAAAGGGTATGAAAATTAGGCTGCGCAGGAATTAGCCTTCCAATTTTGCAAGAGGTAGAATATTGAATATTCAATTAAATATTCAATTATAGGTTGCCGGAAAAAAAAGAATGTCAAAGATGCCGGTAATTTATTCTTAAGGTCAATGGATAACCAGGAGAATAGGCAACCAGTAGCTGAGACAACCCTTTTCTTTTTCAACAAAATGTATGTAAATAATAAATATTGACATGAGTATTCAATATTGAACCTGTCACAAAATTTGAAGGCTAATTCCTGCGCAGCCTAATTTTCATACCCTTTACAAAAGTGAGCAGTGCTCATTAAAGCAAGAATTATTTTTGGACGTTTTGGTGTCAGATGAAAGTTGAGACCATAAGCTATCCCTACATGTAAATCATTCTCCCCAGAATAAAATATATATATTTTTTTATTCAAAAGTGTATAGCTTTTTTTGACACACGGTTTATGTGTGTGTGTATGTGTGTGCTGTAGTGTGTTGCGTGTCTATACCAGAGGAAGGGCTTGCTAAAAAAACCCAAAGAAAACTCTTCGTTTATTTGCATTTCGATTGAAAAAGGTGTTTGTTTTGGGGCTGAAGTTGGCGTGGTTGGTTACCATGGTAATGATATATTAAGTGAAGGGCCTCGGCAAACTCTACATACTTCAATCTGATCTAGCGATACCCGAACGTCCCAACTATTTATCATACGGAATGCATTCAAACAGGTATCTAGACAAAATATGGCAACGTATTACATGTACATATGCTATACACAGTGATTTTAGTTTAGCTTGAACATCAGAATTGTTTTCACTAAAATGAAACTCTAAATCTCAGGTTCAGGTCAACATGACTGTATGTGTTGCGTTCATTTACAGTACGAAAATAAAAGAAACATCAATAGAAGATTGCATGGGCCACAGAAAGAATAATGTATGCAGGTACAGTTTGGGACATTTTAACGTATTCAGGTTAATAATTTACAGAGAATTAAGCAAAACAAAGCAATAATTTGTACTCATATCAAGTGACTTTCAGGCTCACTCTCTTCCTTCAAATGCGGTACTTTTTATAGAACGTCATGACACTTTTTACGAGCTTTCGTAAGTTACCTTGGCATATATGAATAGTAAAATGTCTTCATCGTATTGTTTTGCCACAACGGGAAATCAAGAGCTAGACACTACCGGCGGCAAGCGACAACGGTGGCAGACTGGTTCAGTGTGAACATGCTTTAATGGGGATAGTTCACCCTGAAATTTAGTTGGTTTTGATAAAAACAGAAACATGAAGCAAGCATGTTTGTGAAAGTTTGACGAAAATTAGTCTAAGGGAATGAGAACTGTTAAAGGTTTTCTTTTTGTGACCTCACGTGCGATTCGCTCTCCCATAAATTATGTTATGTACGATTTTTTGTTTCAATGTCCATTTTCTCAAGAGGATATTTTCCATTTCACCTGTGCGCTTGATATATTTACACACATGAAAGGAAAAGAAAGCTATGAAAGGAAATGTATTCCTATTCCTTCATCAAAGAACAGAAAAAAAGGCAACTTATGGTACACAACATATCGGAGCACCTTGCACGTGACGTCACAAAATCAAAACTTAAAATAATCATAATTGTTCTCATATTTTGACGAATTTTCGTCATACCTTCACTGATATGTTTCTTTTATCTTTCTTCTTTTGTTAAAACCAACTTAATTTTAGGATGGACTTTCCTTTTAAAGTAGCAAGCGAAATCACACTGTTTATACAGCCTAAATATTAAAGTTAAAGGAAATATACTGTTCTGGGAAGACAGAAAGACCTTCAAAAGATGATCGTGAGCAATCTTCTTGCCAATGTTCTTAAATTCATGTATTGTCCATTTTAGAAACTTGCTGAAAGTTATTTGCTCTCATATGATCCGCATTTGGAATAATTAGTGATTTAATCACAAATCCTCAAAGTGTTCGGCCCGAACAATTTGAGGATTTGTGATTAAGTCACTAATTTCTTCAAATGTGGATAGTTTTATGGCAAATAACTTTCAGCAAGTTTCTAAAATGGACAATACATGAATTTAAGACCATTGGCAAGAAGATTGCTCACGATCATCTTTTGAAGGTTTTTTTGTCTTCCCAGTACAGTATACTCCCTTTAAAGTCCACCCTGAATAAAATTTGATTTTGATGACAGCAATACATGACAGAAACATAAAGGTGAAAGTTTGACGAGAATCGGTCAAAGGATAAAAAGGGAATTTGTGACGTCACTTGCGACATGCTCTCCCATGTATTTTGTACTGTATAATTAGATAAATTGCTCTTTTCTGCTTTTGATGAACATGATGGAGGAATATAGCTGATCTTATTCAAAGAGGTATGTGTGTAAGAACGCACAGCTTAAATGGTATATTTTTCCCCTCGTGTCAGAGGTACTTTATTCATTCAATTACCAACATGTATTAACATCCATAGACAACATCCGAGATGTCGTCTAAAAGAATTTCATATTTAAACGCATGCCATATAGAAAAACTGTTATATGTCTAACCTTGAAAATAGATTGCGTATTGAGCATACACAAGGATTGTATTTATATCTGTTGCATTTTCATATGTGAAATCAAAACCAGCTATTAATAATTTTTCGTTTAATATAATTTTTTCTTTAAACATGAAATTAATCAAATCCACAATACGTTTCCAGAAAGGCTTTACGCTTGGGCATTCTAAAACAATATGAGCAAAAGATTCTGTTATTTTACAGAAAGTACATAAGTTGTCTGTTACAATTTTCCACTTCCACAAGTTGTATCTAAACGGTAAAATCCTATGAAGAGTTTTGAAGTTGAGTTGCTTTATTTTGTTGTTTTTCAATGTCTTAAACTTAAATTTCAATGTGTCTTTCCAGTCAAAATCAATTGCAAGGTTTAGTTTACCTTCCCAGAATGTTAAAGCAGCCGGTTCTCTTTTCTTAAATGCTTAAATGGTATATATCCTCTCTGAGAAAAAAAATGAAATTTGAAATAAATAGTATACAATATATGGTATCATACACGAGAGCAGCTCACAGGTGACGTCACAAAATTAAGGATTTTAGAAATCATAACTTCCTCATCCTTGGACGGATTTTAATCAAACCTTCACGAGTATACTGTGTATTTCTTTTCCGTTTTTGCTTTTATTAAAACCAACTTAACTTCAGGGTTGCCTTTCCCTTTAAAGCAGTGAGCGAAATTACACTGTTTATACAACTTATGTCATGTATGTTAATATCTATGTGTTTTTCACCGTATTTAAAACGACCCACATAATATTCCGTACAAGCTGTGAGGGACAGCGTGCTTAATTACATAATTCGTTTTGACACGACAGACGTGATTTTCGTAATACAAAAACATCATGAGGAGAGAAAAACGCATAAAACATATAAATTATATGGAAATGTAACGATGATTCGCTGGATGTGAAATAGCCCGCGAGGCGAGCGAATAGCTGATATAGGTCGCGAACAATAAACAAATTGATTGCGAAGGTAACTCGATAAATGCAACCCTAACTTTAATTTGATTTTCCAAATACCCCCGAGAAATCACGATGAAGGGTGATATGTTAAAGGAACAATGAGTCTTTTGGAAGAGCATTGTGTTGTGGGCATGGCATCAGCATCATGCACGCATTGCACGGGTGAATTGTAAAGGTTATATCGCCTCTTTAAAGTTTATGTAATGATCGTTTTTTTACTTTAATGCGATGAGTTTAACCCGTCCGTTGCTCTCGTGACAACGACTCTTTTACAAACTAATATTTAGTATACTTGCATTGTAGGATTTTAAGAAATGGTGTGATCACGATTGTTCTTTATACACATGAAATAAATGAAGATATGTTGAAAAAATAAAGTGTTACTTTGTTGTAGATTATGCATTGATCATGTATCAATGTAGATATATGATGAATGGTATATGAAAACGAATAAGTCAACTAAACAAATATCACATACATGTAGATATACATACAAAATCAAAGGAAAAAGGGAGCAACAGTTCTGTAAAAGGCAAGGCGTTACCGCGGAATAGCTGACGCAAAATGTCTCCCTTTATTTCACCAGAAATAAAACTTAGATTGTTATGTTACCCACAAAATTAATGTTCTCAAATCTGACTGCTATTCGGCAGTACATCGTAGCTAAAATTGCAAGCGACCCCCATATAGATATAGATTATACAAGTATTACTAGCGGGTTTACCTTTGTAAGTTGTCAGCCTGTGTTGGTCCCTTCATCATCATCGTGTTCGCCTCCTCTATGGTCGGGATGCGATCACCGCTCTGATTATTTGAAGCTGTCTCCGTCGTCGTCACGGGAGTGCCGCTTGTCTCCGTAGGTAGCGCGGCAGACGACCGCCTAAATCCGCCATTCTCTTCCTCCGCCGCCGCCGCCGCCAAAACCGATCCTCCATCCTCGCTCATATTTGCAATTTTCGTTACCATGGTGATGTGAGCTCGACTGTAAAAGCAGAGAGAGAGAGAGAGAGAGAGAGAGAGAGAGAGGGGGGGGGGGTGGATGAATAGGTATGATATCCTCTCCGTCTTTCCTGTCCTCTCCATATTGCACTCGCTTCACGATGCTCATTATATGCTGAATGATAAATTGGAGATGGGCAACAGCAAATCAAACAACATTAAGGGCGTAATAAAAACAAATGACATAATCGAGATGAGAGAGAACAGTGATTGCACTGTCCTTCAGAGAAGTGCCTTCTCATTTTATCTCGTCTGCTGTTCATCTTAAGTTACCATCAGTTAAAAAAAAAAGATTTCTTGATTCTGAATTCTAAATATAACTCTTTTTGCTAAATTGATGTATTCTTTCTTATCCATAATCACATAAAGTAGCACTCTGACTGGCAGCAAAAGAGGAATTCTGTGCATGAATTTTATTTCTAATGTGTGTGATATACATATCTGTCAATCACCCCCTCCCTATTATCTGACAATAACTTACCTATGTATATTGCCCTCAGGCTTAAAATCTTACCACATGAAATTATAGAATAATACAAACATGGCATTTTAAAGAAGAAATAACGCCATTACTGATTCTTTGAGGTGTCGTTGTTGCACACATTTTAACTATATATCTTTTATCCAGAAGATTCTCCTACCCTCTTTTCTCTACAATAAAAGATAAAGATGCACGAAATATGGAAGGGCATGATGAATGAGAAAAACCCCTTTGAAAAAGCAATGGGTTTTTACGATTGAAAATGTCGACTGAGGCTAGCGTATTGATCGCTATAAATAACGAATACGTTAAAATGGCAAATTTCCTGAGGTAGATATTTCGGATTCATGTATCTAACGATCGAACCAACCTGCCCACGCCTTGTAGAAAAAACCGTATGATAGATTGGAGCTTAGAATTATAGAGCCATAACGCAATGGAATATCGTGGCTGGTACAACCACGACGAGGAGGTTCTTTTATATCAACTCCGCATGACTATTGTTTTTTATCCTCCGTCATGATGTGTCATTACCCTTCACATATTACATATTTTCTTCTTCTCCTCTTTTCTACCGTACATTTTGCCTTTTTTCCTCTCTCTCAATATGCCTTTATAATTCCATGAATAAGTCCATGAGCTGTTTCACGAAGCAGAGATTATCTTATATTTGATAACCATGGTAACAGGAAGTCTATATCCCCACAAGCCTA
>OZ022594.1:6085706-6088206 GCA_963669155.1 Arbacia lixula | reverse complement strand
TGAGGACGCAAGATTGCTGTAATGTATTCCCTCATTCATCAAAATGTTTCATAAATATAAATTGACGTCCCCATAGCGCCCTGACAATCTAGATACCACAATGTTTACGTCCACGTGATGGTCATAAAGGGGCTATCCTCGCGCCCTCATTGCGTTCTACTACTTAAATATCATTTAATCAAGAGGACGTAATAAAAACGCAATAGATGATGTAGACGTTGAAAGTAGTCCACATGTATTTAAGACGTATTAGCGTGCAGTTTCATAAGCGTCTTCAGCGCTATGACGAAGGCCACGCTGACTGTATAGACGTTGTCGTTACGGCAAGGTTGCGTCTATAAAGTTGAGTTAAGTTCGCATTGCGAGGCATTGCGACCATTTCGAGCATGTCAAAAGACGGAAAAAGGACGCGAAACATCATGGCGTCAATCTGGCTACCCTTTCGAGTTTTTACTGCTGCTGGTGCGTTTTCAGCCATCTGTGTCCACCGCTCCATGCTTCAATGGAAAGCAACATGAACAGGAACCTTAACAAAAGGCACTCAATTTACTGAGAATTGCAAATAAATACAGTGGGAAACGCTTGCAGCATAATCCCTCTATACACCGGTAATACTGACCATACGAAGACTGGCAGCCAGGAGTTGATATTTGATTTTTTCACCGCAACCTTAACAAAGAAAGTAAACCCCGCTAGTCTGCTAAAGCATACAGAATATCATAATTGTTGATTTTAAATCAAATTACAAGTGAAAGAGAATATTTTGCGGTGTTTATCAATGATCATAGCGCGGAAGTAAGAGGCTTTCGTTTGTTCTTGAGCATGTCAGTCATGTTAGTACCAGCAAGGGTGTAAGCGTAGCTACGCTTAATAAATCCTTGGTACTAGTCAGCAAACTGCTTCGTTTCCTTTATCGAACGCGAAAATCAATTCCGCGTTCCCGGTACCATTTACAAAAAAGTCAAAACAAGGCATCCCTTCCATCATTTACTTCTGTTGAAATATACTGTTGTTCCACCCACTCGTAGGTGTACTCGCAGTTGAGCTAGAGAATACTGAAAGGAAACAATCACTTTTGCATTATTTCCGGTTGTTAGGAGCTCCCAGTTTCAGGATTGATAGATTGGTTTGATTTGAAGGCATTTATTTTCGTTTAAACATTGAATCATACATTGTACATAACTAACATCACAAGTGTACATTGTCAAATATGGACAATATTGCAATAAAATTACAGAGCGCAACTTAACATTTACTTATACCTTGGGGAAAATAATACATGATGATTCAATGAAGTGTAAAGGAAGGTGAAATTACTGGCTCGGCAGCCCAGACCAGGGATGTGTTATGGAAGGATATGAAACAACTTTCTTTCTTTGAACCCATGCATGCCACCACCGAAAAATTATGTGGTCTCAGCATGTGCTTTTCAGGTGTTTTAACAATAACGAACAGGATTGCGTAGCAACGGTTTCTCAGAGAGAACAAAAGAAATGTAGAGTCTTATTTCGCTTGTCCAGTTCTGTTGGATTGCATCAATACTTTTGTGAGGAAAAGAGATATAGTAAAGTATCTCAGCTGCACGCAAATTCACGTAAACTCTGTTAAAGGAAATAAACAGCTTAAGATGTGATTTTGATAATGATTGAATCCCACATTTGCGGAAATCTGCGAAAGTGCAAAAATGTGTTAATTGTGCTAGTAAGAAAATTACCTTATATCTCCGTTCGTGCATCATTCAACAATTATTTAGAAGAAAAACCAAGTACAGGATCTTTAGTGCTGTTGTCCTTAACTTTCTTGAAAATTGCAAAATCATGTGATAAGAAACACAGCTTCGAGAGACAAAATAGGGAATTAAAGATATTGCTTTCCAAGTTAACTACAGCTAAATGTCGGTGGCGCGCATGGGACATCAAAGCATTGTAGTGATTGTGGAATGCTTTTGATATTCATTAGCATGCTTATAGTACCCATACAGATGTTTTAATATGTTATGCTCGAGTTGTCCCTCCTTCCTAACACATCCCTGATCAGACAATCATTATAGGGAAGTACTCCGCGCCCACTATACGGACACTCTCCTCTTCCGTCTTTCCTCAGCATGCCCGGTGTAAGAAGGAGAAAAAAGACGATCTCTCATCGATCAGCGATGACCACACTCCGTAACTCTCTCACATCGTTCAAACCCCCCAGTATTTGCTTCCTTTTAAGACATATTTGTTATGGCCGGGACCCCACTGTACAAACAAACACGTCCTCGCTTGACATGTGAAAAGCGCAGGAGGGAAAAAATGTCGTAAAGGTTAATCAATGATAATGACTCCCTGCACATCTTTCTTTCAACTTTAACCCGCACGCTGCCGCCGGGACATAGGCGACTAATGAGCGAGTGCTGTCGCAGGTTTGCGGTGGGGGAGGGAGTAGCCAGGGGGTTGGGGTGGTATCACGCTGTGGAATTGTCGAAGCATCGTAAAATGAGCTACTTATCATGCCAATG
>OZ022594.1:6073206-6080706 GCA_963669155.1 Arbacia lixula | reverse complement strand
CTCTGTCCCCTATCCATCTTCCATTCTATTTCTATCCATTATCATGCTCCACGCCCAGCCTCTCTAACATGTCCCATGCCCTCACTTTTCTCTTTAAAACTAATTGTCCTTCCCCGGAGCTGCCTGTCCCTGTCTCTAAAATTAATTGTCGTTCCTCGTGGCTTACTTGTCCCTGAGTCAATGTCCAAAGCTGTAGACCCCACCCCTCTCTCTCTCTTTCTCTCTCTCTGTCTCTCTCTCTCTCTTTCTCTCTCTCTCTCTCTCTCTCTCTCTCTCTCTCTCTCTCTCTCTCCCTCCCTCTCCGTCTCTCTCCCTCTCTCATTCCATTCCTCTCCATTATCATGCTCCACGACATATTTCTCTCTAAAATTAATTGTCCTTCCTCTTGGCTCACTTTTATCCCTGAACACATGTCCTTACCGGGGGGATATGAAATCATATATCCCCTCCCCAATCACCCCAATCCTATCATCCTAGTGCGTCTCCTGACGACACGACATCAACAGCACAGAGAGGTCACTGCATTTTCATGCAAATAAATCGTCAATAATGAATGGAAAGGAATAGCGGCATTCTGCCTAGTTTGGCGTCCTAACGTTACGGAAGCATGTTCAGTTCAGCACAATTAGGAAAATACACACAGTATCAATATCGGGGTTTGGTCAGTCATAGCACTGTACTTTCACCTGTGAGAGACAATATCATTTACGTAATATCAAGGGAAATATCAAGGGTGCTCTCCCATCTGATGTGTGCAGTATGATTCCATAAAATGATCTTTTTTCTGTTTATGACAACGGAATGGTTTGCTTTCATACATATTTGTGTGTAAAAACGTATTTTTTATTGATGTATCATATACACAGGATGTAAAAGGATGCTTTTTTTTTGAGAAAGTGCACATTTAAACAAAAAATTGTACACAACATTATGGGACAGCACCTCGCACGTGACGTCATAAAATAAAAAACATTCAAAGATAATAAATTTCTTATCCCTTGACGGATTTTCATTAAACCTTCACTGATATGTTTTTTTTTTCATGTGTCTATTTTTATTGAAACCAAAAACAAATCAGGGTGAACTATCCCTTTAATCATGTAACTTTCTTTGTAGCCTGGCTTACAGGCTGTAGGGTATTTTTAATCCAAACTGAAAAAAAAATAGAGTCTAGTTTGCAAAATACTATTCACTTTATTCACGTAATTAATTTCCTTGTGCCTCAGTCTGTCCTCAAGCTGGGGAAGAAATATAAAATGATTAGTTAAGTTTTATCTATTGTGTGATCAATTTATTGAATAGTTTGGGTGAGAAATTCCCAACAGTCTGGAAGTTAGACAACTTTCTACGCTGATGGCCGAATTGACAGTCCCGACTAATTTGGCGACGTCGGCTGACGCAGCCTCAACCACATCAATGTGTCAACTGCCTCGATAAACTACTCAAATTACATTTCAATTAGTCTGCTGTATTTGATTAGGAATCGTCAGTATATTTATTAAACTCCACCGGTTAAAGGGATAGTTCACCCTGAAATTTAATCGGCTTCAATAAAATCAGAGACATGAAAGAAACATATTAATGAAGGTTCTATAATAACCCGTCTTTACCATGCTTACCGCCCTAACCATTAAATTATCAATAACATTATTACTACATTGGTTTTGAGGGGATATGTGACCAAATTCATACAGTATCATACAGGAAAGGAGCGCTCTTTACCACGATAAAGTATGATCTGCGTTTAGATTTTAAAACGGTGGGGGGGGGGGGGGGGCAATAAAAATAGCATTGTTACAAAAACAAAACATGACTATTAATTTTGCAAAGAAATTTTAGGCATACACTCAATAGTAGTAAGGATAGCGTGCTCCATCCTGTAAATGAATGAAAAACAAGTCAGAAAAAAATCTTGGAACCAAAAGGGATTTGAACCTGCAATCTACTGCTTACCGAGGAGCGACCACGCAAGCTATGTCTAGTTCACGGATTAAGACATAACAACATGGAAACAAATATATCAAAGTCTCATTCAATCTGACTCATGAATATTCATGAGTTGTCCGCCGTAAGGACATGAAGGACTATTCGGCTAGATTTCAGTGAAACGGCTTTCTGGGGTTCTTCCAATTTTGCAAAGAAATTTTAGGTACACATCCAGTAGTAGTAAGGATAGCGTACTCCAGCCTTTAAATGAACGAAAAACATGATTCGGCTTATGAATACTAATTTAAATCTTGAACAAGAAAACCAGGCTAGAGCGAGAATCATCAAAACTTATGTTCAGAAATGAAAAAGAACACTCAGTCTTTACCTTGTAAATGTTCAGCTCAGCACTGGAAAATGTGTATTTTCTCTGATTAGTCCTTTAACGGTACGATACAGCACACACTGATTCAACCTCGTATTTTGACCAGTCTGACCAGCAAACGATATCGGTACACGATAAGGATCGGCAATAAATGGTCTGTCCGTGTGCTGTTTCTCCCTGGGCTGTTCTCAGCCGTTCGCAAGCCGTAATGCGACTGGCGCCTTTTCATGTCGAGATTCCTCGACTTTCAGCCACCTCGTCTGTGTGTGTGTGTGTGTGTGTGTGTGTGTGTGCGTGTGTGTGTGTGTGTGTGTGTGTGTGTGTGTGTGTGTGTGTGTGTGTATGTGTGTCCCCTGTAGGTCTGCGTGTGCGTCCGTCTGCACGCCTGTATGTCTGTCTTTCTGTCTCCGTACCTCTCTTTCTTTCTCTCTCCCCCTCTCTCACCCATCCCCTCTCTCTTTCTTTCTCCTCTCTCTCTCTCTCTCTATCTCTCTCTCTCTCTCTCTCTCTCTCTCTCTGTCTTCTTTCCCCCTTCTTTAATTTTCTCTTTTTCCCCCACTCCCTCTCTCTCTGTTCCCATTTCTTCTCTGTCTTCTCTCTCCCACCCTTCTCTCTCCTCTCCCCCTTTCGTTTCGCTTTCTCCTCCCCTTTTTTTTCATTTCTACCCCTCATCTCTTTTATTACACAAACCCTTCCTCCCTTCCCTTTTCCTTCTCTCCGTCAAGGTTATATTGTACAATTGGCGATATATCATTTGTATATTCATTCATTGAACTAACCCTCTTTTTCTCTCTATCTCTCTATCTCTCTCTCTCTCTCTCTCTCTCTCTCTCCCTCCCTCTCTCCCCCTCTCTCTGTCTATATCAGTCTGTCTCTCTCTGTCTCTCTCTCTCTCTCTCTACATGTATACCTTCCCCCTCTCTCTATCTTCCCCTATCCGTATCTGTCTGTCTCTGCCTCTTTCACTGTGTGTGTGGGTCTCTCTCTCTCTCTCTCTCTCTCTCTCTCTCTCTCTCTCTCTATCACTCTCTCTTTCCCTCTCTTACCCCCCTCTCTCTTTTCCCCTCTCGTCTATCTCCAGGCTGCAGCAGAGATTGTCTGTCACAGTGCACCTTGTGTTTTCGACATCGATATTCAATAATCTCAAATGAAACAAACACAGGTCCCTGGTTTGGATTCTGTTCGCGAACAGGCATAGCCTAAACTCCAGACTGTCACAGGCTGTGGAAAACTAACAATTTCTCACTAGTGCTCTACAATCACAGCTACGTCTCGTCACACAGACTAGCTACCCTTCGTTCTTCACGCTGAAGGAAGGCGAGAAACAGGAAAAGGGATAGTCTGTGCTTCCAGCAGTTCAGACTGACTAGTGATTGTAATGTAGAATAAATAAATAGCCCTCAGGCTGGGAGCTAGGCTAAATGGGACAGTATGTTGGCGTAGAGGAATGCGTGGCGCCTCTCAGCTTATTTGCACGGATTGCTCGATTCTGACATGTCTGATTTAGCAACCCGTTTTTCTTATCCCTCCTCAAGTACATTCACGTGAAAGCAATTTGCCTGCCCTGTAAAAAATACAATGCTACGAATAGCGACTTCTCAATGCTAAGGACCCTATGGACAATAATCAAGATGGAAGAAAAAGCGATATTTTACAAGTGAAATGGTCTAACCGCCATGTTCTGTGTATGAATTATTGTATTAATCGTTGTATATTGATTGACGGACATTAAGATACCCCCAAAATGATGGTTCTATCACGCGTAAGAGGTTTCACCGCTATCGCTTGCAGCAAATGCATCAGGCCTTTCAGAAGGTTGCCCCACTCAAGTGAAGTGTCTGACCACCCAGCCAAACGGCAGGCACCGGAAAATACGCTCATTTTATTTTCAGTGAGGTAGTCGTGACCTTCACTTGACCTCTCGAACCGCGGAAAACGTCTCCTTTTCAAACTGCGATATCTTCATGAATATATCATATTTTCGTGCGCTTTCTTTTGTAACTGTATGTTGGAGGTCGACATTTACCAAGGGTGAAAAAACATTTCATTGAAACAGGCAGACAAATATTGCAAATTCGAGATAAATATGTGGTTCTAATACAAATCAAAAAAATTAAAATAAACCCTATATTCCAATGTCAATCGCTTTTGAGCCCTAAACATTTAGAGATCATCTGAAGCGGAATTTATTGTACTTTATGGAGATACCATTATTTTTCAACCTCCCCCCATAGAAGGGTCAGGATCCAGCAAAATATCAACCATGTTCAAATCCAGAATGAGCGAGATATGACGAAGTTGTGAACGATCCTAACCAGCCAATCATAGTCCACGATAATAACGAAATTCTACCGGCGATCCAAGGCGATCCAATCATAGTCCGCGGACTATGATTGACTGGTTAGGATCGCTCACAACTTCGTCATATCTCGCTCATTCTGGATTTGAACATGGTTGATATTTTGCTGGATCCTGACCCTTCTATGGGGGGAGGTTGAAAAATAATGGTATCTCCATAAAGTACAATAAATTCCGCTTCAGATGATCTCTAAATATTAGGGGCTCAAAAGCGATTGACATTGAAATATAGAGTTTATTTTCATTTTTTAAATTTTTATTAGAACCACATTATTTATCTCGAATTTTCAATATTTTTCTGCCTGTTTCAATGAAATGTTTTTTCACCCTTAGTAAATGTCGACCTCCAACATACAGTTACAAAAGAGAGTGTACAAAAATATGATATATTCATGGAGATATTGCAGTTTGAAAAGGAGACCTTTTTCGCGGTTCGAGGGGTAAAGTGAAGGTCACGACTACCGAGCTGAAAATAAAATCGTGTGTTTTCTGCTGCCTGCGGACGAATATCGGTTGCGAAGTCCGTATGATTTCTGAAAATTCGCGTCACTTTGAAGACAAATAGCTCAAATGTTTTATTTTTGAGCCCAAACAAAACTGGAATCAAATTCTCCGCTAGAGTACCGGCTTTCCAAAGCTGTAACTGGTATTGCCGTTCAATTTGTAGAAGGGTCAGGATCCAGCAAAGTCTGGGAGCTTACGTATATATCGGTTGCGAAGTCCGTACGATTTCTGAAATCTCGCGTCACTTTGAAGACGAATAGCTCAAATGTTTTATTTTTGAGCCCAAACAATATTGGAATCAGAATCTCCGCTGAAGTATTGGCTTTTTAGAGCCGTAACTGTCGTTGCCGTACAATCCATAGAAGGGTCAGCATCCAGCAAGGTCTGAGAGCTTACATATTTCAAAAAAAAATTGAGGCCTGTTTTTGAAGGCAAATAACATAAAAACTCCTTTGCGGATTTCGAAAAAAACTAAAAATATTTATTAAGAAACATATAATCTCAATCCCTGTCTAAAAAAATCCTGATCAGTATGCTTACAGAAGACCCCAGCAAAAGATCTCGCGAGCATGTCAAATTCCTTCATAATCTACGTGCAGCAAAATCTGCGCGTGAGATTTCGCGAGACGAAAAATAAAACGCTCACGATTTCTATAGAACGAGCGAGCGCTGCCGATTGACTGCACCTCGGCATTCAAAGATCGCTACACGGAACGATTCTTTGCTCTGCCGGTACAGGGGAAACTCTAGCAACAAACTACCGGCGTAGCGGTGGATAGCAACAGCAAACCATTCTACCGTGTGTTTACCGTGTGTCTAAAAAAAAAAAAAAAAAATTGAAATGGCGGCTAAATATAAAAAAAAATATACGATTCTGGGGGTGGGGGTGGGGGGAAGATTATATGTATGGGTAGCTTAGACTCTACTGCGCAGGAATTAAGCTTCCAATTTTGCGAGAGATAGGGATTATGGGATTATGTAACGTTGAATCTTTAGTTATGGGCTGTCGAAAAAAAGAATGAAAAGATTTTATTCTTTAGGTCAGTAGATAATCCGCCAGTATTTGAATAAGGAATTTACATAATCCCAATCTGTTTATTAAGTAATTGATTGAGCTAAAATTGCAAGGCTAATTCCTGCGCAGCCTAATTTTCATACCCTTTACAAAAGTGAGCAGTGCTCATTCAAGCAAGAATTATTTTTACACGTTTTGGTGTCAGATGAAAGTTGAGACCATAAGCTATCCATACATGTAAATCATTCTCCCAAGAATCAAATATTTTTTTATTCGGCAGTCATTCCAAAAATGTATAGTTTTTTTTTAGACACACGGTTGTGTGAACCGTTCTAGTTAAGGCGCTTCACCGTCTTACCGGAGTGATGAAAACGCGTAAACGATTTAATATCATTTCGGCCGGCGGAAGCCATGAAAGCGGCAAATCGGACAGGGAGAATTTTTTTTCCTTGCTGTGTAATAATGTTGGCACTTTGCAATCAGAGAAAGGTTCTTAAAATGAGTCAACGCTACTCCCGTACATGTCATATTCCACTTAAATCTTTCTGTGTGACCCATTTTACACTAGACACCACAAATATGTGATTTGAAGGTATAACTTTCATTCAATATATTTCCATGTCACGTTTTATTTCACCAGGGTAATTCTTTTAGTCTTGAGAATCGTTTTCTTAGGAGCCCCATGTACATTTTCCAAAATCAAGATCATTATAGTGCAACAAAATTAACATGATTAAAAAGCATACAAATTCTTAATTTTTTTGGCGTCACTTTCGAGATACTATGCTACTAGGTGTTATGAAACACTTCTGACACTAAATGATACAGATATACTACAACTCAAATGAAGCTGAAATTGACACATCATATTCAAATTCAAATGATGTCAACTTTTTTTTTTCGAAGTAATCAATCAATCATTATTCTTTTTATGATCCTTGGAATATTTAATAAGATTTTCACTTTTAGACCCCTTTCAAATTTAGACCTCAAAATGTGTGTGTATAAGATAATTGAATCAGACCTCAACTATGACCATTGTGCATGACACAAGTTAAGCCACTAACAACTTCCATAGCAGTTTCATTAATAATGCATGATGCTCCTGGCAGAAAAAAAAGTCGTGAGTTGACATGTGTGATTTACAATGGCCATTGTTACGTTCTGAATTAATCTGACCAGGATTTTGCCATTTTAAAGCTAAGAAAACGTGTTCCTGTTTACTAAGTTTTATTAAAAAAAAAATGATTTTTTTGACTGGAGAATACTGTGCTTTTATTTTCTTTGCCAAAAAAAGTAATTTAAGACAGAA
>OZ022594.1:6013054-6073006 GCA_963669155.1 Arbacia lixula | reverse complement strand
GTTTGCGCAAGTTTTGTTTTTCAGTACGAGAAAATTTTTATCACATGTGCAGTTTTGATGTACATGTATTCGCATTGACGATCATTGCGTAATTAAGGAAGTCAAGTAAAGTGACGGAGACTGAGTAAAGTGACTGGAAAATGGGGTCAGAAACGCCGAGAAAAGCATGCTACCACGTCCTGGTTCTGGCATATAACTTGTGCTGCTATTACTATTATTATGTCTACGTTTATGAGGCAGAAATGAACGCTGAAGTCCGACCGTCAAGCCATGTCTATGGCGGAGATACGAAGTATTTGACGATGTGGTGCTGGGTAAGCTTCTCAGTGCCGTCTGCTGTAGTATGATGTGTAGACCCACGCATATATTTTCGCTGCGCGGGAGCAGTCCCGGGGCTAGTGACAATGTAGCCCCGGGACTGCTCCCGCGCAGCGGCAGCCCGCTCACTGCGTGAGCGGGGGTCGCAGTAAGTGACAATGATGCAATATATTAACGTTCATTGACAATGACAATTCAATGAGTGATGAATGATGATGAATGATGTTGGCGCTATCCCGCATATATGATACATTCATTAGGCGTATATTTCATATGTTTCATATTTCCCATGTACTTGCGTGTATTAGTATTATATATTAATGCTATATGCATGTTTTCCCTTGGAGACACCTTGACTCATACTTGGAGCTGTAACTCCATTGTTATAGATAGGAATAAACATCTCTTTATCACAACAAAGTACACAGTCTGACTATCCTTTTTATAAAAACAAAACTTGGGAACTTTTGTTATGCTCCTAACAAATCTTTGAAATGTGTTGGTTATACTCGCGTTACATGACTTGTATAACGTGACTAACCAACACATTTCAAAGATTTGTTAGGAGCATAGGCTAATTAAAGCATCATGTTTCATGCTGAACTAGACAAAATATACCGCGATTTAAAACTGAGGCTCCTTCCCTTTCTTCCCCTTCCCTTTCCCTAAGCCAATTCCTTTCAGCTAGAGTGAAGGATAGGAAAGAACCAATAACACAGGCCATGTGCACCATTAGCAGAATGCTCCCTTTGTTTTTTGTAGCGTTACCACTATGACTGGAGATTTTATTCCTCTCTCTGATCCAACCCAATTTTTCTCCTGTTTGCAATTGTTCAAGACTTTCAGCTCTTTTTATTAAATCGAGTATCATCATTTTTTTTTCCACTGACAGTTTTTCCAGATCTTCTACTTCTTCTCGTGCTGCGTGACTGACTTGGTGGAGGCTGTTTCGGCTGGAGGAAAAGGCTCCATATCACAGCGCCTCGCTGTAGCAAGAGATTGGTTCCTCTGTTCCGTAGCTTTTCCTATAGCACTAGTGAGTAAGCAGCCTTGAGGGGGGGGGGGATGTAAATTTTCGGTTACCCCAGTGTATTGGAGGAAAGGGCTAGTGAGTAGAATGGATGGGGTAGAGGGGTGTCGGGTATGGTGCCCCCCTAGCTTATTGAAAGGAATTAAGGGCTCGGTGTCGCATCAGCGAGTTACTTCGCCAGAGATTGGCTTTGTGTTCTGAAACTTTCCCCATAGTACTGGTAGGTAAGCAGCATGGAAGAGGGGGGGGGGGGGGGGGGGGGCGGGGGAGGAGGGATGTCAATTTTTGGTTACCCAGTGTCTTTGAGGAAAGGGCTGTGTTCTGGTGAGTTTAACCATATCAATTATGACATTGTGCTATTAATTTCAGATGGTTGCCATGATGTTCTGGTCGCTGTGGTCTATTGACAGAGAGCTAGTCTTTCCCGAAGCACTGGATGAAGTGTTTCCGATGTGGCTCAACCATGTGCTGGTAAGATAGACTCTATGGCCTGAATTCACAAAGGAATTTTAGATTTAGTCCACGGTTTAAGCAAATTTAGTGGGGTATAAGCAGATAAATCCACTCAACCAGGGTGATCCCCAGTGTAGAAAACGTGTGGCGCAAACACCATGCGTTAGGTCCAATCAGTGATTGTCAGCCATGCGTAAATTATTATCAGTCCTATTATTATTGTTTTTGCCTTCATTGAACCACCTGTTCCATTGTTGTGCAGCACATGTCAAGCACAGATATCTGACAGGAAGTGACATTCTGCCTTATTGAGCCATGCATGCTGTAGAGCAGTGTTTTGTCTGGCACCGATCGTATCACATGACATGTAATGCTTTGATTTATCTCTCTCTCCAGCACACGAACCTGCTGCCCATCTTGCTGGTTGACATGTGGTTGGTCAGACACAAGCAGCCGCCCAGAAGACTGGGTCTTGCAGGACTCTTCTTTGTCACCGCACTCTACCTCTCGTGGTAAGTCCTCTCTCTCTTTATCCTTTGCTGCCTCCTCCTCCCCCTCTCTTTCCTTTTCTGTTCACTCCCCCTCTCCCTCCCTCCCTCTCTCTCGCTCTCCCTCTCCCCCTCTCATATTCTGTCCCCTCCCCCTCTGTCTCTTTCCTTTTCTTTCAGCACCCCCCCTCCACTCTCTCTCTCCCTCTCTTTCCCTCTCTCCCTCTCTCCCCCTCTCCCTCTCATTTCCTGTACCCTCACCTTCTTTCTCTTTCCTTTTCTTTCAACGTCCCCCCTCCCCCACACACTCTCTCTCTCTCTCTCCCTCTTTTTCCCCTTTCTCTCTCCCTTTCTCTCTCCCCTATTCCTCTCTGTGGTCAGTCGTCTCTCAATCTCTCTCCATCTCTCTCTCTCTTTCTCTCTCTCTCTCTCTCCCACTCTATTGATGTATTTTATTTCTCTTCCTATTATTCTCTCTCTTTCTGTCTCTCTGTTATATTTGTCTCCTCTGTCTTCTTCTCTTTCTGTCGTTCTTTCTGTTATTCTTTCTCCTCTGCATATTCTACTCTCTCCCTCTCTCTCTCTCTCTCTCTCTCTCTCTATCTCTCAAGATGTTACTGTCTTATCCTCCCATTATTTTCTCTGGCTGTGTGTCTTTCTTACCCTCCTCCTCCTCCTCCATTCTCTCGGTCTTCATTTCTTCTTATTCTTCTCCTCTCTTCCTCTCTCTTTCTCTCTCTCTTGTCTTTTGTTATTTATAAATTCTAACATAGAACATATTCTATCATTTACATCCTGTAGGATCATGTGGCTGGGTTTTGTGATGGACATCTGGGTCTATCCTATACTGCATGTCTTGGACGGACTCCACTTCGCTCTGTTCCTTTTCCTGTGCTGCGCTGTGCTGATCCCTATCTACTTCCTGGGAGAGTGGTGCATCACCACAATACATGGTAGGTGTGCTGCTGAAGAAGGAGAAAGAAGAGAGAACGAAAGAGGAGGAGAAGAAGGGTGTGGAGTGTAGAGGAAAGAAGACGGTTATGATAGTGAAGAGGAAGAGATGAGGTAACAGGTAGGGTTCTGTGATGGACATCAATTCTCTTTTTATATAAATGAGATGGACTCCTTCTCAAAGAAAGACAATGGAAACAAACTAGCAGACTGACATTTTTTACCAAATTATACAGCACTTTTAAAAATATAACAGAATTGTTCAATTGTGTCATAGATGTATTGTACACAACAGCTCAAAGGAATTGGCATAGGGAAAGGGAAGAGAGGGAAGGACCCGCAGTTTTAAACCGTCCAGTTCAGTATTAAACACGATGCTTTAGCCTAAAATGCATCATGTTTCTTGCTGAACTGGACAAAATGTACCATGGTTTAAAACTGCGGCTCCTTCCCTTTCTTCCCTTTCCCTTTCCCTATGCCAATTCCTTTGAGCTGTAGTGTATGTTTTTGTTTGAGACCTAGCGGCTGTAGTCTTCATTTACAATCGTATTGCCCCTGTTAGTGTGCTAGTGCCACACACCTGAACATGCTCCCATTGAACGCATGCACTGTGGTGTAGACCATATCACACAGCGGTCTCCGGCCTCTAGGCTATAAGTTCCGAAAGACCAGCCCACAATCTAGTGATTGCTATTCCTTCACTGAAAGTCAGCTTGCAGTTTTATTTTGGGGAGGAAAGTTCCGATGCAATATCTTCTTCCAATTTCCGGGGGTTTTGATTATATTTTTGTGACCTGTAAAAGGGACACCCTGTCTTTGACCCGTTTGTTACTGAGTCCTCATTTATGCAGCCTGGATTTTCTCCTCTCAGGTACTCAGCAGCGCGACTCCCACATGATCTGCTGCACTTACAATAGACGACAGGCTATAAATAAACTTCTAATACATTACAGGGCGCAATTCAGCCACTCAGCCACACCTCTTTGATTACTGCAGTTCCATGGAAAACGTTTACATCCTTATTGGACCATGGTTCACAAAGCCTGAAAATCTAACTTTGAGCAACGGGTTATTTGAAATATTTCGGGGGTTAGGCTGAAGAAACATGAGGAGGAGGCAATAACACTTAACAGGGGAGGAGAAAGAGGTCAGGAAGCCGAGAATGATGAAAAGAGGAAGAAGGAGGCTTTTCTATGTTTGATTAGATTATGTTGGAAGTACTTAGTCACCCGTTGTCTCGTGCCATTTCCCTCATGATTGTTTATGAAGTGAATATATGTATTACCCACAAATTTCTGCAATCTGTCATGGATTTAACATCACTAATTTCATCTTCTTTACCTCTTAATGTGGTAAGCCGTATGTCCCTTTGCGGCACATTAATTTGGAGGGTGCAATTTTCACCTGGTCTGAGCACAATGTGTTGCATTTCAATGGCTATAACTTTCTATGTGATTGTTATTTCTGAAAATGTTTTGCAGAAGTCAGAGAAAGATAAATCTTCTATCTGATCATGTTATTTGTTTCAAATTGTTAAATGATTAACTAGCTAACATTAATGCTATTTATCATTTCTTGTATAGGAAACATTTGACTTTTGACATTATCATCGCATTCTTCATTTTGTAGGGTTTAACTTGTCATACCTGTTCGAGTTGTGATAAAGTCATTTAGGTCATGATATGAGCTTTCTGTTGAAACCAAAAACACAATCCTTCTTGAGACGAAAGGGAAGCAAACTGGAGTTTGAAAAAGGGTGTCTTACTCGATTAATGAGAGTTTGCTCGTAATAAGCAGGAGGTGACCGCTCTGGTTACAGCAATCCTTTATTTCAATGGTGGTCACTTGTGTTGATACATGTACATGTACTACAGGTATCTATTGTTCTATTGTTGATTTTCCTTTACTCTACCTTGCATGTAACAGACTTATGTGGATCTGTGCAGATTTGCATGTGTGCCACGCCGCCGATTGTGTAAATGTGCAAACGAGCCGTGTGAAGAGTTAATTGAAATCAATTGTGTTTCAAGAGATTTGCTCATCTTTCATTTGGAACACATTGTGATAACCACATTGTTCTTGATGCTTGATGTGTTTGGTTTATCAGCGCACAAGTGCGAATCCAGCATTTTGCTAAGGGCAGGTTTCAGAGATGCTAAGGTCAGAGACAAGCTGAGAAAGTGGTCCATTTCAAAACTTTCTGTTTTTTCACACCACTTCATGTGTTGTGGTATACCATTTCTTTTTCTTCTTTGACATTTTTTTGTAATCGTTACTCAAACATGCAGGTCCAGCATGGAAGAAGCAGCAGGAATTGGAGAAAGCTGATTGAGTTCAGAAGCCTCTTCATTAAGAACAGGGTCAATCAGCCTTCGGTCAGTGGTCACTCAGTGGTCAGTCTCTGCACAGACCCTGGTCTATCTGGAGGCTACCACTACAGGGTGATGGCATCAAGCTTCAGTACAGTTTATGCATTGTGTATGGCAGTGTTCCAAAGTTTGTGTCAACATGTGCATTGACCAGAATTTTCTATTAAATTGCAAATTGTAGAGAAACGTAACTCTTTATGTTATATTTTACAACAGAAATATTTGTATATGAAACTGCAGAATGAATTATATTTTACCAAATGACTGGTGTACAATAATATATGAATCACCATGTTGACAGAATAGTAAGTAAACATAGTGTGTACATAATCTTTTATTATGAAATATTGTGCTCTAGATCTGTACTGAGATTTAAAATAAAAAAATAGGTGTGCGTGTGTGTGTGTGTGTTTATCAAAGGTGGTAAACCTGTCAGAACTTACTATGCAATGTTTAGATGCACACCTACCATTATTCCACATACAATGCAACAATTTGACTCCAATTTCTCATATGCTTTCCACACTGCCAAAAATTTCCTTAGCCCTGTACTATAGGTGGGGGGAGGGGGGTCCTTAGCCCCACCTAGGGCTTACCCCGCAGGGCTTACCCCGCAATTGCAGGGCCAAGCCAAATAGTCCGGGGCTAAGAGCGCAAGTGAGAACAGAAACAAGAAATAGTATGGGCTTAGGAAATGTGGTGTCAGCTCTCAAGGCCGAAACACCGACACGAATCAGATAATGCCCGACGGGCGAGTGACCTTGATGCGGAGTGGTAAAGAGCACATGTGCAAGACGTACACTCATAAATATTCATAAGCTGTCGAGAAAGTTCGGGGCTAACGATTTCGAGTGAGAACAGCTAGTCGGGTTTAAGAAATAGTACGGGGCTAAGAAATGCCAGTGTGAAAAGCTTCAAAAATTAGTACAGGGCTAAGGATAGTATGGGGCTAAGAAAACCTAGTGAGAAAAGGGTTTTACTGTACCTATAACTAAGCGCAGCACATACATGTAGTTCAAATCTACAGCTAACAAAGCAACAACAGCAATTTCTATTTGAAGAGCTATAAGCAATAAAAGTTGTTAAAGACTTCATTGAACCACTTTTGAACTGTCAATGCAATTCCTCAGTATTTATAAACCGCAGCTGCAAACCCCATAGCAGCTTGTCTAGTGTGACAGACATTTTTTTCTTTGCCCAGTTTCATTGTGTCAAATTTTCTTACTACATGTACAATCAAAATGTCTTGTAACATGACATATAAGTATTATCTAAATTGGAAAGTCATTGCACATATCTATGATAAATGTCCAGTATTGCTGTGATTAGTAAATGGATAGAATGTATTGTTTAATTCACTCATTGTTGTTGATGAAATCAAATGAAATCATGTTTTGCCTTGTTATTTTCTAACTGTCATGCTGCAGTGATAGGTCATTAGATATGAATGTGGTATTGTTCTGTGTATCAAGCTTGCTATCTTGGGGCTTTTAGTTATATTTTCTTCCACTCAGGTATGAGATTTGTAATTTTCAGGTGAAATGATTGTTATTTTGTTCTGTTGGTAGCCTCTAATATTTAATTTGTGTTTGTCTTTCGATGTCAACAATATTAGACATGGTCGATCCAAATTAATTTGATACATGTGCATTGAATACCTTTAATTTATGTACCTTAAAAACATAACATGATTATGAAATGAAAGTTAACAAAGATGACCATGTGAGCAACTTACGATGAGACATATTAACGATGTGAACATTATGTTTCCCTTGATTCACATTGCAGTATACATATGATATAAACTCTTAAAAGCCAAAATATGATTATATTCATTCATTTTTAGCAGATTGTGATCATAAACATTATGAACTTATATTATGTAGTAAGTAGTTTTCTGACTGTCTTTCATGAAATGCTTGCAATATCAATCTAGCAAATAATTATGTAAATAATCGCTCAACACTTTGTAAATTGCAATGTATATCAACGAATTAATCATGTAACTGTGAGAGAGAGGATGTCTGTCCATCATTCTCTTTATTTTATTGAGTAGCTCCCCAAAAATGTCAAGTGTCAAATATCACATACATATCATTGAGATGTACTTGAAACTTTAATTTGCTTTCTAAATCTTTTGCCAGATAGAATATTGGTTTACTGGGTTTTCAACCTTCACCCTATAGTGTTAGAATCATTCATGCAGCTTCTATCAATTGAACAAACATTCCTCTTAAAACCATTAAACCTTGCATTAAGATACCTTGTTCCATGCAGAAAGCGTCTTATATCAGTGCTACAAACTATCTACAATAGTTTTTCTTTATTTATTTATTTTGTTCTGTGTTTTTTTTTTTTTTTTTTTTTTTTTTTTTGGGGGGGGGGGGCGAGGGTGGAATGCCCCCATATTTTAGTTAAAGAAAGTTACAGCCTTACTTTCTTCACTCATATGACAGTGTTCTTGATAATGCACTCAGCTTTCTTATGACCTACAGTTTGAGCCAAAAATAAACTTATTATGCTGTCTGGGAAGCTCTGAAGCAAATTTGTGCTTACAGGTTTTAACTCTCTCAGTAATATTAGCATGAAGATGCGTGAGAAGCCAATGGGGTTTTCATGGCATGGTAGTGTAAGGGTTACGGGAGGTATTTGAAAAATGTTACCAATGTTGTACTTTTCAGTTTAATTTTCAGGTGCAATTTTCAGCTTTTATGCTTACTTCAAAATAGGTTTCAGTTCCTCTTCTTATTCCAACTTGTCATGTCTTGTAAAAAAAAAAGTTTGATAGGGAAATGATGCTGTAATGCAATATTATGTGTATAATGCATGTTATACCCACCCGAAACAACACCACCAACAAATTTCGTTATGCAATCAAAGATGTCTTGATTGATTACCTGTACAGCTTGCTGTGATGTTGTGTTCTTGTACATTCATGTATTATGATCTTGATCATAAAATACAAAAGGAAGTAAGTACATGTAACATGCTATGAGTATATTTTGTTTGTAAATGATCAAAATGTGTATGTCATATTCCTTGACATCAATGCAACACCTCTTCATGTAAAGATTTACTATTTCACAGCCTGATAAATATTTCTTCTCCCGAGTTTTTCTGTAGCCTACATATCTAATGGTGGGTGCGATCTGAAAACATCAACTCACTTTTGAGTGATTTGTCGCTTCCTCTCTGTCAAATAATGACAGAATATTTTGCATTGAGTGGGGCTAAGCATGGCTATTGTGTGTGCCTCTCTTTCCCTGACATGTTTAATGTATGGATTAGGGTCCTGTTGCATGAAACTTACCATTAATAGTAACTCTAGTCATCAATGGTAACTACCATGGCAACATCTCTCGACAGCCAATCAAATTCAAGCTTTCCAAGAGAGTTGCTATTGATAGCAAAGTTACCATCATTGGTAAGTTTTTTGCAACAGGGCCCTGATCTTAAAGTCTATTTTTTTTTAAAGATAACATGCTGTAAAATTATAGTTAGTGATCAAATCAATAATTGTTTTAAAGTGTATTTTCTCAGAGCTCCATATGTAAATGAACCAACCATTTGTCTATACAGTCTCTATTTACTATTTACATGCATACACAATTAATACAACTTTTCACAGTGCAAATCACTCGTCTATCTCATTTTGCCACATCATGCTTTTTGTGTACCACATGCATAGAGACACTATTATGTCTAAACGCTTGTGAAGTACTATAAGAGAAACAACTTGATACGAGTGCCTTATTGGGTATAGTTTTTTCATGCAATCCATTTAATGATCACTGGATGTGTATATCGACTCAGCTTAAGCCCATAATCAGTACAGTATAATCAATGTAATGAGAAAAGCCAATTCGTACATTTTTAACTATAAAGTTGATAAACACACCCACTGTCTATAGATGAATTTATTCTTTTTTTTAAGTTAGAACCAGCATCTCTAAAGGAGTAGAACTTTATATACATGTTTAAAAATGATGATTCTGACATAAAGTGATAGTTCACCCTGACATGTGAAAGAAACATAAAAATGATTAGTGAAGGTTTGATGAAATCCATCAAAGGATAAAAATGATCTTTTAAAGTTTTTATTTTTTGACGTCACGTGCGAGGCTCTCTCCCATGTAGGTAATGTTGCGTACAATTTTTTCAAAAATGTGCATTTTCTCAAAAAGATATGCATGATTTTACCTGTACATTCGATACATCAATAGAAACATGTTTTTTTTCACACACATCTGTATGGAAAAAATCATTCTGTTGTCAAAAACAGAAAAAAATAACAATTTATGGAATTATTTTGTACACAACATAACGGGAGAGCATCTCGCACGTGACGTCACAAAATGAAATTCCAAAAGATCATAACTTTCATATCCCGACAGATCTTCATCAAAGCTTCACTAATACGTTTCTTTTATGTGTCTGCTTTTATTGAAACCAGCTTAATTTCAAGGCGGACTATCGAGTTCTCAAGAAGCATGATTTTTACATCATTATGCCAATTTTTTCCAAGAACGTACAATCCATATACCTACCTTGCCTGCTCAGCACTGTTTTTTACAACGAAAAAGCAATCCACTATTCTTTTTGGCGAATGTGTATCATATTATGTTCATTATGATTTATTGTCATGTTTCTAATGTTGTACAGGGTGCTACATATATTATGCTTCATTTCATATGAATATGATGTTTACATCTTATTTTGTGAAATATTCATCAGTATTAGCAACTTTCGTTATGTGTTTTACCAACACACCACCGTTTACTTACGGATAGGTAATGTCCTCATATATATTACAGGACTATTACATAAAATGTGATAATATTATCAACATCAGAATTGTTCATTACACAGAGTGCTTATAAAGTACATGAATTGTTAAAAAATATAATGGGATTGCAGTGTAATAGTCGATGGAATATTGAATATTTATGAGATGGAATAATGCAGTGTATGATTAAACTTTAAAAAATAAATGCATGCAGTTGCAGTCGTGTATTTTTGTGACAATTAGGCATAACAGGTCATACAAATCATGGTGCAGATCTGGATGACTTCATATGTTTGAAAATAAACAGATCGTTATTGCCCGAACTGGCGGCTTGAAAAACAACAACGATGCCTTGAGAGAATGCTCGATAGTGCATCCTGTGGTATGTGTTTTGTTTCAGCTCATTGCGATTCAGAGTACATGTAGCGTAGTACTAGCGGTGTTTAATCAAGGATTTAGGAGCTACGCTTCATACATCATTGGTTTAATACTGATTGCACTGTTTTGTAAGTGTTTGGAAATTTGCTTCTATTCAGAGTCCATAAGAGGGGAGATGGGCCTACTCTGTATTCAAGTTTTTACCCACAAACTTATGATGCATTTGTGTGTGTGTGTGTGTGTGTGTGTCTGTGTCTGTGTCTGTGTCTGTGTGTCTGTGACACCCACAGTTTTGCTATAAATTAATGTGTAGTCTTAAACTACCTTAATCCAAATATTAGACCTATGATCCACGACTATTAGTCTTTCCATTCAATACGTTTGTGAAATCATTGTAATCATGGTAAAAACGCACAGAATAAATACCTTAGTATTGTATTAAAGGCTTCCCCTGAAAAAAACAATGATTGCAATGGTTCGTTATAAAACTAGAGATTTCGTGTTTATTATCTCACCGTTGTTTATTAACTTTAGGCCTAATAATTAAGTTATAAATCAAACTGGTCGAAGAGGCGCATTTGTTGCTATGTGAAATCACCGGCCTCCAATGGATGTCAGTTTTTTTTTTTTTATCCTAGACACATTGGACCAGCTTCATGGAATTCTCTAAAGGCCTTTCATTCAAAATATTCAATTCTGTAATTCATTTAAAAATATTCTGAAAAAACCCATCTACTGTTAGCTTACTGCTAGCTTTCCTGACTCTTTGATTTCATTTTCAACCGTGTTAATATACCAATATTTAGCCATTTCATGTTTTATTGACAAATAGGTGCGCCTAACCTATCAAGCCTCTACCGCTTTTACATGCGGCCCTTTTCCCCCAATTGTAGCCATTCATATATTCTATATTCAAATTGTTAATACGTGTCAAATATTACTTGTTTATTTATTATCTATGAAATGTATTTTCATGTTTGTATCATATTTTACTACGGATGCAAATATGTTTTATTTATGTTGATGGAAATAGATAAAGTTCAATCAATCAATCTATACCTTGTCAGAAAGAAAATTGAGTGAATTGATAAATAATCATCATTTGCACAGGCTATGTACAGTTCAGTTTGATAACGTAGACCCTATAGTTATGGACTTATGGAAAACACACCCTATCAAGTTTCATTGGAGAAAAACAGAATCATAAAAATAACAATTGTGGAAGGTTTGACAAGAATCAAAGGATAAGTGAGTCATGAAATTTTTGCCAAACTCTTAATTTTGTGACGTTACTTGCGAGTTACCCTGCTATAAGGTGTTCACTCTTTTGTTTTAAATTTTGATTTTCACCAAAAAAAAAATAGGCGTGTACCATTTTACCTTTCATTTTACAAAAATAATAATCTTATTCCTAGACAAAAAAAAAAATAATCAGAGAAAGGCCATTCAGAGGACATATGGGAGGGCAGCTTGTAAGGGACCACACTAACTTAAAGTGTAAAAAGTCATAATTTTTTTTTATCCTTTGACGGATTTTCGTCAAACCCTCATCAAGAATTTTCGTTGCTCTATTTAAAAAAAAAAAAGAAACAAAAATGGAATGCAAAGCAATCGAAAAGTACCGCGCTTCACGTTGCTATTATGCTCCCGATTTTAGTTTCTGTCTACCATCTTAATCCATGTTTATACGATTCTAATCTACTTATTTCATCATTACGTATTCATTCCATGTATTTTCACCAAAACTAAGATCTAGTAAGGCACATATATTTCATACTTTTTATGCAAATTGAACATAAATCACACCAACGGACGGGAAATATTAGAAGATAGAAGAGCCAAGTATGTTTCATTCTTCCAAAGAAACGTGTTATATTATTGGTCAGTCGAACGAGCTCGTTCTCGTGTGGACAAATCAAAATAAGCAGGAGATAGCGTACAGATCTGCTTGATAGATTATGCAAATCTCATCAACGCAAAACTAACGCATACTGTGGAAGGAGCGCTCGATATATGCCCAAAACTAACATGAATTTTGCACTTATTTATGTGGTCATAGAGTCTTCATGACTTCAAGTTATTTAGTAGAACGGATTAAAGATCTCATAGGCAGTGCGGTACGTATTTATATGAGGAATTTTCCGCCGAATTGTTGATTTAAGTGAGCAGCAATCGTCCAACGTTGTGCTGAATCACTCACGGAATCACATTGCAGTGCGTGATAAGTGTGTAGAAGCAGTGCAGTGTTGTGTTGATAAATATTGTGTGAAAACGCGCTGAATGCATGCAGCTACAACAATCAACATGCAGACAGTGAATAGCGTAGTGTACAATCTAGCTTTGGCTTTGTTGAGGCTGTGCGTGGGATGTTACTTTGTTAGTGGCTGAATGAATAAGAACGGTGCATTAGAATCTATTAAGCTCACAACTCTCATATTTTCATTTGAACCTTTGGAGAAATCATACTAGAATATAAAAAAGTGCTTTATTTAGACTATAGTTAGTAGGTCTGTCCGAGTGTGACTGACGCGCAAGGGCGAGTTGAGTGAGTGGTGTGTGCAGGGCGAGTTGAGAGAGTGGGGTGTGCATTGTATAAAAAATTAGACGAGACTTAAAATGTGTGATTCAGACTATGACTCTCAGAGTGACAGGATCAGGACAGGGTTAGGAAAGAAACAGTGACAATATTTATTTCCTGAGCCCCTGTCCCATCGCTCTGAATCAAATTTGTTTCTTACTTTTCATTCTACCATTTAAAAAGAAATTTAAGGTATAGATCTACACCCAGTAGTAAGGATAGCCCTTACACTAAAATTACTTTTCATTGTTTACATGACTCGTAATTACTGGATGCGATCGGATCCAAAATTTTGTTCATAATTGAAGCAGTAACGCGATCCATACCGTATTATATTGAACGGAAAAGTAATCCCATGATGCACCATGCAGCAACATTCAGATTTTGTGTGCAGTCATGTCCCTTTCTGGACTAGTGCACTGAGATGGTAAGCGGACATGATAAAACAAAATTTAAAAGTTCACTGTGTTGTGTATTATGGGACGACTTTCCTGTAGATATTTGAAATGTTATTATGCACCTGTTGTCTCTTCCATGCAAAGTATTTATAATCATCCTCTGCTCTTTACAGATGCCTCGTCCAAGGTACGAGTCGCCGAGTAGGTACTCCAGTCGGCATCGATGCAGGCGGAAGCGGAGGACGCCCTCTTACATGCGGGAGAGGGAGAGGGACAACAGGGATTACTACAGCAGGGAGTATGGAGCATGCAGATACCGATCCAGGAGGTATATATCATACATTTTTAATTTGCTAGTGTTAGTACTAGTCTATTACCAAATTGTATTTCTGGACTTCATGTCCATCATTTGCTTTTGTGAAGTGGAAGTTCTGCAAATTGTTCAGATTTGAATTGTTCAAACATGAATATAGTGTACATTTATGTTGAATAATGTGTAATAATAATATATCATGCTCTATCTTAATGGAATAGCAGGGAATGACTGTTCTAATTATACACTGTTTTTTTTTTTCATATCCTTGAAAAAGGAAATGTTGCATACATTGATATTATATAGATTATCATAGGTATTTTTGGAGGGATAAACCACAGCAAATTTTGCATTGAAATATGACAATCCCAGTCAAACCCAATATCCATTTATAGAAATCTCTTTCTTTGTAATGTCTTGTTTTATTTGCAATGAGGTAAATTTAACAAAAGTTGTGAACTACTTTTAAATGCCATGATTACACTCCACTTGGACAGTTCACATGTTTGTTGATGTTATTGTCTTGGTAGTTAAGGCAGGTATTCAAAAACACTTATCACCCACTCACAGTTTAGGATCGCAGGGGACTTCAGTTGAAACTTGAGTTCATATTCAGAATACCACCCCAGGGTCATGTTGCATGTAGGTTCTCAAATAATGTAACTTGCCATTAATGGTAACAACCATGGAAACAGCCAATGAACTCTCATTATTGAACATGTTGTCATGGTAGTTACCATTGATGGTAAGTTACAATAATTGAAAACCTTCATGCAACATGGCCCAGGACTATTGTCATGAGCTTGCTAATGACAAAGGGTATGTCTTGGTGCGTTTCTCTCGGCAGTAACAACTTCTACAGGGAGCCATCACCATCACCACAGCAACAGGGACGCCACTACAGGGACTACGATCGGGACAGGGGCCGAGACAGGGAGCGATTCTACGAGGACCGCCTTGCCGAGGATTACCGACGGGATGAGAGCCTGGGAAGGAAGCGACACAGCCGGCGCTTCCATCGCCACCGGAGGCGGTCCAATAGCTTCTCCACGGTAGGTGTCATTGAAAATACAAAGAGGAAATACACCAAGCAGAAGAATAGTGGATTCTGTAGTGGGTGTTAAGACCTTGCTTCTATAGAGTAAGGATATCGGGAGATTGCACAGGTTCAAAAAGGGGAAGGGGTAGGAAACGTTAGGATTTTTTTCAAGACACAGTGATCTGCAACAGTGCCGCAGAAAATGTAGAAGTTGTGGTTTTGCTGGGTAGTTTTTTTTTTCCTTTGTTCATGAAATGCATGAAGGCAATTGAGAGGTACAACCTGGTAAAGTTGGCACCTAGCCTCTGCATTTTCATGAGATTTTAAACCCCGCTTTCTTTCTTTCTCCATCTGTCTCTTGCTCTCACGCTTTGTTTCGTTCTCTCTGCCGTTTCTCTTTTATTTAATCTGTGGCTTTTTTTCTCTTTCCCCTTTTCCTTCCTCTGTTTTTGCTGCTTGCTTATCAAATTTTCTTTGAAATACATTTTCAGGAACATGGTTGACAGTAACTCTGTAACTTGCTATCAGTTACCTCTAGTCTTTAGATACCATTTGCTGAAAAAATCCTGATTTTAATGCAAAATAGTGATTTGCATTATCATCGTTACTGCTTACTTTTGGTGAACTCTAAAATAGAATCTAATCTACTCTAAAGCTGTTAGAAACGTGTGTCATTGTGACTCCTAGATAGAAGAAAGAAAAATACCTTTCCTCACAAAATTAAACTTTTGTTTGTTCTCCAAGAATGCTCAATTTTAGTTTGATCATTCAGGAAGTGTCAACAAGTATAACTTAGATATAATTTTTCAGTTCTTTATTATTATTATTGTTAATATTATTATATTTTTTGGCATTTTATGTGACATTTTGTACCTTATGCCTGCTTAATTTTATGGCAGGGATAAGAAGAAACTTGTAAATATTGATTATCTGTTGCTAGACTTCTTTTTG
This sequence comes from Arbacia lixula, assembly GCA_963669155.1. Classification (NCBI taxonomy): domain Eukaryota; kingdom Metazoa; phylum Echinodermata; class Echinoidea; order Arbacioida; family Arbaciidae; genus Arbacia; species Arbacia lixula. The sequence goes on along the minus strand of OZ022594.1, from coordinate 6,056,954 downwards.
CCCTTAATTTAGAATTTTATGTTATCGTTAGAAAGTATTTGCCCATTTTTGTATGAATGACCTCAGAATCTTGCTCAGGTGAAATATTTTTGAGGTTAATGCAATCATTTGTACAAGCAGTGTACTGTGTATATATGTTTATCAAATTCTTTTTTCAATGCAAGGATACATACATGTACGCACAACTGTCCTACATGTAGATGTAAGCATGAAGTCGAGTGTGTGAGAGTCTGAAAGTGAGTGTTAAAGAGAGGCTGAAGGAGAGGTATGTGGAAGCAGTTGTGTTGAGGGGTTAAGGCCCGTTGTTGTGACAGGGGATTTCGAACCACAGACAGTACACTATGATTTAGTTATGTATGCCATTTGCATCCCTATCTTATCTTCTGTATGTATCCTCATGAAACCATTTGTGGGCCAAAACGATGTTGCTCACCAACAACCTCCAAACATTGCCCAACTGCCGTCAACTCCACTACCTCATATCCTCCCCGCTGCAAAATGGAACCACCCACTCTCCTCCGCACCTCTGCTCGTCATCCACCGCTCGTCCACCCAATCCAACGTCGACTCAACTCCGACTACTCAAACCTGGCCGACTGGATGGACCTATCCCGGGCGTGACTCAATCCCTAATCTGGCTGCTGGCCGTGCTGCGTTGCCGGGTGTGGCTGCTGGTGCTGGCGATTGTTGGCGGGTGTAGAGTCGGCATAGGGAGGAGGGGCACAGAGCAAGCGTTATTGATGATGATGAGGGTCATTTGATCTATCGGCAAGGCGACAGTTTACAAGCAAGATGTACACAGGCTGCTCCGTAACTTGTAGCGCTCCTTTTAAGAAATATCTCTACACCCCCGATATATATCCATGTCTTCCATCTCCACTCTCAAATCACAGCACAAAATATTCACAAATCGCATTCACACAGCTTACCTCTCCCCCAAAATAATCATGATTTCCTTGTTATCCCGTGGAACTCATTAGATTTTATTACAATTTTTATTTATACAGACTGCTATTGCCACTGGCTTGTGACAAACAGCTGTTCCTTTTTTTTTCCTCTGAGAAAAAAATCCCTAACAACTTGCAAGTGCATGTATTGATTAGGACATTTTTTGTTCTTAGTCACAGCAAAGATGAATGCTAGTTTTTCTTTGATCTCCTATTGCCTCAATACTCGCTTTATTGTCATGTTCCAAGTTGAGACAGTGAGAATATGAATCCGCATTTGAATTGCTTCCTTTTTGGAATGTGCTTATCCATGAAGGAAGCAGTTTACAATGTACATGTAGCTAGAGGACTTACAAACATCCTATGCCCATATTTCAAGAGTGTGTCTGTTTTCCCCATCCTATTTGAGCAGGGATTCGTCTTGATCTCGACACACCCTCTAATGCATCTTCCATCCTTCCTCCCCTCTAGATGAAATTGTCTCTACCCTTGGTGAGGGCACCTTCGGGAAAGTTGTTCAGTGCAGGGATAGCATGTCCGGGTAAGTCACACTCTAATCTCCTCTGGTTAAATACCTGCATTATTTAGGAGACATGAATTTTAGATCTCTGTAGCCCTGTTCTGACTGGGAAAGGGGAGTTATTGAGATATGACTGACAACTTATTTTGGGGTCATCGTGCCCACTTCCAGTATAATCAACCATGATATTGGAGTAAAAAAAATAATCAGAAAATGGCCTGGAACTTTTCAAAATTGGTTGGACAGAGCAAGATCACGTAATGGAGAGGTTCAAGTAGAACTAGTTTCTCTTGAGGAAAGGCAGAAAAACTCAGAGTTGAAGATTCTGACCATGAACTTTCTGAGCAGAAGCAGCAGGGAGAAGTGCAGTATGTATGCTAAAAAGCTGTCCAACAATTCTATACATTTTAGTGAAACGGCTTTCTGGGGTAATTTCAATTTACAAAGAAATTTTAGGCATACATTCATTCATTTACAGGATGGAGCATGTTATCCTTACTACTGGGTGCATACCTAAAATTTCTTTGTTAATTCTATACATGTCTTTTAGATTTTGACTGTATTTCGAGATAATCCTCATTCAAGGTATCAAGAATTCATAATGAATAAAGACTATGCATGGTCATATAAATAACCATATAAGAATGAATGAATGAATAAATGAATATTGAATAAAGAATATGCATGGCATATAAATGACCATATGAGAATGAATTAATGAATAAATGAATATTGAATAAAGACTATGCATGGTCATATAAATAACCATATAAGAATGAATGACTGAATAATTGAATATTGAATAAAGCCTATGCATGGTCATATAAATAACCATATAAGAATGAATGAATGAATAAATGAATATTGAATAAAGACTATGCATGGTCATATAAATAACCATATAAGAATGAATGAATGAATAAATGAATATTGAATAAAGACTATGAATAAATGAATATTGAATAAAGACTATGCATGGTCATATAAATAATCATATAAGAGGCGTCCTTGTTAGTATACTGTGTTCCTTTCTCCTTCACAGTGGCACCAAGATAGCACTGAAGATCATCAAGAACATTGAAAAGTACCGCGAGGCTGCCAAGCTGGAGATCAACGTTCTGGAGAAAATCAACGAGCGAGATGCAAGTGGCAAGAGGTGCCAAACAAAAAAAATATATATATATATATTATGGAGGGGAAGCGAATGAAAAGCAGGGAATTAAAAATATGCGCCCCTCAGAGATCCTCCCATATGAGTTCAATATGACATGAAATACACTTTTCTTTTTAAAAAATTCCCTCACATAGTTTGTGTGAGCTTTTGATAACAACATATATATTTGTATCATCTTTCCTGCAATCAAGTGGATGTGTAAAGTGAATTGCTCAGCTGTAGACATAAAGGTGTATTTTTGTTTAAACTTTAAACCATATACTTTGTTTTGTGAGCTGTTGATGACATAATGTATTATATTTGTTTCCACTCCCCCCCCCCCCCCGACAAAGTTAAGTAGGTACAAAGTAGATAGATCAACTTATCATTTAAAAAAATATCCCCTCCAAAGTTTGTATGATGGCTTATAAACATAAATTATTATGTTGTTTCCTCTTTTCCCTCCATACATCAGTGTACGAAGCCCATTGATCAGCTGTTCACATTATTTTTTTTGTGTGTCCACATTCCCTCTATGCAGTCTGTGTGTGAAGATGTATGACTGGTTCGACTACCACGGCCACGTGTGCATAGCCTTTGAGATTCTTGGTCTCAGTATATTTGACTTCCTGGTAAGTGTGCAAAAATCAGGGCCCCGTTTCATAAAGCCTCATTTCAGTTCTTGATACTGCATATAAAAGGAACAGTGGCCCCATTCTGCACCATGTTGCGCCATCCAGGCTTTTGTGCAGTCATACATACTTCCCGTCGACTCACACTAATACATTAGAGAAGTGGGAATAGCTGTAATATAATTTGTGATTTTGCTATGCGTTGCATTGTGGGATAACTTAACCCTATATGCGGTATGCAGAACTTATGTCGTGGTTGTTTTTCTGTAGCCATCCCCTTGACAGATAAAGTGAAGATGGAGTATAGACCAATGTACATGTGCGAAATTGTTTCTTTCTGTGTTCATTACTAAATGCAGCAAAGATCTAATTTTCATTTCAAAAGCTCACTCCTTGTTCTTTGTGTATCTGTACACAGTACATGGGTGATTTGCCATTTGGTCCAATCCCAGTTGGTCCACTCACCATTTCGTCTACCATCACATGCTAATATATATATGGGTTAGGGTTAGGGTAGGGGGTCTGGATTAGGGTTAACGGTTGAGGTTATGGTGTACATTAGAGTTGTTGATGAGTTAACCCAATGTTTTAATCTAAAACAGTATTTTTAAGAGGTTCGTTGTAGGCGATATGGTGAGTGGACCAACTGGGATTGGACCAAATGGCAATAAACCCAGTACATGCATGTTCGCTTAAAAAAAACACATCAGGGCCGCATCGTTCAAAGAGTTGTGGTTGAAGACCAGTTCCTATCTCTAATGTACGGAGTAACAGTTGATATTAATTGCGAGTCAAGTTGCAATCAATCGCAAATTTTTATAGAACAGGGCCCAGACTTATTGATATCAACCATTTTTCCTTCTTTCATCTCGTCTCTGTCATGCAGAAAGACAACAACTACCAGCCGTACCCACTCGACCAAATCAAGCGCATGTCTTACCAGCTCTGTTCAGCTGTCAAGTGTAAGTAAGAATTGATGGTTTGATAAGATGGATGTTTCATGAGTCATAATTTTTGCAACTGTCGCAAAATCATTCCAGGGTCGCAATTTTAAACAACGCTAGAAAATAGTTTTGCATAACGGTGAATGCATTTAGGGTGTAAAAAATATGACGTTCTTGTCGCACTTGCTTGCGTGTCTTTGTCATGTCATGACGCTCAGCTGTACATGGTATATTTTTTTTTAGACTTATCTCATGAGTGGTCCAGAAGGAAATGCTGCATAGTGTTTGTGTGTTTACTCAGTAGCACTGCTTGTGGTGGAATATTCCAGTTGGAGGAAAGTTGTGATCGGATCTGTATGTGTGATTGTTTGTGTTTTTGAGATGATGAATATACAATAGCTACATCATATAACATGAGTTTCCCTTCCATCTTGTCTTTCTGCAGTCCTACATGACATGAAGGTGACCCACACAGATCTGAAGCCTGAGAACATCCTGTTTGTTGACTCGCACTACTCCATCAAGTATGACCCTACAAAAGTGAGTCTCATTAACATTTCTTCATCTTGGATTTTATTCATTCAAATTTGTTTTTTCTGTGCGTATTTGCTGTCCTGGATGCATACCAATGGGTGTTTGAGTGGATGGACTGTGGACTATGAGAATTCTGTAGTAATCCTCTACCAACTCTGGCAGATATTCGTTTCAATCCCAAGACACAACAATACGACTCACCCGCAAATGAATAATGTTGTCTTCATTTTGTTTTGTGCTGTATTGTATTGAAATTAAGCCTGAGTCATATCGATTTTTTCAGAAACCGGTGTTCGATGGCTTTGCGCCGATCGAACATCGATGCATCGATACATGACGTCACCCAGCCACTGCCAAGAGCCAATTTATGAATGAAAATATAGTAAGCATACGCAGTGCAATCCTTCCATTTCCCCACATAGTATTCCACCAAAACAAGCGTGCAATTCTCTATCACCTCGTACCAAAATCGACCTAGAATTTCACTTTCCTTTATTTTATATGAATTATGAAAGGTATTCTCGGAGAATCTATTTTCTCACCAATACTGCACATGTAAGCGAATTTCGATTACTTCTTGTTTTTCCGTCAAAATCTTACAAATTAGCGTCAATATGGCATCGTATACATGTATGTAGGTTGGAATCTGCAGAGTCTATTGCAACGGGCAGAAAGTCAATCAGCTTCCGGGTTGCGATTTTTTTTTTCCGTAACCCTAATGCGTCGAAAAATCGCTTCCGGGTTTCGGACAACGTGACCGGATATCGTTATCACTATTTTGGCGACCACGTGGTTATGACGTGATCTACGCGATGCACCAATCAGTGGTCTCCGAATCGCTGTACGGAGACGCTCTATTAGTCTGTACGTCGGCAGCGTGTATGCAAATGAGCCTTACGCACGATTGCCACTGTATTTCCGGGTTTTCACAACACACGATGCTATCCGTTGTACAAAGTCTATGGACTGTTGTGGCGCGCGTTGCGCTGTATATAATAGTGAACGAATCAAATCCAAGTATGTAGTAGCTGCTTGATCATCAAGCGACCTGTTCATTCTCTTGATGCGTTACCTGCAAAACTCACAAAAGAGAGTAGGAACCAAGTAAGCAAATTAAGATTGTGAAAATATGAAGATAAATTGTGTATAACAGGACTATCAAACAAAAGATTTTGTGTTTTCTAGTCAATTTGGTAATTTCATCGATGCATCGAATTCATCAAAACGAAATCGGAGTTCGACTTCTTCGATCGAACACCGGCTTAATAATCGATTCGACTCAGGCCTAATTGAAATGCTGTAATTCAAAGTTATCTTTCTGCTTATGAAAAATATCCTGGACAGAAATTAAAAAAAGTAGGAACATATCCCTTATGAACTGGAATCTCATGCAAAGATGTGAGATATGCCACTTTCAAGTCTGGTACTGTAACTTATTGCCCAGGATGTATTTTCCTTCTTTTAGTACGATGTGTTGCCAAATCTGTCCTGTGCTCTTACAATGCCTCTATTTTGGTTTATTTTTGTGCTGTGGTAGAAGCGCGATGTGAGGACAGTGCTGAACTGTGACATCCGGCTTATCGACTTCGGGTCAGCGACCTTTGACCACGAGCACCACAGCACCATCGTCTCCACCAGGCATTACAGGGCGCTAGAGGTCATCCTAGGTCAGTGACTTCAATCCATCTGTTCTGTATTTAGTACCAAAGTAGTGTCGCCATATGAGCATGTTGTCAAGACAACTGTTTCTAAATGAAATCACTCTTGTGTCAGGTTTCCTGCTCAGATATTGTCTAGCGGGCTAGTGTCCGGCACTCCCGGTTAGAGTCCCTGCTGTGATCACCGCTGCTTGCTCTACCCATATAGTTTAGAACCAGTTGTCTTGGCAATATGTTCTAGTAATGTCACGCCTAGGTACTCTATACTCTGTAGGATTTCTCTGTATTCCCAATTCAAAATATCACAGACTGTAGGGAACAAAAGATCCTCTATTATTCAATGCTGTTAGTTTTCACAACCAGACACATTTTATATTTAAAGTCCATGGTATGTGTCTGTGAAGACTTGAAATTTCTATGGACACCCAGCAATTTTTCCTGCCAGCATGGCTAACCTAAAAAGCTCAGAGATTCACTCATAAAGGGGTCTCCATAAATGTCACACATTAACAGCCGGCATCCTGGAATCATGTCTTTAACAAAGCACTAGGAGATAATATGCCCATATTTGGGGGGTAATCAGGCACTTCTTACTTCGTGCAGTGAGAACCAATGATGCCCATTTCATGTAGCTAACATGTTGTTCTTTATTTTGATGTACTAATATATTCATTGCATGTGGAATTAACTTGCAGAGCTTGGCTGGAGTCAACCATGTGACGTCTGGAGCATCGGTTGCATTACATTTGAACTGTACACAGGCTTTACATTATTCCAGGTGAGCTCTCCATGCTGGCCCTATGTTTGTGGGTGCGTTCATGCTCATTTTGATATAAACGCTGTTTCAAAAAATTGTTTCAAAATGCACGAAAAAGGTCCGTTTACGATCGCCGATTCTGACTAATCACGTTTAATGGGGAAGCATAAACGCAGTTTACACGTATAGACGTTTGAATGATGTCATTTCAACAGTAACACTACCCCCGCAAAGGGCGTTTTGGATAAGTGTTTCAAAAAGCTGATACGGCATTTTGGATGAGCGTTTTCATTCAGCGTTTCAAAACCCCGATTCTGCCTTCGCAAATTGAGCATAAAAAATGTTACACATCTCATTTATTGTAATCTTAAGCTATGAACAGTCTAAAATTAAGTGTTACAAAATACAATACTGATATACCTCTTCTTTTCATTCTTTCCTTTTCCTTTTTGTTACCACATGAGTGGGTCAGGTATCCTGCAAGAATACACCCACATGGTGTTAACAAAAGTTTTGACAATTTTGTTAGTAGTATTTATCATACATCTTGTTCACTTTTCAAGCTACCTGCCCACTGTTTTTAATATTTGCGATGTATTTCTCGTCTTCTTGACTTCACCTTGATCCCCCTCCCCAGTATCCTTGCTCTCGTAGTAGCTAAATTATGCTCAGTTTCATCTAAAGTTGTATTCACGTTTCTATTTGCATGTTTGTATTCATGTATCTATTATTGTGTTGCGCGGGATCAACTATGATAAAGTCTATAGTTATGCTGAATTCTGAGTTGGACTTGAAGGAGGACTCGTGGACTCAAAGTTCATTACAAGTTGTAATACATTTAATACTAGAATAACTGATGAATCTCTCTCTGATGATTCTCCTGAAATAAATGCCTCAAACTCACTGAGCTCTCTAAATATATACTCTTTCTGTCGCAAGAATGAAGTAAAGAATTATTGTGAAATTCATACAGAAGGTCAGTGTCTTGGATGCATAATGATCTCAAAGAAACTGGACCTTACCTAGGTCATAGTTCCTGAATTCCAGTAAATGTCATTCAGGGACTAGCCCCATAATACTCGAGGGTCAGTTATAACCTTTAGGGTAATTGGGCTTCTGGACAGTAGTCCTAAACATGGAAACATTACTTGGGCGGGGAAGAGGTCAAAAGGACTTATATCCCATAACACTATAGACACATGACAACAGGAGCATCTTGCTATGATGGAGATGTTCCTTGAATATGGGCTATGATATTTTGTTTCTTTGTCTTTCCGTCCATCTATCCATTCCCCAGCTGTTATAAATGCTGAATCTAAAGAACCATGCTGTTTCTATTTCTGCACAGACACATGACAATAGGGAGCATCTAGCCATGATGGAGCGGATCTTAGGCAGCTTACCTTCTTGGATGGTCAAGAGAACAAGGTCAGTATCTGGGTCAATCCTAGTCAATCCAAATGGTTTATTCTACTCAACATCAAGCCAAAAATGTAGCTTTTATAACATGACATCATGCCCATAGGAAATAAACGTAAGCCAACATAAACACTGTGAAGAACAGTATCTCTCGCAAAAACACAAGTTAGTTCTTAGTCTTTCTTTCGATCTTCTTGCGTGTTCAGATAAAGGAAATACTCCTACCATTACCAGTTGGACTGGAAGTACAAGTCATCATTTTGTCATGAATTCAAATTCAATTACAACAATCCAACCCTTTTCTATCTCTAACTTACATTTTTTGTTCCATGTGTGTATTTTCACTAGTAATGCGCATAAATCCCATAAAGAAAGAGTTTGCCTTGCACACAAAGGTTTAAACGCACCATGTATTTTTCAGATTTTCTTTCGCTCCCTTTACATGTGCAGAAAGAGGAAATATTTCTACCACGACCAGGTGGACTGGAACCGGGAGTCCTCGTCGGGCCGCTACGTGGTGGAGAACTGCCACCCGCTGCACTACTACCCCGACAGCACCGCTGACGAGCACACACGCCTCTTCGACATGATCAAGCAGATGCTGGAGTTTGACCCCTACAAGCGCATGACCCTCGCCCAGGCGCTGGACCACGCCTACTTCTCCGACGTGCACTACCGCGGCAGTGGCGGGGGCAGCAGCAGAGACTCCCATAGTATCAGTAGGTGACGTTAGGCCCTGCAACAGAGACTCCTGGATAAAGCTCTTTCCCCCCCCCCCCCCCCCCCCACGATAGGCTCGCCTGCGTGCAGCCAAACCATAGTGCCCACCTAACCATGTATCAGATATATTGATGGATTACGGCTTAACAGACTTTTGTGTGAGTTGCTCTTCTCGCAATTCATACCCTGGCAACTTCCATGTACATTACCCAATAAATGTGCTGGACATTGTTTGCACTTGTATACACACACAACAAAAGTTGGAGAAAATATACATCCTCAGCTATATGTTGTATATCTCGACACACAGGCAAATACAGTGAGAATTGACAAAGTTATTTTTTGTGCCACAATTCTATTGAATATCATTTTGCAGGTATTTCTTGCATTGTTAAATTTAGGACCCTACCGTGATTTGCGAAAGTAAAAAATAACCCTTGCGAAAATAGCAGCTCGTTCAGTTTGTTGTTTCAATATTTATGTACAATGATCTGCATAGTACATACGGGCCATATTGCATACATTTTCTATTATTCCAACTTCTGCAATTGTTCCTGCCATAGTCTGTGCATCATTAGTGTTGCCATGGTTATTGCAATCAATGTAATTTATATTCAGGTATGCCAGTTTAGCAGGCCTTTGCACACATTTCCCTGCCCCCATTTCAGGCTGTATGTGTGTGTAGATTCAGTTGCAATGCCTTTCACGCCATAAGCAAATCTGTGACTGTCATCCAAGATGATTGTGTTGAGTACATCTTTACAATAAAGGCATTGCTAAGAATGGCCTTAATAATTTGGACCTGCTTACATTGGAACACCAGGGCACTGTCATATGAAGTGTTGCAACTGATCAATTGCAAGTCCAACCCCCTATCCCTAAGTGCGCCTAGTTACAATTGATATAAATTGCAATTCTTTACAAGATAGAGCTCAATGCGATCGGACCCAAGGTATAATGGCCAGCGTGAGCTGTACACTGCAATCTCATAAACAGACCTTGATGTGAATTATCATTCAACTGCCTTTTGCTCTAATAGATGTAATGAATTATTGTCTTCAAAGTGCTTTAAATTGTGTAATTAGAGGTGTTAGTCACGGTTTTTAATACACAGCGATAGGTCTATTCTCTCTCAAAGGTGTTAAAGGGAAAGTCCCCCTTGAAGATTGGAAATAGAAATTTTCAAAAAAAAAAAAATGAGTACACAAGTTATAGCAGAGTAGCTAGCAAGTGATGTCACAAAATTAAGAATTAACAAACTCTCCCATCCTTTCACGGATATTTGTCAAACCTTCACTGATTTGTTTATTTCTTGTTTTTAAATTTTATCAAAATAAATTTAACTTCAGGGCCCCGTAACATAAAGGTATGCGATCAAATGCAAATTTGAAAGACGGATTTTGACTGGTTACTGGTCTTTTGAACAAAAAAACGCATGTAACAATAGTGTTGATTGGTCATTGCCATTTTGCGATTGATTGCAGACCTTTATGTTACGGAGCCCAGGTCAGACTTTCCCTGTAACTTCTTACCACGAGGTAAAGGGCCAATGTAAATGTCCTTAAACTCAAGATGTTTGCTATTGAACTTGGTTCCCAAACAAAATGCTAGTCTGTGGAATTTGTGTGTATTGATGGTGAACTAGTGCACAATGGCACGTTGAAGGTAATAGGTTGTGACTGGAAATGTACAGCACCAGTAGGTTAACTCAGCGGTGGCGGCTTCCTAACTCCCGGCTTGCTCATTTTCGACTGGCAGGTCGTAACAAGCTCCCGTTTCCCCTTTAATTTTCACAGAGGAAGCGTCCAAGAAGTGTAGTGCGGAAGTGGAGGAGAAGGGTTCTATCACGCATTCCTGACCTAACGTCTAATTGAGTCTGTAAAAATGGGGAGCCGCAATTGTCTCGTCGGGAGTTGGGAGGCAGTTTGTTATGGCAACGACGATATGAAACTAGTGAAACAAGTATTATCTCTGTAAGGTGGAGTGCCGCTAGGGTATCCAAGTATCCAACAAGGGATTGTTCTTTATAATCCAGGGCATTTACAATCCACTCTCATTACAACAAGCTGCTGGGGACCTAGCAAGTACCTCGTAAAAAAATTGTGTTGTACGGATTACTGAACACATCAATTTGCGCATGCATTGAGTGAAATTGGGACCCGGAGAATTGCTTGAAATGTTATTGTATCCAGACTATCCATGCTCATTAGAACAGGGAAGCACTGTGATACTCATGATGTCAGGATGTATTGCGACTTATTATTTAGGTCTTGTTGACATGAAATGTCACGCCATGCGGTCTTTGCACCAATTTCAGCTTTCAAAAAATAGCCGGAGAGTCTTTTTTCCCCCATTTGACATACCAGGGTACCAAAAAGCTTGATAAAGATTGAGGTCTTCGTATATTGAGGAGGTTAGTAGCTCTAAAGTATATCTGAATGTGATTATGAATGCTTTTTGTGACAAGAAACATGTTCATCAAGCTTCAGCCCCCTGTTGAATTCATAAGCACATGGAATGCATTTTTTTTCCCCCTCCACTATGCATCTATAATTATATTTTCATGTTTATACAATCTTCAAAGTTTGCCATTGAGTAAGAATCCGCAGGAGCTTCTGTAAGATGGGCAAGATTTAAATATTCCAGTTGCTATACAGTACAAAGACACACTTTTAAAAAATGAGCTCGGAAGTATTAACCTTAATGCTGTGACTGATAGTACATACTCAGTAGTAGAAGAAATGTTCTTCAAGCCATTGATATTGTATGTTTTAAAGCAAACTGAGTATTGATACTGTATCAGTCATTATCTGCCATTGCAAAGAAACTGTCTGGCGTTGCTACACCAACAAGTCATTTCTCAAACAGTAAGCTGGGAGATATTTTCTTGTTTTGTTCATTGAGAGATCTTTTCCTGCATTTTGATTTATTATACTCGCTGCACAGGAGAGTATGATAAAGTGTTTGTTTAGTTTTCCAATGCTAGTTCATGAATATAATCACTACATGTATTTTGTATGTTCGAGTTTGTGCAAGTGGAGATCTTTCATCCATCAACAGTATACACTAACATGTAAGATGCATCATAGAAATAATGAAGAAAAAGAGGCAGTCTTCAAACTACTTACTCAAAATTTGCTCTAATGAATTGGGAGAAAAATGGTTGGGGTTACATTTCAAAGCTAATGTCATGAAATGCGTAGCCGTGCTGTGCATTAACAACCAAGTACAAAAATCAAGATTTCACAGAGAATTCTGTTTATAATGGCTCTTCTATTCTTTTCAGAGGCTCAATCGATGTATGTTTTCATTCCCATGGGAACACCTCTTCAATAGCATAATTATTGTCTGAGTGATTCATTTACTTTGAATATGGAAATTCAGCATGTTATAAAGGATTTCAGATGACGAATGTGACCATTTAGTATTATTGTAAGAGTACAAGATGACAAAATAGTATACTATATTAATAACTCACTTGTGGTTATTTTTGCAGCGAGATGTTGTTTTGCCTTCCCTTTCAAAGCTGTGTTCGTACGCACAAAGGCCTCATTTTTTAGTCATAACAAGAGGGCTTTAGAATCATGGATGTTTTCTAGTGAGTGGGTGTATGTACTATGGAAATTATATGAAAGTGAAAATTGAAATGTATGCATGTACAATGTATTATGGATGATATATTTATGTTATGTTTGTGTATTAATTTTATGAATAATAAATATGTATATATGTATAGCTTGTCAATACTGAATATATCTAATATGAGCAGTTGTTTTTGTGTGTGCATCATGATGTTATGCCAGAATTGAAAAGGGGGAAATTGTCTATTATAGGAAATATGGGGTCCGAAATGGAAGAACTTTGTTGGTACATGTAACTTCAAAATGTAAAAAAACACACCTCATTTTGGAACTCAAAACATCTTAATTCAGATCTGACAAGTCCTGCTATGTGGTAGAAGCATATATTTTTTTTGGAACTGGGGGGGGGGGGGGGGGGGAATGTTTATGTCTCGAATAACTATCCAGAGAGAGTGAGATGGGAGGAAAGTAAGGGATTGATGGAAAAATGAGATTTGCATACATATAACGAAACCGTTCTACATGTATTGTGCAATGGGGTTTAAAGGTCCCTTGTCATTAAAATATATGTTGACTTCTGTTAATACAACTTAATATGTATATAACAAAATCACTAACTGTTAACCCTATATAGCCCGGGCTATTTTGAAATCGCATAGCCCGGGGGGGGGGGGGGCAAAAACAGCCCCCCCCTAAGATCTCGACCGTTGATCGCGCGATCGTGACGAAAATTGGCACGTACGTCACCGATGACATAATCTCCACAATTCAATTGTCAATTGCACCAAAATTATTCAATTTTTTTTTTAATTAATTAATTATGCTAATTAAATGCATAAAAATCATAATTTGGTTGTAAATCTTTAAATATAGCCCCAAAACTGCTAGATTTCAGTCCAGACACTCTTATGATTATTATCAAATTACGCTTTAAAAAAATTGCAATATCAAAGTTTTTCTTATGTATTTTATTGTTTTTTTTAATTTCTTATGTATTTCTTTGTTTTTTCGACTTTATGTTTTTCATTGTTTTTTCGATGGAAATCATTGGCAACACTATTTCAGTAATAAATAACATGAAATTTATTGTTTTTCATCAGTAAAACTAAAAATAATGACACTTTTATGAATTTTGGTTAGATACAGAATTTACATTGGATTTCTACATGAAATCACGTTTTTTAGCAATTTTTGGTCTGACATGCACGTACAAAATGTTACGTAACTTCGGAACCGCGCACCCCCGCGACGCAAATTTGGTCTTAAAATTTGCGTGAGATTTGAAGGAAAAAAGTCATGAAACGTCGCAGCGCCATCTTTTCGCGTTACAAATTTATTGCGAAAAATGTCGAGGGGGGGCTGTTTTTGCCCCCCCCCCCCCCCCCGGGCTAGATAGGGTTAAATGGAAATATGTGTCCTATATTTTAAAATAATATTTCTATATTTTTCTCAGCACTGATAAGCCCCGCCTCCAAAATATCCTCCAATTCAAGATTGCCCCTGTGACATCATTAAAGGTAGAAATTAGCAGGATAATAGACATAATTTATGCACAAAATAAACATTGCAATGACTACCTGCAAGTGCTTATAATAGCATCACATAGCTAGCACATTTCTGACATAAATAAACGATTATTCCCTCATGAAAGGTTTTTAGATGGTATTGTGTGAAGACATGTGATGCTCTTGTGGGCAGGTGGAGGTAGTCACACACGCACACACACACACACACACACACACATACACATGAACACCCATAAATCAGGGAGTTGGAGCTCCCAACTCCCTGCATAAATGCACACACACACACGCACACACAAAGTCACCAACATAACACACATACATAGGCCTACGCCACATCAGTTTGACAATGAAAAAGAAAACTGAATTTGCAAATTGCAATTGATTTTATTACGACAGGTCATGAAAGCACTTGGCAAAAAAAAAAGATACATGATTTGTTCTACAAACATGTATTAGCCATATTAGTCTTTGGCTCAGCCTTTACTACACATTAGAAGACTGTACATACATACTGTAGAGCATCTCATACTTCTCTTACAGTTCAATTATCAAACCTCTTATAGAATACCGAAATGTGACGTCATTTGAGCATTATTGTCAAGACAACTGGTTGTAAACAATGTGGGTAGAGCAAGCAGCGGCTATCACAGCGGGGACTGTAGTTGGGAATGCCCGACACTAGCCCGATAGACAATATCGGACCGCTAAACCTCTCACTGGAGTGAGTTTGTTTAGCGCCAATTGTCTTGACAATAGGCTCATACGACACCACCACTTCGGTAGTCTATGATGAAGACTTGCTGCAAAATGCAGTCTATAGAGGATCACTGAAGAAAAAAATTGTTACAATGGCAATGGATAGCGCAATGTAACCAGCATAATAGTTCAATTCTATTAGAAAAGTAGAAAAATCATAAAGAGATTGAACAAATATATTGTAAGGAAGTCATTTGAGTTTAAAATTTGTGAACATCACCAATCACTCCTTGGACCAAAGAGCCGTGATGATTGTAACTCTACTTGTGATTGATATCAATCGTATCTCTGCACATTAGAGATACCGGATTGGACTTGTCTTCAATTCTCGTCAGTTGTAACTCTTTATAAGACAGGGCCCAAGTCTATCTACCCCAATGGGCAACTGTATTATTCCGCCACGACAACCTGCATGTATAGACTTCTCTCACTGTTGTTGTGTAACCATGCATAAACAAGACTATACACAGGTTAGAAACTTTCGACCTTGAATTTACTAAACATGATGCTGCATACGGGATAGTGATCAGAAACAAAAGTTATTGCCAAATTATGCAATGTTCATCATGAAATCACAATGTATGTAATACAATACCTATGGCAGAAATGGTCTATCTTGAATTTACTGAACATGGGATAGTGATCAGAAACAAAAGTTATTGCCCATTTATTCATTCAGCAATGATCATCATGCAATCAGAATGCATGAATACCAGCACAGAAAATACATGTTTGAAACCATGATCATACTAACGAAAAACCATTGATTTGAACAACTATTAAAGGGCATATACTGTACTGGGAAGTCAAAAAAGCCTTCAAAATGTAATTTCTAGCAATCTTCTTGCCAATGGTCTTAAATTCATGTATTGTCTATTTTAGAAGCTTGCTGAAAGTTATTTGCCCTCAAATGATCCACATATGGAGTAATTAATGATTAATGATTAAATCCTCAAAATGTTCGGGCCGAACATTTTGAGGATTTGTGATTTAATCACTCATTACTCCAAATGTAGATCATTTGAGCGCAAATAACTTTCAGCAAGCTTCTAAAATAGGCAATACATGAATTTAAGACCATTGGCAAGAAGATTGCTAGCAATTACATTTTGAAAGTTTTTTTTTACTTCCCAGTTCAGTATATGCCCTTTAAAACAAAGCGATTGTATATGTTCAAGTTAGATACAACTACGATCTTCTTAGCTTTAATGATCTGATGTGCTCAAACTCTTCTCAATCTCTGGTTTCATAAAAACATTTTAATTTTAAGTTGTTCCCCTTGACCCTCCACACTGTATACATGCATGTTCAATATACATGTACATACAAATTCAGGCTGATAGACTGAAGGTTCGACAGACCAGACCCTGTCCATGCACGACTAATGAGGGCGCCAAACAAGATTGGTTATATCCGATTATAGAGGTACATGTACAAGTAGGGTGGTTTCCAGATAATCTTTTACGTGTGACTCAATGGGGCAGAACAGAACTTTTTGTCAGATATCTGTGCTTGATGCCTGGTACACAACTATGGAATGCGCGGCTCAAAAAAAGCAAAAACAAGAAGAATAATAACACTGATACTGATTTTACTTGCAGTAAATTTTAATACATTTGGCTCACAAATACTTACATCATCTGACACTTGAGTGTTTGCACCGCATGTTTTCTACACTAGGGACCACCCTGTGTACAAGTACATGTACCTTTTCCATGACCTAGAGTACATGTTACACGTTCTTCCAAAATATTATGAATATATAAACATAAAATATTGCATAGAATTCAAAAATAGAAATAACCGTTCAGAAATGAAATCTAACAAATTATCTGATAGAAAAAAATGATCAACCTGGTGCAAAGTTTGGCACTTTTTTCATAGTGTAAAAATAAATATTGTGTTTCTAAGTCACCTTCAAACCTTCACAAAAAGAACGACAGAGCAATGACTTTTAATACCAATATTGGAGATAGAATGTAGAGGGTTATAACAAAAGTAAAAGATACTGATCTTTAAACATGACCTTATCTTGAAGAAGCTCCTAAAAAGACAGTCAACAGTTTAAAGGGTTACTAAATTAGAAAAATAAGTTCCCACTAATCTATGTAAAATCATCCACTAAAAACGAATTTCTAATTCGTTTCCCGCAATAAAGTCTCATTTTGATGACAATTTGAAAAAAACGCACGCCTCCAGTGACGTATGAGAAGTCAAAATTCCATAGATTGTACGGGAGTCAACGATAGACCATTTTCGTAATGTATTCACAACTTTCCCCTATTGCATTCACCTGTATCTTGTCATTCAGATTCAATTGATGGAATGCACTTTGAATATATAAGTTGTTGCTACTCAGACAAACCTCGGACAAGCTTTGGGGTTCCCATTGGTAACGTATTGTTTGAATTGTGTGAATAAAACATTTTATTCATGCCGTTGGCATTTATGGCATTTTGACTTCTCACACGTCACTGGAGGCGTGCGGTTTTTTTTTCAAATTTTCGTCAAAATGAGACTTTATTGCGGCAAACGAATGTGAAATTCGTTTTTAGTGGATGATTTTACATAGATTAGTGGGAACTTATTTTTCTAATTTAGTAACCCTTTAACTCTTTGTGCACCTTTTTTGCATTTCTGTACGTGGAATTCACATAAACCATCTGGAGCAGCAGTTTATCACGCTCACACAGAGGGTTGATAGGGAGCTTTAGATTGCGAATCCATGTCGCGGAATCTTCTGAGTTGGGGAAATCAGCCTGACTGATGGTAGTCCATCCTGCGTCGCCTATCATTTCACAACCGTTCTCTGGCAATTTTACGTCCTCGCGAAATTTGCGGCGCGGCTAATGTTGATGCCATTTTATTTTGATTGCTCTGTCAATTTGCGTCGCGTCGCAACATAAACAAATTTAAGCGAGATTATTCACGTCACGGAATGAGGAGGAGAATGCAGGGTAAGGGGAAAGAAGATTCCGCGTCATAGGCTGGGTTGTGAAAGCCAAAGCTCCCTAATAGCATGAATGGTAATGCTAAAAACAGGCTGATCAGGAGGGCGTTTCATGAACGTTGTCAGCACTGACTAAATGGCCAGTGCTGACAACTTCAGTGAAATCCCCGGTTTTGATTGGCTGAGAGGCACAGGCCTCTGACTGTTACTATGGTAACTGTCATAGAAAGAAAGCTTGTCAGACGAAAAATGTTGATGAAATGCCCTCCAGAGAGCGAAGAATGAGTTGAAGAATGAGTGAGAATATACGTTTATCTTTCTCAGTCCCATTGCCACACAAATGTTTTACAAACCAGAGGGGTTCTCATAGCTTGTGTACTCAGAGGGGTAAGAGCACAGTATTCTATTGTAAGAGAATAAATCTCAAATGAGAAATTTTGCTCTACCTTTTGATCCAGTTGATCATTGTCAAGAGCGTACATCACCACTCCTTTTTTTTTTCTCACAAACGGTAGTTACATGATTAATCAAACTCTTATTTCTAACTCCTAACGGAATCCACAGACACGTATTGCAAAAGCAATCACATTGTGACTGTCAGAACAGTCCTTGAAATTTAAACATACCACATTTGTCATTCCGTACATGATTGCCATTGTGAATATCACAAGTTTGGTAGAATTCTTTCAAAGTAATTTGCATAGTGACAAAAATTGTACAGTATCATCAATCATACATCTCATTTGATACTTAAATAATCTCATTTTATATTTCATGGACTCCCAGTTTGTTCCCCTATCATAGTTTTGCACTGAAAATACACATAAGTCCTACAAGGCAGCATTCTATACGGCACAGAAGAAAGTGAAAATAACATGAAAGAAAGCAGCAATATTATCGCTTCCAGCTGAGTGTTGTCCCACGCATCCATTTCCACGTACTTTCTTTGAAGCCATGTTCCATCTCACAGCCTTACATATGTATAGTTTAATATGAAACTGTCTGAAACACAAAACGTTTCCTGGCCAACTTTGCTCTAGCTTGCGGATGATATTTCTTGCCTTTCAGCTTCAGCCACAGCACCATACAGCCCCATGCTTGCTTGCTCATACAAGTTTTTTTTATTCACTTCAGGCGACTATAATTCCTTTTTATAATTCTGGTTGTTCATTGTATTACACCTTGCTTCGAGCTGCAAATAATCTCTGTAATTGCTATAATAGTCCCACCTGCTCGCTTGCATGTATGGCTCTATTCAGGATGATATCACATATGTCCTGTATCAGATGTCGATGATCACATACATATCATGAGTATCCTTCTCCTCGTGGATCTGCATATTGGAGTAAGTGATGGCTTTCACCTCCGTTCCCTTGGAGAAAAGGTGACAGAGAAGAAAACTTCAATTTCCATTCAATTCAAGTGATTTCACCATAAAATTAACCTTCTACAATCAATGATTACAACTAAAATGTGAGGGATAACCGAGAAGGTGTAAGCACCTGTGAGGGCTGGTTAATATGGCAATACAGTATTATATAAATTAGACTATGGTTGCTACAAAATGGGGTGGTTGAAACGCAGAGAAGGATAGTTTTTAGCTTTTTCTGAAAAGGTTTGCAAGCTAGGCTTTGACTGTGTAAGATTTTATGCATGACATTGCTAGAGCACACTGCGGATTCCTGCCAAAATTCATGACTTTTGCAAATGGGCCGCCCTGTCTTTAAAGCTAGTGTGTCTCATTTGCTTGAAGGTCAACATTCATGGTAAGAGCATTCCTGAGAATACAGGAACTCAGAAATGGCTTGACATGGCATGACACCAAACATTACACTTCATCTTCTTCGATGTAATTCATTTTTCCCCTCAACTTTACACTTGACACCTGCAAAAGGGACACACTATCTTTAACCCTCCGTGTCAGACAAATTCCTTCTCCTTGGTCTCTGTGTGCGCTCATCGTGGAAAAATACACACATGGGACAAAGAGATAAAATACCTGGCGGGTGTTTCACCAAGCTGTTCGTAAGTTACGAACGACTTTACGAACGACTGGTGATCCCTTCTTGTGCTAAATCACATTCTCAATGAACAAAGTGTGGTATCGTATTTAGCACAAGAAGGGATCACCAGTCATTCGTAAAGTCGTTTGTAACTTACGAACAGCTTGGTGAAACACCCCCCTGGTCACAACGCACACGATACGCATGAAATCTCTGTTGTATGGTGTGACATTGCCTGAACTCTCTGTCAGCTGCATATACATTTGTGTGCTACATATTTATAAATTTGTATTTTGGGGGGAGAGCAGTGTGGCTCATTGGTAGAGTTTGTCTCTCAATCAATGGGAAGGTCATGTGTTTGAGTCCCACACAAGTCCTTTGCAAAAGAGCCAGCGTTGTGTATTTTCGCACTTCCCCCCCACCCTTCATGGGAAAACACTCCGTCCCTCGGATAGGATGCTAAATTGACGTCCCATGTATATAACAGCCACGCTCTATGCACGTTTAAGAACCCACTTTACTTCTCGATTAAGAACAGGGTGAAAACCTCGTGGAGTGGACAGAAAGCTTTTCACGGGAAACAGGTGGTGAGAGATGCCGACCCCTCGTGGTTCCCCCTAGAAGGTTATTCAGCCTACAAACGATATCAAACAGGCATCAAGAGTGCCATACGAAATGATAATAATGTATTTGCTCACAAGTAATACACAAAATTTCCATAGAGCAGCATTTTCTCTGGCACACAAAGGGTTAAATCGGGCTTTGTCCTGAAAACTCTAATAAAGGATGTCAATGAAACTGACCTGGGGATGTTTCACAAGATCAAAGTACTCTCCATGCCTGGTGGGATAAAGAGACAATAAAATATGACAAACATCAGTTAATCATTCATATTAGTCATCACAATAACAATAATAATTATCAGGGGCCATATTCATGAAACCTTACTAAGCCTAGTTAGCTACTGAAGTGCATTCCGCTACAGTTTTTTTTTTTAGTAACTAACTAGGCTAGTAAGGTTTCATGAATATATATGGCCCCAGGGCTCTTGCCAGAGTAGTTTTGTGCATGGGCACTGAGCTAAAAGGCAGAATTAAAATCACAGAGTGTAGAGCGACCTTTGATAGGTATTATGCAATGTATACTTGGTGTGGTATTCTGAAAATATCTGTATTATGTGAAACTGTCTGAGTTAAAGTCAGTTGGTGTTCTGTTCCATTATCTTTTCGGTCCAAAAGTCACGTAACATTACACCATCCTTAAACTCCCCTTTTTCACTTACCCCGTTGACTTGATTGTGAAATTCTTGGCATCAAATTCTGTCACCTTGACCTCCTGCAAATCAAATAAAAACGGAACCTAACTGAAAATCAATAAATAAATGTTTAACCCTCCATGAACTTCAGATAGATTAAAACATAACTATAAAGAAAAAAAAATACTGAGGGGCTATTTTGTTAAAGGCATACGACTCAACTTTCAGCTTGAGTGAACATTTTAAAACTTTGCACATAATTTTGTCATCACATATTGAGGTTATAATTATGGTCAAGGAGTGACAACAAGATTATAAAGTGAAAGGTGCAAAGAAGTCTATAGCACAAATGCCCAGAAACTAGGGGAAAAACTAATTAAAACAAATATTTTGGGGAGCTACTTTTTAAGCCTGACATGAAATGAACAGACTGAATAGTGTTTAGCATCTTTTATACCAGAGCTACCAACATTGAAATTCAACAGTCAGGACAATTTGAGGAAATTTCATCAGAAATCAGGGAGATGTCTATCAAATGCACATAACCCAATGACAATAATCTATCAATAATCAGGAAGATTGGGTGATGTGATGAAATCCAATGCAGTAATATTAGTGTACTTTCAGAGAGGTTTCAGGGAGACTTGTTATTTTGTTCACAGGGGCTTTCATGTCGTCTCTGGCTAGTCGGGGGATACAGGATAAAGCAAAAGCCAATTTAGCCAATGGCAAATGTGACAAAAAGGAGCCTCTGACTACAATTCTCTGGGATATTTTAAAACGCGTACATGTATGTTCGGTGTGTGATTTTCCAAAAATCGAGGGGATGCCCGCCTTTCGCCTTAGGGGCTATGTACAGTTAAGGCCAGAACTTTACATACACCCAGGAAATTCAAGGAAAAGTTGACACTTGCCAAGCGACATAAAATTTACTGTATCTTATAAAATATTTGTGCTATCATGACGAATTAGATATCAAACAAATGAGTATGGCATGCCACATCATCGCATTGATTTGTTATCAGGAGCTGAAAAATATTTAGGTCTAATTTTTCCCCAGAAAATCTTCATATTTCAGGCAAATTAAAAATTAAAACTTGACAAAAACTTTTCATATTTGAAAATATCAGTGGTGACATATCATGATAGAAAATGTGATATATATCATAGATTTGACATTTACATATTTCTATTAAACAATGTTTGAAAATATAACAAAAAATAGTATATATTTGGCATGAATATTACTTTTTTTCTTCAAAGAAAATTCCAACTGAATTATAATTTAATCCTACCGGCATCCCAATCACGTGAAAGAACTTGATACGCTCTTTTATTTGATACTTTATTCGTCATGGAAGTATTTATATTTCTGAAGATACAGTAGATTTTATCATGTTTGGCATGCGATTTCACTGAATTCCATGGGTGTATGTAAACTTTTGGCCTCAACTGTAGTGGGGAGTGACGTCTGATCTTTCTTGATGCTCTTACCCTGGGGATGAAGAAGGGATCTGTGGAGAAGACAAAGAGCCACTCATCCAGGAAGTGATAGAGCAAGGACTTCATGTCATCCCCTGGAAGGCAAAGATAAAGCACATCTCAGTATTTGAAGACTGTTATGAAGACATGTTGGATATTGCTTGTGTTGAGGATTGGTGGGGGAGGAGGTGGGAGATAGAAGGGTGGGATGGGAGAGAGAGATAGAGGGAAGGGTTTGGGTGGGGAGAGAGAGAGATAGAGGGAAAGGGTGAGAGAGAGAGAGAGAAAGAAAGTGAGGGGTAGGGAAGGGGGGTGGGAAGAGAGATAAAGGGGGAGGGATGGGGTGGGGGTGGGGAGAGAGAGGAAAAAACAAAAGGAGATAGGGAAGGGATAGGGCGGGGAGAGAGAGACAAAAACAAAAGGAGAGAGGGAAGGGGAAGAGTGGGGACAGAGAGATAGAGGGGGAGGGTGGGGTGGAGGTGGGGAGAGAGGAAAAAAACAAAAAGAGAGAGGTAAGGGGTGGCGTGGGGAGAAAGAGAGAGGGGAGGGGTAACGTGGGGAAAGAGAGAGAGAGAGAGAGAGAGAGTGAGAGAGATGGACAGAGGGAGGGGGAGAGGGAAGGAGATGGAAGATAAAGGGAGAAAGAGGGGTGGGGAGAGAGAAAGGGAGGGAAGGAGTGTATTATAGAGGAAGCAGAAATAGAGCAAAACAGAGAGAGAGCAAAATACAGAGAGAGGCAAAGAGACAGAGTAGTAACGAGAGGGATAGGAAGGGGGAGAGATATATATGGAAGAGGAGAGAGAGTGAGAGACAGACTTACAGATGAGAATATATAGAAAGTGGAATGAAGTAGAGAATAAATTTTAGAAAGATAAAAGAAAAGAAGATAAAGAGAGAAAGAGAGCTGGATTGAGACTAATTTTGAACTACAGAAAAAGACATAATTTGTATCATCACTACACAATTTAATCTTGTGTGTAGTTCAGAGTCTTGGCAACAGTGATAATCATACATTACAATACAATATAAGCAATCTTTTATTGATTTGTTGTCTTTTTCCTCACCTTCTGCACACACTTCTCTTGTGATGGTCTTCTCAACGCTGCTAATATCAGTCATGTAGTCAAACATCGCCAGCACCACCTGCAAACACGAAGCAAACCTTCAATCATATTCCATTTCATTTCCTTTTTCCTTCATACAAACATACTGACTTGGGAATCATTGACCTGGTATGCAGCAAAATTAAAACCATGATAATCACATAATCATTAATAATGATTGTTTAGTGTCAAATGTCTGCATTTGATTCCTGTTTTTGACTGCATTTCAATAATGGTTCAAAGAAATGATTTGAATTGACTGGTCTTGTGGTAAGATTTGTGACTCTCTGTCATCAAAAGTGACTTACATTCTGGGCATAATATGCATGTTGACAAACCAGAAGAGAACTTGTGAATGATTAAAACACACCTTCTTCATGTTGTGCCATTAAGATTGAAATGATTTGTATCAGGAGTGCAATAACACTGAAATTGACAAAGAATAGTATACTGAATATTGTGATGTGCCTGTACTTTATTTTGTTAAGAATTTTAATTGTTCAGAGCGATACAGCTGAGGGCATACTGACAAAAGGTGATAAAAATTGACCTACATGTAGATGTGAGGGATCGGCAATCATTTCCCGTGCTTGGTTTTTCACTGTGAACATTGTCGCAGATCTTTTAATCTGAAAGCACTATAATGTTGAGTACTTCACGTTTCATTGAATAAAACTTGACGGAGCCACAGTACAACAGTGTGTTTGTTTACGCTTGATCTTTTTTTTTCCTTTTCTCTTCAAAAATAGGGAAGGTACTACACAAATTGAAGTTGCATTTTCCCTTTAAAGGGAGAGTTCACCCTGAAAATAAGTTGTTTCAATAAAAGCAAAAATATTTTTAAAAACATATTAGAGAAGGTTTGATGAAAATCTGTCAAAGGATAAGGAAGTTATGAGCTTTTGAAATTCTAATTTTGTGATATCATGTGCGAGGTGCTCTCCCATAGTTTGTGATTCCATAATTGCTATTTCTGTTTTTGATGAAGGATTTTTTTTCAGAGAGGTATGTGTGTAAAAATGTGTATCTAATGATGTATCAAATGCACAGGTAAAATGATGCATACCCTTTTTTGAAAATGGACATTGTTATAAAATATTGTATACGACATATAGGAGAGCACCACACACGTGACGTCACAAAATCATAACTCTCAAAGATCATAACTTTCTTATCCTTTGACAGATTTTCATCAAACTGTCAGTAATATATGTATGTTTCTTTCATGGTACTGCTTTCACTGAAATCAACTTATATTCAGGGGGAACTATGCCTTTAAAATAAGGGAATGTACAGCACCTTCATGGACATCAGTTTTCATCCCCATTGATTATATAGACTATAGAGAGGCCCTATTAGTGTAGGGGTAACATGCAAGTCAGTGAGAGGTTAGCCTAGGTACTAGGCTGTGAGGTATATGGACACAACCCAGTTACCTTTTCCCTTTAAAGGGAAAACAAACTATGTCTGGTAACACAGACTATGCCCTAATACCATCCTTGCTCCTCCTCTAGAGGTTGCCTCTCCTCTAGAGGAGCCATGACGTAATTAGGGCATAGTCTGTGTTACCAGACATAGTTGTTAACAGAATGGGTTGTGTCCATGCATCTCGCAGCCTAGTACTTAGACTAGCAAGAAGTGTGTTTGTGATTCCTACCAGACACAATAGGACTCTCCAAACACTTCTCTATTGTCATTCTGTGAGTGGGAGGTTCTGTTCATCTCTTGTCTGGCATTTGATGTGCAAATGTTTTTCATTCAGATCCCAAATTAGTCTTGCTTCAATGCATGATGTGTTTTATCTGCATCACTTACTATTCGCCTCAATTCAATATCAGTTATCATGAGTTAAGTGACAATGAATGTGATATTTGTACAATATCAGTTATTATGACTATGAACAAGACAATGGCGTTGTTTGTGGTTGACTACCATTTCTTACTCAGAATTTCATACACTGTGTTGTGTACATGTAGCACTGTCATTAAATTGTACATTTTTTACATCAAATGCTATTCAATGCACTTCCGATCGATACGGATTTTTCGGTGGATGATGGATGTATGAGTGAATCCAAGGCCTGAGTGAATCAATCAGTCATTCAATGTATCAATGGATGCAAAAACATAAATCATTGTATTAATTTATCAATATGCAAAGAACGGTATTAAGTATGATTTACACAAACTGAACAATTGATGGTGGAGTGATAAATGGATTAAAAATGGAGCATTATAGTACAAGAGAGAGAGAGAGAGAGAGAGAGAGAGAGAGAGAGAGAGAGAGAGAGAGGGAGAGAGAGAGAGAGAGTGAGAGAGGGCGAGAGAAAGAGAGTAAGAGAGAGAGAGAGTGAGAGAGTGAGGAAGAGATAGAGAATAGAGATAGAGATAGATTAAGAACTTAGGCACATGCAATAAAATTGATTAATGATATCACGGGAAATACATCATCTAATCACAAACAAAGTGTTAAAAAACAACAAACCTTGGATGAAAGGGGAGAAAGGCAAGACAAAAGTGAATGGTATGAAAGAAAGAGAAAAGAAAATAGATAGAAAGTGATGAAAGAATACATCAGAAAACGAATGAACAAATCAAATTATGAGAAAGAGTAACAAAATTTGTACTCTGGGAAAAGGCTAGAATGAGACATACATGTACAGACTTGTAGTAAAGTGAAAGTGGGTGGCGCTATGTACAGTTAATAAGGAGTGTTTGTATTTGACATCATGAATGTTTGTAGGCGTAGGCCAAGAAACACACAAGAGAAGATAAGTTCAGGAATAGTTCAAATCTGAACAGTGTAAATACTTCGCACATAGAATTGGACAATTCCATGAAAGCACCTTGTAAGTGTACTGATCTTGCATTGTTCCATTTCATGTACAAACATTTGATAAGTTGCCCACAAACTCCCTCATCTACCCTAAAGTGGTATGCAAACCATTAAAAAATGGGGTTTGAGATGACTTACACTACAGCTCAAAGGAATTGGCATAGGGAACGGGGAAAGGGAAGGAGCCACAGTTTTAAACTGTGGTATATTTTGTCAAGTTCAGCATGAAACATGATGCTGAACTTGACAAAATATACCACAGTTTAAAACTGTGGCTCCTTCCCTTTCTTCCCTTTCCCTTTTCCTATGCCGATTCCTTTGAGCTGTAGTATCATGTAGCAAAAATAAGAACCCCATACATGTGGATACCAGAACAAAAATCTCTCATATACATACATTCATTTTTGATGAAAAGTACACCTGTAACTGACCCAAAGATTCCTTTAAAAAATGATCATGATGCACACTTTCATGTCCAGCATAGTTTCAGCTGTTGTCTGTGTTCATCTCTGTAGACATTCAATGGCGGATTTTGCCATTTTTATGTATTCTTTGTACAACAGCATGAGGAAGAACAATGAACATGGCTAAGTCTACTCTACAGTGTACAGAATATCAAAGAAAACATCATGCAACAATACTCACAGCTTCAAATGACTCCTCTAAAGTGGATCCCCCTGGTAATTGTTAGTATCTTGTAAAGGATATTGTTTACATCTTTAAATCATTTCTTCTTCCTCATGATGTCTGTTTCGTTTTCAATTAAATATAGCAAATTATTAACACACAGTTAATAAAATGTGCCACTGATTCCAAACTGCATACTGGTACATATGTAAGCTTAATTTGTTTGTGTTTTCTTAGCTAATAAAGCGATTTTGCTTCTCTTAAGGGAATAATGCCTTATTAGATAAAAAAAAAAAAAGACTATTATTTTGCTTATTATTTACATTGGCAATGTTCACTATGTTTTTAATGAGATTTTTATTGTAAGATTTAGCATACATTCCATAATAAATTAACAAAAAGTAAAGAGCATACATCTTAGACCAATAAATATGGCAATTAGAAGAACAATTAATTTTCAACTTTTCAGAGTGTTGCCAATTTGAATTTTTAGTGATCATACGACCATCATTTTGCTTTGAAAAATCTGTACAAAAGTAAAAGAGCCATAATGGATTCAACTTGTGGTATATACAGTAGTTCCAAATGGGTTAAGGACATACACACAATCAATCTCACACGCCCCAACTACACTACAGCTCAAAGGAATTGGCATAGGGAAAGGGAAGGAGCCACAGTTTTAAACCGCGGTGTATTTTGTCCAGTTCAGCATGAATAGAGCACGAAACACGATGCTTTAGCCTAAAAAGCATCTTGTTTCATGCTGAACTGGACAAAATACACCACGCTTTAAAACTGTGGCTCCTTTCCGTTCTTCCCCGTCCCTTTCCCTATGCCAATTCCTTTGAGCTGTAGTGTACATAAACAGATACACAATCTGCAACATATCTGGGGCCCGTATTACAAAGAGCTATGACTCATCATAAGATCAATAGATCATTGGTACGAGTGATTGATCAATCGTACGTTTGATATCAATCGCAATCTCTATCACAAAGAAACTATGATCCAGATTTCAATTATAACTTGCAATTGATATTGATGATCAATCATAACTATCAAATTGATTGCAAAATTGTGCATAGGCTTGGACTTGCAATAGAACACTGTAATGGTTTGTGATAAGGTGAGTCACAATAGAAAGCAACTTTTGCAATCAATTGTAAAGTTGCTACATGCATCTACACATCAGCTCAAAGGGAAAGGGAAGAAAGGGAAGGAGCCTCAGTTTTAAACCGCGGTATATTTTGTCCAGTTCAGCATGAAACACGATGCTTCAGCCTAAAAGGCATCATGTTTCATGCTGAACTGGACAAAATATACCGCGGTTTAAAAATGCGGGTCCATCCCTTCTTTCCCTTTCCTTTTATCTATGCCAATTCCTTTGAGCTGTAGTGTATTGCTCTCCATTCTTTGTGATACAGATACAGGGCCTTGATTTAAAATTCAGCTCTGCTCAGAATGTAGATGTCTATGACTATGAGTCATAAAAAAGGATACATGAATGCAACCTGCAAAATATTGAAAACAAGAAAGGTTAGTGCTATTACAAGTCAATTAAAATGTTCATATAATGTACAGTACTTCATAGAATCACTTGCCTGGTCAATTTGATATTGATTAAAAAGTTGACCTGCCGTGACCTATCCAGATGTATTGAGACAGAGGGCTGGAGAATAACAGCATCATAATAGCGATGCAAGACGTAAAGTATGAAGAGCTATCGTGCATCGAGAATACCACTTGAACTAAGCAAGCAAGCAAGCAAACTTGGGTAATTTTTCAAATTTCTGAAATCTCTGTTTCCTCATATCCATCCATCCCCAATAAGGCACTGAGGTAGGGAAATAGTGAAGCAGCTTTGTTAACACTGGTACTTATCAACAAAATCACAATAAGAAAAATATAGGTAGGACACCAAGATCTATCTGTGTACATGATACCTCCCCCCCCCCCCTCCATCCCCCCCCCCCCCCACCACCACCACCATCCTAGCTCTTGCTCTCACCCTTCTCACTCTCGTCATCTCTCTGTCTCTGTTTCACTTCCTCTCTACCTCTCATTTTCTTCCTATCTTGCCTTTCTCACTCTCTTCCCCTCTATTACTATTAGCCCCCCCCCCCCCCCACATACACACACACACACACCACCCCTCTCTACCGCTCTTCCCAAATTCTCACTGTTTTGAATACTTACTGTACATCTGCTGTGTGGTCCAGATCTATGGAGAGTGAAGTCATAGAGATGAAATATATAAATTTGTAGTAATTGTTTTCAAACATCATTGTCAGGGCTTTATACAGTTAGGGAGAAAAAAAATCTTGCAAAATCCCTCCTTTTTCTAATTTTTTCAAAGATTTCCTGTATCCCGTTTGGGGGAAGACATGACAAAACTTTGTTAAACTTTGCACGAACTACTAACAACTACATGTAACAGGTCCATCTGGTGATATGAAAGTTGACAATGAGATTGATTCATTAATACCTGGATATTGACAAAATGCTCCCTGCATAGAACATTAATGTGATTGAGTTATTAAAATTGTGATGTTCAAAGCAAAGTACCGGAAGCTAGCAGGAAAGAAGTGAATATCATGATTCATGGGTTGTTCTTCAATCTGCTCGTGGGTAAAAGTTCCAGAACATGAGTCTGCAAGTACAGTGTATCTACTACAATTTAGTTTCTGATGACCCTACAATAAACTGAGAGGGAAAAATAAGGAGTCCAAGACCGTGACGTAGACCAAGGTCCAATCAAAGCTGTCCAACTAATCATTCCCGTCACTGGACACTGCACTTAAGAAAAGTAGATACCAAAGTACCAAAGTGGTGTCGCCATATCCATTGTTTAGCCGACATCTGGTTCTAAACAACAGTCAAAATAGCTCACTTAACTTCTGTAAGACATTTGCTGGTCCAACATTGTCTAGCAGTAGACTAGCTAGTCGATGAGGGTAATCATGTCTATTCCCAATCTAGTCCCCGCTTAGCTCTACCCACTTGCACTTTGGTACTCTATAGCCATGGGTGCGCTTATCATCTCTTTTCTTGGGTAGAATTAAGGTTTCCAAACGCCTTTCAGGGAATTTTTATGAGATGATAAATGCAAAGGTGTCTTGATTATAGGGTTAAGAAAGCCTTTTTCAAACGCACAAATCTGTGCAATCCAAAATGCGTTTGAGCCAGTAACGCGTTACTAGAAGCGAGATAAACGCAAAGCTGTTTCAAAACGACTTTCTACTTCGATAAAATAAGCGCGCGCCGCATCTCACCTCTTTCCTCGGTCAAACGGCGCAGTACAGCTGCACAGTGACAAGGCCAGTTTTCAACTGGGTGGTATGAGTTTATGAATGCAACGTTTTTTTAAACGCTTTCGTAAATACTAAAGCCGGCCTTTGCCTTGGAAACGCCTTTTGATAGTGCCATGGCCCCATGGGTATTGGAAGGCGTTTCAAATTCTGGAAAGATGATAAACACGGCCTATGATAAAAAGAGTACAAGATCCTTTGGGTACTTACACTCATAATTTCCCACAGGCTCCCTATCGCCATAAAGAGGACAGTTCGTGTCTGAAGTATCATGACCAGCGTATGTGTGCAGCTGATCGTCCGTATAATCAGCATCACCAGCGCCACCTCCGTTCTCCTCCCCCGAAGCTCCGGCTGAGGTCGCCTCCACATTCCCGGTGCCTGAATCTGACGTTTCAGTGCCACTCGCTGCCTCGTCCATTTTCTCTGCCGATCTTTGCTCAATGACTGCCTCAACGACAACCTGGTTTCCTTCAGCCATAACTTACTCACAGAATATGAACAATTTTCCTTCAGACATGTACGGACTCCCAAAATTAAATCCCAAGAGTGTGTAGACTAGTAACCGTACATGCACCGATATGATACTACCGGCCAGCATCATAAAAGCATTACTGTTGTTGCGCCACCTTGCGTCACGGGTGTGGGTATTTAGATTGCACAGGCAAATGAAAATGACCAAAAATAACCGGGCAAAATAATTAAGCTTACCCTCAAATGATTCCATCAATAAGGCCTATGAGTGATGTGCGACGATATGCTTTCTAGTCTAAATGGATCAAAAAAACTAAAAAATCATAGATGTTCTTTATATATTTGGAAACGTATGGTAAGAACAATAAGGTACCTCCGGGGGTACGTCAGTCATCTTTCGTTTGAAGAACATCAATAGACATGAATTGCATAGCTCATGAAATGGAAATAAATTGGAGTTCGAATCTCAATTGATAGAGCTAAATTAAAATGAAAGAATCAACGACTCCTAAGACTAAGTGGTACAGCTCATTACGATAGCATTCGAGGACGTGAATAGCATTTGTCATCTTTGAGATTCAAAATTTAACGGTATCACAGTTTTAGTGTCTGTTTCCTAAGCAACAATATCAAGATAATTATTTTCTAAAGGCTCGATCATTATGAGGCTTTAAAAATAATGATAATACTTGTTTCTTTTATAGCGCCTCACACATGTGGCTTTCTTTATAGCATGTCTCTATAAAGCGCTCAAATGAAGTCAGAAAATTATAATAAGAATAAAGAAATTTAGAAAAAAAAAACTTTGAGGGTCTTTTTGACACGAGTTCATAAGTAGGGCTACGTTTAATTATTGAATAGATACCTTTTAGCTATTTCGTGATCTGGCTAGCTAACCCGATCAGAACAATCTAGCTATTTCGCCCACATCGGGCTAATGAAGACGCCCCTTAAGAGAAACATTAAACTAGGCTAAATCATTTTGGTGTTTCCGATAGAATCAGGAATTAAGTGCATTCCATAAAGCTGTTGAGCCGTGTGCAAAGGAACGGCTCAACGTATAGTTATAAGATTGGATGAACAGTGAATAATGATTATTTTGAGCTTGGTCGAGATAGACGATATAGGAACGTAAGAGAAGGGGTAATTTTGTAGAGATGATTCTTGTGCACAGATCAAAAGTTTAAATAAGATACGGGAATGAACAGGTAGCCAATTTCCTGGATCAACATGATTGCTTCATGATATCTCCGAGTTCGAGTTAATCTGGCTGCTGATTTTTGGATAGACTGCAATTTCAGGCTTACTTGTCCCCCAGGCTCCCAAAAAGAAGACTACATAGTTGTAAAAAACAGTCAAACAAATGCATGGACTAATATTATTTTTTTTCAGTGGCTATGACGTCATAATAATGTTATAGACCCATTTTCCTTTCAGTCACTGGGGACGTGTTGATCGATGTTGTAATAGCGAAAATAAATTGGGCTGTCTCACCTTTTGCGCACCAGTAGCGTTTACAATGTGACTCTATACGTATCCTCCCCCCCCCCCCCTTCTCCCCTCCCTCCCACACACGCAGGTGCAAGTTCAAGTTCAAGTTTATTTGCCTTTTTCCAAATAGGCTACAATTTAACAGATTAACAATGAGTAACAGTACACAAAGGAACAAGTTTAAATTTTGCATTAGAGAGAAGATAGAAAGACTTTGGCTGCCCCCCCCCCACCCCCCCCCCCCCACCCCCTCAGGGGTGTCTAGACTAAAGCAGCCTTTAGCACACTGGTAGTGTTAACAATGTGCCTAGACACGCACACACATACACACACACACACACACACACACACACACACACACACACACACACACACTTTTTTTTCAGAAATTTTTATTCAATTCCATTCAAATAATACATGTCAAAAAATAAACCGCAATTCCACTTGGTATTGCGGTTATAAATTAACAAAAAGTTACAGATTTGATCACATATTTGATCACAATAAACAAAAATATATTATTTTCTTTGTACCATTGTCACAAAGTGAATTAACTTAGATAATTCATATATGTTTGAAATTTTAAATTAATATGAACAAATAGAAGGAATAATAAAATAAAGGAATGGAATCATACACACACACACACACACACACACACACACACACACACACACACACACACACACACACACACACACACACACACACACACGCACACACACACACACACACACACACACACACACACACACACACACACAGAGTTAATGCTATATGTATCATGTATGTGGCTCGCCTGAATCCCCCCCCCCCTCCCATATAACCCCACCCCAACCCCACCCCCCTCAAACTAATCTTCCAAGGAAACGGAAAAGGGGTTTTTCATTGATAATATCAGCCTTAAAAGATAAGTGCAATAATTTACATGCAGACTTCTCCGTTGGGATTCTATTCAGCATGTAGTCATACGAATATATATACATGACATTAACTTTGACCGCTCTACTTTTCAAGTTTCACCAGTTTCACGTAGCATCTTGGATTCTTTTCAAGAAGTCGCGCACGCGCATAATACATGTTATGGGTATTGCAAATGATTTTTGCATCCGTAGCAATCATGTGCGTGCGTGACGTGCAGTTCATGCATATAAACATGCATGCAGCATCGCATCCAGCATGCATGCGGTAGTGTGTGTACATGAAAGTGGTTGATCGACGACTAGGAGTTCCTGCTTCGTGAAGGCTCACTTTGCTGAAGGTTCAATCACACAATCGGTATAGTTTAATCACTCTATTCATTTCCCATAATGTTTGCAATACAACATAGTATGTCATGATCAATTTGTTGAATACGGAACACTTTTTAGTAGCATGTTTTGTTATCATGGTTATGCCCATGAATGATGAGGGCTGAAGCATGCCCATGGCACATGACAGCATAGGTCGTTGGATGCGCTGAGATTTCTTCTGGCTCCTCTGAACGCCCGACTATTTGGTGATATAACGAGTTATAACGAGTTAAAATAACTGTTATTTCTATTAAAGAATGCCCCAAATGAGGCAGTTATCATGGTTATTCCTGTCTAGATAGTAATTGATACTGTACCTGGTAAGACATGTAAGAGGACTGTCATGACTTTCATCGAAAGAAGAAAAAATTCAAGAAGCTAGTCTTTTCTCGTGTTGTAATGTTACCACTACCAGTTTTGTCATGACGGTTCTCATGGTTCTGATGTTTTTCTGAAAGTTTGATCTGTTTATTTTCGGCCAAGCCGGGTCTGTCATAGTTCACAATCACAGCTTTACTTTAGTAAGCACAGTAATTGAGTAAGCTCTGACTGAGTCATGGGTTTTATTATTGATTATTGCGCAATCTGGACAATGAAACTCACTCGGAAATCGCATTTTATAACGAGTTAATAAGATGCGCAAACTAGGCATAGGGACAGGGTCAGGCATAGGTTTTGCCTTGCGTCACTGTGATAACATTTGTTGGATAGAGTCTAAGCATGCAAACAAGTTTATAACACAATTGAGGATCAAAGATTGTGCAATTTCTGATTCTGGCCCAGCATCAGAAATGAATCGGGGCGCATTAAGTTGAAGTTGAACTTGCTTGAGGTTGAAATTTCTGTTGTTAAGTCAACCTTCATACAATTTTTTTGTTACTGTCAGCCTCAGTTACAGTTGTGCACACACCAACGTTAGATCTTGTATAATTGACTGATGCAGATGATTTTATCAATGTGTTTCTCTTCTTTTTCTTCTTCCATGGAAGTACAGACCACCTTGATGGCAGTGTATTGCCATACTCTGTGTTGTACAGTTTGACAGTTGTACAGTGTTGGGAAAGTTCCAATCTATGTGTGATTAAAACTTAAAAGATAAGGCGCAGTCCTAGCGCAGTTGTAATTCGTGCAACTTGGTTTTGCTGTCTCTGTCATGTGCCCATGTGAATGCCTGAATTTCATCTTTATGTAATGGAATCTACTTAATCTCTGGATTTTCAGCACACTACCCCAAGGTACAGACTCTATTTTCTAGAGCAGAGCCGAGAGAGACCAATCGACATGGCGCGGCGAGGGGTCTTCGACGCCATCGTGAACAAGGAGGAGTATGTGGTGCCGGAGCAGATTGCCGTCCCGGTGAAGCTCCCTGACGCTACCATGCAGGACCCGGATGAGCTAGTGGAGTGCCCCTACGACAAGGCCCACCGGATCAGGGTCAGCAGGTTCCCCATGCACCTCCTCAAGTGTAGGAAGGTGAGTCTGTGTCTGGAAGCACTCGTTATTCCGAAGGTTCCTAAATCCGAACGTTATGCGACAAATGCTCGGATTAACGAATCCTTTTTCGTTTTCGGACTAACAAGCATCAAGGTATAGGCAATTTACGTGTTTCGGAATTACAAACTGTCGGAATTACAAACTGTCGGAATTATGAACTTTCGGTATAATGAACCTTCGGAATAAACAAATCTTCGCAATATCAAACTGTAACCCTAGTTTCATCCACCATCCACATCCACCATTCTGTGCCTTTTTGTTTCCTTTGAACAATGTTTCCCATGGAAACATGAGCCCTGTCCTGTAAAGAGTTGCGGTTGGTATGAATCGATCGCAAGTCCAACCCCAATCCCTTAACTCTTAGTGCTCAGAGATATGATTGATATCAATTGCAAGTCCATTTCTGATCAATCACTCTAAACAAGGCTCTATATTATACCGAGTTAAAATTGATGCTAGTCGCAAGTCAATTTGCGATTCATCACAACTTTTTTGTTATAAGACAGGACCCTAGATGATATTATGAAAACTGCATTATTTATCACTTGTATAGAAAAAGTTTCCCTTGCATAATGTTTCTCATTGAAATCTGTATTGTACTATAACCTATGTACATAAGACCATCTACTAATAAAGATGGCCTTTTTTGTCTCCCTTAAGTAGGGTGGTTTTAAAGGGATAGTTCACCCTGAAATTATGTTTGTTTCAATAAAAGCAGACACATGAAAGAGATGTATTAGTGAAGGTTTTACGATAATCGGTCAAAGGAAAAGAAAGTTATTATATTTTAAAGGTTTGATTTTGTGATGTCGCATATGAGGTGCTCTTCTATATGATGTGTACAGTATAATTCTATAAATTGCTCTTTTTTTTTCTGTTTTTGACAACAGAAATATTTCTTTTCATACAGGTATGTGTGTATAAACATATTATTAATGATGTATCAAATGCAAAGGTTAAAGGATATAGTATGTCTTTTGGGGAAAAAAATTGTAATAATATGTTTAACTAATATGTTAACTAATATGTTTCTTTCATGTGTCTCCTTTTATTGATTCCAAAAGTTTCAGGGTGAACTATCCCTTTAAGGGTGGACATTTTAATAACATTGTTGTGAACGTTTATTGTTATTGATTGCAGAACTACACAGGCAAGGACATGTACACCTGTCCGTTCAACGCTCGCCACTTGGTGCCAGCTCCAGAGGCCCGGCACCACATTGCTAACTGCCCAGACAAAGCTGCTGTAGAGAGGGACATGGTCCATGGTAAGGAGCCGGAAGGGGTGTGGAGGTGGTGGTGGTGGAGGTGGTGGTGGTGGTGTTGGTAGTGGTGGAGGTGGTGGTGGTGGTGGTAGTGGTGGTGATGATGGTGGTATGGGTGTGGAGGTGGTTACCACTTAGTGCCAGCCCCAGAGACCCGACACCACGTCACTAACTGCCCAGACAAATGTGCTGTAGAGAGGGACATGGTCAATGGTAAGGAGCCGGAAGGGGTATAGAGGTGGTGGTGGTGGTGGTTGGAATGAAAGTGGTAACATTGGTGGTGATGGTTTGATGGTGGTTGGGTTGGTATTGATGTTGGTTGGGATGATAGACATAGGGTTGTCACGGATAGAGGGGGGCGGGGGAGGGGGGGTAATACCATAATGGTCAACAGTTGAAATTAAATTTTTCACTGCAAAAGCTTATCATTTACACCCTTTTCTCCCATTCTCCTGCAGGGTACGACATTAGTAACACTTACTGCAGAGGCTACGTCAAAGTACCGTCCTACCACCGCAACGATGACTTCAACGTCGAACCGACGGAGAACTGGGATGAAGGTACGGCCACAATTTTTGAGTTTCAGTTTCGGTTATCTGTTATAAAAACATTGGTGATTCATGGATGTTACATATCTAAACCCTTTCAAAACCAAGCTATGATAGCACCCATTGATGTCATACACAAGTTTGTGCCCGTGGGACTGAGAAGATTAAAAGGATATGTAATGCCTGTGACTGCATGAAGACTTACGGCCCGATTTACAGAAACAAATCCGATTGTACCTTTTGTCAATCATGTCTGATGTCCCTTTTTTCAATCATGTTCGATGTCCCTTCCCACCAGATTTTGTAAGGGGATGTGTTGTCTATTGTGTTCCCGCTTTATGACTGAAATTGTGTAATATGTTCTTTCCCAAATGTATCTGTTAAGAAAGTGACGGCATGTTTCTTTTTATTTCAATCTGGTGACATAGAATACATTGCTCCTTGTGACTGCGTTATTTACACTGTATTTAGTGTAAATGTATTCAGTAAGCGCAGACTGTTTGTATAAACACCTGTCTGACTGGGGACTCACAAATGCAAATTTAAATAAGCAAGAGAAATGGAGGCCTTGTGTACTGTAGCCTGTTGAATAGTGTTGTGGCCGGGCAAGCAGTAGATGTAGGTTCAAGTCACGCATGGTACTATTTTGATCAATCAATCAATCTTATTAGTACAGAGAGTAACAGCAGAGCAGATTACATCCCACGCACACTCAGTTGTGACACCGTCTCAACACGTTTCTGTTTCATTTTAATCTTGATACAGCATGTGTAGGTCCACGTGCCTTCGGGCAACGGTGAAATACTCTACTTTCCTGAACCCTGATCCACACGCTGTCTCTTTCTGTCATCTATATTCTATTCTATTGAGTCCTTTGTTTTGTTATCTGTATATTCTTGTTATGTTATTCCATGTAATGTTATTTGTATGGTCAAATAAATAATATTGATAATAAATCATGATGATTAGGTATGTATAATATTTGACCGTAGTCTTCCGTAGTGTAGACTCGTTAGCCAACTGCCAACTGTTTGTGCATGGGAAATGATGTGAATGCGCATGACCAATACCTCATCATGTATCCTCCCCGTTTATGTCACCAGAAATCCAGACGGACAGGGCCCGGGAGTACTGGGGGCCTGAGGTAGGGTCAGGCGATCGCAGGTGAGCATTGGGCAGGGGGAGTATTCGTCATAGCATTTTTTTTTTTTTTCAAATTGATTTTATTAAAATATTCTCGCGATATGAACAGTGTCAATCTCAACAAATGCAGAAGACAATTTGCATAAGATCTTAAAATGAATTAATAACACTCCATCTGTCTGTATACAAATTTGCATTTTCGGGTATAAATGTACTTTCAATATCTTCATAATATTTAAGCATATTTTTAAAATTTGAAAGCGTTAATAGGTTGTTTTTATATTTAGTGATAAAGATGTAATACTTTGCATACAAAATGAGGAAATTTAATTTGCTATGCTACCGTGTTAAAAAAAAAAATCCCATAGCATTGTTAGCCTTGCATTCAGGCTCTTGAACATTTCTAATCCTAACTGACAAGTAGAGTCTGGTGCTCATGAGACTACCGGTAGTCACTTTCTCACCCTCCTCTTGTCTCAGTCTGTCCCTGGGCTGGCCGGAGAATAAATCGTAAACGATTAGTCTACTGCAAGCAGACTTTATTGAATAGCTTGGATAAGAAATTCCCAACAGCCTGAAAGCTAGCCTATGGCCTTGTGGTCGGATGCCTCGGGTGTGTCCATTGGGTTGTGAATTCAAATCCATGCTCATCGTGAAATCCATTACCCCCTCCACACTCTTTACCCAAGGAGTGAATGGTAACCTGGTATGATTGAAACAGCTACTTTTTCTTATCAAGATCATACTGAATGCCTGTTAGATGCATGTAGAAACTTCTGGTATTGCCTTGTACAGAGGGGAGATAGTGCACAAATTGTGTGTCGAGCAGCAGTGTGCTTTTACTAACCAGAAGAATTTGGGGGATGTATCAAACTTAATCTCTTTCTGAATTATACTTTTCTGGTGAGGTATCTGTACATATAATATTCTGCTGCCATGCAAACACAACTTCGTGCATCCTGCTAGGCGACTCTTCCCTTTTAGTGTGTTCCACAGTCAGATGCAAAGAATTATACTTAATCTTTGTTATGTCCATTCACCTGTCCCCTTTGTATGTTGATGATTAAATTTTGTATTAATTTTAAGTGTTTTTCTTCCTCCCCCTGTTTCTCCTGCTGTATCTCTTTGATTTGTTTTCTGTCGCTCTTTGTCTTGCTCTGTTTCTTCTTTTCCCTGTTTGTCTCTCTTTGTCTCTCCCTTTATCTGTCTGTCGGTCTGTCCATTTGTCTGTCCGTCTGTCAGTGGAGGGGCGTCCCATCTGCCCAGACCCAGAGGCAGAGGCGCGCCGAGGGCCGTCG
Source organism: Arbacia lixula (assembly GCA_963669155.1). NCBI lineage: Eukaryota > Metazoa > Echinodermata > Echinoidea > Arbacioida > Arbaciidae > Arbacia > Arbacia lixula. The sequence goes on along the minus strand of OZ022594.1, from coordinate 6,017,240 downwards.
GTAACAACAACCCCCAGCAGCCCGCCATGAGGTTACCACGGCAACCAGCCCAGGCCGCAGCCATCGCCCAGCAACGCCTCGAGCAGCGCCAGCAGCAGCAGTATGAGCCGCCTCAGCCTACAGCGCCCTCTATCAATGCACAAGGTACAGTTATGGACAGAAGAAGCGTGATTCTAGCATTGCAGACATGACATGTCCAGCACGTTTGACACTTTTTAATTTCATGATCAATTTTAGTAAAGTTCATTTCATGAATAACACAGAGGAGTATCAATCCCAAATGTTAACCCGTTGATCATGGTTAGATTTTCTGGCATTGTGAACCCTGGTTATGCTGTAAAGATGTGCCGTAAAACTGCAATAACTAAAGGGGTGTACCTAGATTGTGTCCTATAAGGTATTGGAAGTTAATTCATAGCCTGAGCCCGTAGGCTCCGTAAAGAACGGGTAAAGAATAATGGCATTTTAGTAAAATAATAATTCAAGTTGATGCAAAGACTGGGTAGCCCTTTTGCCTGTTAAAAATATATATAATTGTGTGAAAAACATGGAAAATGAAAGAGAATACTGTATGAGAACTTCCCTCGCAACACCAAGACCGAAAATCACGGTTCTCCACTCCAAGCGGTTCAGACCGATGTAACTGTAAGTGACTGTCTGTGGAAACGCAAGCAGTGTGTGCACACAATGAGAACTGCTTGGCTGCTCCCTGCAATACACTTTTTGAATGTAGACTATTGTCTCAAACTTAAACAATGATAGTTTTTCACTTTTCCTGGTAATGTTTGTGAAGTTGTGTCTGTGAAGTTTGATACATGTTAGTCTTTCACTCAGCACAATTGATATTTATTTTATCACTCAAATCGCAAGCGCATACATAAATTCATATCGGTAGTGGTAATCCTAGGGTAAATTGCCAATTCGTCTAATGCCATTTCGTCCATCAACATTTCGTTTACCACCTACTTCGTCCAGTCATCATTTCGTCTACTCACCAGTTGGTCTATAACCAATTTGTCTAAATCCATTTCGTCTAATGCCAAATCGTCCATTTATCAGTTCGTCCAATGTTCATTTGGTCCAATAGCCATGCTGGCTAATATCAGTTGGTCCAATATTCACATCGTCCAGTTGCCATTTTGTCTAATAATCACTTCGTCCATCAACCATTAGGTCCAATGATCAGTTCGTCTAACAACCAAATCGTCTAATAATCATTTCGTCCGATTCCAAAATCGTCCAATAACCATTTTTGCATATACAGTAACACCTGTCTTAGTGGCCACCTGTCTATAGCAGCCAACCTGTCTATAGTGGCCACTAAAATAATTCCCCCGGAGAGACATCATGTGTTAAAGAACCTGTCTATAGCAGCCACCTGTCTATAAAGGCCACAATTTTTGTTTCCCTTGGGTGGCCACTATAGACAGGTTTCACTGTACTTTAAATCCATGTCGAGTTTCATGACATTTTTCAATCGGCCAACATGTCTTGAAATGGAGAAGAGGAGTAATCTGTAGAGTACTCATAACAATTTTTTGGTCTCCACTGACAGCTCCACCAGTGAGGGTTGCAGGCTTGGGCAGGGGTCAGAGCAAGGGGCGTGTCATTGCAGCAAACCTCTGGGGCTCGCAGCCGCAGAGCGGGGGTTCGATGCCCCCCAGCCAGCCAGCCAGGCCTGGAGGGCTGGGCCAGAGCAGCTGGGCAGCCGAGGTAGGTTCAGTGGATGTGTGGTTCATGTGGGTGGGACTTCAAGCAGTGGGACGGGGGTTCCATATCCACTAGCTTGTCAGTGGGTGTGTGGTGCTTCTATCCAGGTTTCTGAACAAATAGACGGGAGTTCAAAAGTATGGCGGTTCGCAGGGTAGGATCTGCAAGGAAGTGACAATGATGAGCAAAGTACACAATGTGTATGTGACAGTCTTAAGAAAAACATCTCTAAGTGCCATATCCGGGGACGTAGGTGATCATGGAGTGCCACATTCTCTGTTTCTAGCTGTTTGGATCAGCTCCACCTCCCGCTGACCCGCACCTCTCTCTCTAATCCATGCATTCAGACTGGTCATCCAATTCATCCGTTTCCTTCCTCTACCCCTCTTTCCCTCTATCTTTCATGTCAATGCCAAATTTTCAAGACCGTCCTTTGTAATTACATGTCCTACAAAAAAAATATGCCGTATTAAATTGATACTATAAGTACCAGAAAATGCGTTAGTGATGTCACAGGGTTTTGTTTCTCCAGTTTTCACTGTAGGTTTTGGGCGCTCCCAACGACAGTTGCCTCTCTGATCACAACGGATCATTCTTTCCACATACTTTCCACAGAACAAGTTGTCTTTATTACAATGTGCACATAACCATTCAATCTTTAGGAAACTGTAAGCCAAAAAGAAAACGATGTCTGTGACTTCATTGGTCTAAGCCTTTTGTTCTTGTCAAACATCTATACTATGGTATTGTTAAATTGATCTTTGTATGTAAATTGAGTTCCAACCTCTCTCACTCCCAACGACAGTTGCCTCTCTGATCACAACGGATCATTCTTTCCACATACTTTCCACAGAACAATTTGTCTTTATTACAATGTGCACATAACCATTCAATCTTTAGGAAACTGTAAGCCAAAAAATAAATGATGTCTGTGACTTCATTGGTCTAAGCCTTTTGTTCTTGTCAAACATCTATACTATGGTATTGTTAAATTGATCTTTGTATGTAAATTGAGTTCCAACCTCTCTCACTCCCAACGACAGTTGCCTCTCTGATCACAACGGATCATTCTTTCCACATACTTTCCACAGAACAATTTGTCTTTATTACAATGTGCACATAACCATTCAATCTTTAGGAAACTGTAAGCCAAAAAATAAATGATGTCTGTGACTTCATTGGTCTAAGCCTTTCGTTCTTGTCAAACATCTATACTGTGGTACTGTTAAATTGATCTTTGTATGTAAATTGATCTTTGTGTGTAATTTGAGTTCCAACCTACTTATGCATGTCATTGTACATTGAACCCAAATTTGGCCTCAGGGCTGCATTGTTTGATCAAATTAAACCTTTTGATGTTGCATCACACTTTGTATAATATATGACTTGAGCATTCTGATTGTATAACGTGTGTTCTTCTCTTTCCTTGCCTGTAGATGAACGGCCCCAGCCAGAATGGTCCTACGGCTGACCTGACTGTTGATGACTTCCCCCCTCTGTCTGCGCCCCACCCTGCCACCGTCGGATTGGGGAGGGGGCTGGGGAGGGGTGCCACCATCCTGAAGAATCAGGCCAGCGTGCCGGGGGGCCTCCGGGACCGAGACATGTAGACCAGCAACACCCCGGCTTCTGTCGCTTACACCAGACACTGACACCCTTATTAATGTTACACTGAAGATGTCAGTGTGAGACCGGAGCCCAACACCCCCATTCACTTTACACTGAAGCTGAAAACCCCCGTTCGTGATACATGGGAGACTAACACCCCCATCTGTTTTACACTGAAGCCAGACAACCGTATCCATGCTACACTGAAGCCCAACACTCCCATCTATGTTACACTGGAGACCAACACCCCCATCTGTGTTACACTGGAGACCAACACCCCCATCTGTGTTACACTGGAGGATGACACCATGCCCCGTCTTCTAACACCAGACTCTAACACCCCCATGAGTGTTACGCTAGAGACCAACAACCATACCCCTTGTACACAAGAGACTACGTATCCACCCTCTCCCTCTCAAATGATATATTCTACGTACTAAGACTGTTTATTAAGTGATTTGCTTGTCTCAAAGAGACTATTGTAGCTAGATTTCATTAATCATTATTTATCTTAGATCATTCTTATTGATTTTTTTTTTCTTCAGTTTAACAAAACGTCTTTTCGGTCATTCTAAGTGATATTTGAGATAACAACAGTTACGTAGACGTAGAAAGGTTCACTTTCTTTCAAGAAGTATAACAAATTCAATGAAGTTTGTTCATAAGAATGTGACAAGTATGTTTACCCTTTAGAGGAAGAGGAGGGGAAGTATCATATTGAATGGTAGACAATCGAGGTGGCTTCTAGAAATCAACTGTATGGTATAAAAGTGAGTGCCGTTACAGAAATGACATGTCGTATACTCAAATTACATGTATATTTCTATGCAAACAGTTTAACGTTGAAGATTTCAATGCAAATTATTGT
>OZ022594.1:5925226-6012854 GCA_963669155.1 Arbacia lixula | reverse complement strand
CAGACAAAGCTGCTGTAGAGAGGGACATGGTCCATGGTAAGGAGCTGGTAGGGTGTGGTGGTGGAGTTGGTGGTGGTGGTAGTGGTAGTGGTGATGGTGGTGGTGATGGTGGTGATGATGGTGGTGGTATGGTTGTGGAGATGGTAGCCACTTAGTGCCAGCCCCAGAGACGCGACACCACATCACTAACTGCCCAGACAAAGCTGCTGTAGAGAGGGACATGGTCAATGGTAAGGAGCTGGTAGGGTGTGGAGGTGGTGATGGTAGTGTTGGTGGTGGTGATGGTGGTGGTAGTGGTAGTGCAGGTGGTGGTGGTGGTGGTATGGGTGTGGAGGTGGTAGCCACTTAGTGCCAGCCACAGAGGCCCGACACCACATCACTAACTGCCCAGACAAAGCTGCTGTGGGGATAGGGACATGGTCCATGGTAAGGAGCCGGAAAGGGTGTGGAGGTGGTGGTGGTGGAGATAGTGGTGGTATGGGTGTGGAGGTGGTAGCCACTTAGTGCCAGCTCCAAAGGCCCAACACCACATTACCAACTGCCCAGACAAAGCTGCTGTACAGAGGGACATGGTCCATGGTAAGGAGCCGGAAGGGGTGTGGAGGTGATGGTGGTGGTGGAGGTGATGGTGGTAGTGGTGGTGATGGTGGTGGTAGTAGTGGTGGTGGTTGTGGTGGTGGTGATGGTGGTGGTGGAGATAGTGGTGGTATGGGTGTGGAGGTGGTTGCCACTTATTGCCAGCCCTAGAGGCCCGGCACCACATTGCTAACTGCCCAGACAAAGCTGCTGTAGAGAGGGACATGGTCTATGGTAAGGAGCTGGTGGTGGTGGTGGTGGTGGAGGTGGTGGAGATAGTGGTGGTATGGGTGTGGAGGTGGTAGCCACTTAGTGCCAGCCCCAAAGGCCCGACACCACATCACTAACTGCCCAGACAAAGCTGCTGTAGAAAGGGCCATGGTCCATGGTAAGGAGCAGGTAGGGGTATAGATGTGGTGGTGGTGGTGGTTGGAATGAGAGTGGTAACAGTGGTGGTGATGGGGGGGGGGGGGGGGGTGGTGGTGGTGGTTGGGTTGGTATTGATGTTGGTTGGGATGATAGACAAAGGATTGTCATGGATAGAGGGGGGGGGGGGGGGAGGGTAATACCATAATGGTCAACAGTTGAAATTAAATTTTTCACTGCAAAAGCTTATCATTTACACCCTTTTCTCCTATTCCCCTGCAGGGTATGACATTAGTAACACTTACTGCAGAGGCTACGTCAAAGTACCGTCCTACCACCGCAACGATGGCTTCAACGTCGAACCGACGGAGAACTGGGATGAAGGTACGGCCACAATGTTTGAGTTTCAGTTTTGTAGAGTGGGGAGATTCAATGGTTATCTGGTATAAAAACATGGGTGATTCATGGACGTTGCATATTCCAACCCTTTCAGAACCAAGCTATGATAGCACCTATTGATGTCATACACAAGTTTGTGCCCATGGGACTGAGAGGATTAAACGGATATGTAACGCCTGTGACTGCATGAAGACTTACGGCCAGATTTATAGAAACAAATCCGATTGTACCTTTTGTCAATAATGTCCAATGTCCCTTCCCTCCAGATTTTGTAAGGGGAGGTGTTGTCCATTGTGTTCACGCTTTATGATTGAAATTTCTTGTGTAATGTGTCCTTTCACAAATGTATCTGTTAAGGAAGTGACGGCATGTTTCTTTTGATCTCAATTGAGACCTTTTTGTTATCTGTATATTGTTATGTTGTTCTATGTAATGTTATTTGTATAGTCAAATAAATGATAATGATAATAAATCATCATAATTAGATATGTATAATATTTGAACGTAATCTTCCGTAGTGTAGACTCGTAAGCCGACTGCCAACTGTTTGTGCATGGGAAATAATGTGAATGCGCATGACCAATACCTCATGTATCCTCCTCCTTCTTGTCACTAGAAATCCAGACGGACAGGGCCCGGGAGTACTGGGGGCCTGAGGTAGGGTCAGGCGATCGCAGGTGAGCATTGGGCAGGGGGAGTATTGGTCATAGCATTTTTTTTTTTTTTCAAATTGATTTTATGAAAATATTCTCGAGATATGAACAATGTCAATCTCAACGAATGCAGAAGATAATTTGCATGTATATACAATCTTAAAATGAATTATTAACACTCCATCTGTCTGTATACAAATTTGCATTTTTGGGTATTAATGTACTTTTCAATATCTTAATAATATTTCAGCATATTTTTAAAATTTGAAAGCGATAATAGGTTGTTTTTATATTTAGTGATAAAGATGTAATACCTTGCATACAAAATGAAGAAATTTAATTTGCTATGCTACCGTGTTAAAAAAAACCCCTCATAGCATTGTTAGCCTTGCATCAAGGCTGTTGAACATTTCTAATCCTAACTGACAAGTAGAGTCTGGTACTCATGAGACTACCGGTAGTCACTTTCTTGCCCTCGTCTTGTCTCAGTCTGTCCCTGGGCTGGACGGAGAATAAATCGTAAACGATAAGTCTACTGCAAGCAGACCCCTTTATTGAAAAGCTTGGATAAGAAATGCCCGACAGGCTGGAAGCTAGCCTATGGCCTTGTGGTCGGATGCCTCAGGTGTGTCCATGAGGTTGTGGATTCAATCCATGCTCATCGTGAAATCCATTACCCCCTCCACACTCTTTACCCAAGGAGTGAATGGTAACCTGGTATGATTGAAACAGCTACTTTTTCTTATCAAGATCATACTGAATGCCTGTTATGTAGAAACTTCCCGTATTGCTTTCTACAGAGGGGAGATAGAGCACAAATTGTGTGTCGAGCAAGCAGTGTGCTTTTACTAACCAGAAGAATTTCGGGGGATGTATCAAACTTAAGCAATACCGTCTCTTTCTGAATTATACTTTTGTGGTGTGATATCTGTATATAATCTTTTGCTGCCATGCAAACACAACTTTGTGCATCCTGCTAGGCGACTCTTCCTTACGGTGTGTTCCACAGTCAGATACAGAGAATTATACTTAATCTTTGTTATGTCTGTTCACCTGTCCCCTTTGTATGTTGATGATTGAATTTTGTATTAATTTTAAGTGTTTTTTCTCTCTCCCCGTGTTTCTCCTGCTGTATCTCTTTGATATGTTTTCTGTCGCTCTTTGTCTTGCTCTGTTTCTTCTTTTCCCTGTTTGTCTTTCTTTGTCTCTCCCTTCATCTATCTGTCCGTCTGTCCATTTGTCTGTCCCTCTGTATGTCTGTCCGTCTGTCAGTGGAGGGGCGTCCCATCTGCCGAGACCCAGAGGCAGAGGTGCGCCGAGGGCCGTGGGTAACAACAACCCCCAGCAGCCCGCCATGAGGTTACCGCGGCAACCAGCCCAGGCCGCAGCCATCGCCCAGCAACGCCTCGAGCAGCGCCAGCAGCAGCAGTATGAGCCGCCTCAGCCTACGGCTCCCTCTATCAATGCACAAGGTACAGTTATGGACAGAAGAAGCACGATTCTAGCATTACAGACATGACATGTCCAGCACGTTTGACACTTAAAAATTGAATTTCATGAACAATTTTAATGAATTTAATTTCATGAATAACACAGAGGTGTATCAATCCCAAATGTTAACCCGTTGATCATGGTTAGATTTTCTGGCGTTGTGAACCCTGGTTATGCTGTAAAGATGTGCCGTAAAACTGCAATAACTAAAGGGGTGTACCTAGATTGTGTCCTATAAGGTATTGGAAGTTAATTCATAGCCTGAGCCCGTAGGCCCCGTAATGAACGGGTGAAGAATAAAGGCATTTTAGTAAAATAATAATTCAGGTTGATGTAAAGACTGGGTAGCCCTTTTGCCTGTTAAAAAATATATATAACTGTGTAAAAACCATGGAAAATGAAAGAGAATACTGTATGAGAACTTCCCTCGCAACACCAAGACCGAAAATCACAGTTCTTTGCTCCAAGCAGTTCAGACCGAGGTAAGTGACTGTCTGTGGAAACGCAAGCAGTGTGTGCACAATGAGAACCGCTTGGCTGCTCCCTGCAATACACTTTTTGAATTTAGACTATAGTCTCAAACTTAAACAAAGATATTTTTTCACTTTTCCTGGTAATGTTTGTGAAGTTGTGTCTGTGAAATTTGATACATGTTATCATTAGGGTATACTTTAAAGGGCATGTACTGTATTTTTTATTTTATTTGCCCTCAAATGATCCACATTTGGAGAGATTAGTGATTTAATCACAGATCCTCCAAATGTTCGGCCTGAACAATTTGAGGATTTGTGATTTAATAGCTAATTATTCCAAATGTGGATCATATGAGGGCAAAATAACCTTCAGCAAGTTTCTAAAATGGACAAAACATGAATTCAAGACCAGTGGCAAGAAGATTGCTCACCATTTGAAGGCCTTTTTGTCTTCCCAGTACAGTACATGCCCTTTAAATCCATGTCGAGTTTCATGACATTTACAAATGGGCCAACATGAATGGAGAAGAGGAGTAATGTGTAGAGTACTCCTAACAATTTGTTTGTCTCCACTGACAGCTCCACCAGTGAGAGTTGCAGGCTTGGGCAGGGGTCAGAGCAAGGGGCGTGTCATTGCCGCAAACCTCTGGGGCTCGCAGCCGCAGAGCGGGGCTTTGATTCCCCCCAGCCAGCCAGCCAGGCCTGGAGGGCTGGGCCAGAGGAGCTGGGCAGCCGAGGTAGGTTCAGTGGATGTGTGGTTTACTTAGTAGGACATGGAAGCAGTGGGACGGGGGTTCCATATCCACTAGCTTGTCAGTGGGTGTGTGGTGCTTGCATCCGGGCTTCTGAATAAAGAGACGGGAGTTCAAAAGTATGGCGGTTCGCAGGGTACCAAGAGAATAGGATCTGCAAGGAAGTGACAATGATGAGCAAAGTACACAATGTGAATGTGACACTCTTAAAAAAAAACATTTCTATCTAAGTGCCATATCCGGAGACGTAGGCGATGATGGAGTGCCACAAATCTCTGTTTCTAGCTGTTTGGATCAGCTCCACCTCCCGCTGACCCGCATCTCTCTCTCTAATCCATGCATTCAGAATGGTCATCCAATTCATTCGTTTCCTTCCTCTACCCCTCTTTCCCTCTATCTTTCCTGTCAATGCCAAATTTTCAAGACCGCCCTTTGTAATTACATGTCCTACAAAAAGCCCATGCTGTATTAAATTGATACTTCAAGTACCAGAAAATACTTTATTGATGTCACAGAGTTTTGTTTCTCCAGTTTTCACTGTAAGTTTTGGGCACTCCCAACAACAGTTGCCTCTCTGATCACAACGGATCATTCTTTCCACATACTTTCCACAGAACAAGTTGTCTTTATTACAATGTGCACATAACCATTCAATCTTTAGGAAACTGTAAGCCAAAAATTAAACGATGTCTGTGACTTCATTGGTCTAAGCCTTTCGTTATAGTCAACCGTCTATCCTATGGTACTGTTAAATTGATCTTTGTATGTAAATTGAGTTCCAACCTACTTATGCATGTTATTGTACATTGAACCCAAATTCGGCCTTCGGGCTGCATTATTTGATGAATTAAAACCTTTTGATTTGACATCACACTTTGTATAATATATGAATTGAACATTCTGATTGTATAACGTGTGTTCTTCTCTTTCCTTGCCTGTAGATGAACGGCCCCAGCCAGAACGGCCCTACGGCTGAGCTGACTGTTGATGACTTCCCCCCTCTGTCTGCGCCCCGCCCTGCCACCGTTGGATTGGGGAGGGGGCTGGGGAGGGGTGCCACCATCCTGAAGAATCAGGCTGCCCATGCCAGCGTGCCGGGGGGCCTCCAGGACCGAGACATGTAGACTAGCAACACCCTGGCTTCTGTCGCTTACACCAGACACTGACACCCTTATTAATATTACACTGAAGATGTCAGTGTTAGACCGGAGCCCAACACCCCAATTCACGTTACACTGAAGCTGAACACCCCCGTTCATGATACGCGGGAGACCAACACCCCCATCTGTTTTACACTGAAGCCAGACAACCATATCCATGCTACACTGAAGCCCAATACTCCCATCTGTGTTACACTGAAGCCCAATACTCCCATCTGTGTTACACTGGAGGACGACACCCATGCCCCGTCATCTAACACCAGACTCAAACACCCCAATCTGTGTTACACTGGAGGCCGACACCCATGCCCCGCCTTCTAACACCAGACTCTAACACCCCCATGAGTGTTACACGAGAGACCAACAACCATACCCCCTTGTACACAAGAGACTACGCATCCACCCTCTCCCCTTGTATACTGGAAAGCTTCAATAATGTTACTTTGTTTATGTGATATGTGTTTGTTCTTGTTCAATATATTCTACCTACTAAGGCTTTGTTTATTTTGCGATTTGTTTGTCTCAAAGAGATTATTGGGGCTAGATTTCATTAATCATTATGTAGACCAAAACAAAATAGCAATTGAGATGGCTTCTAGAAATTAACTGTAAGGTATAAAAGTGAGTGCCGTTACAGAAATGACATGTCATATACTCAAATTACATGTATATTTTTATGCAAACAGTTTAACATTGAAGATTTCAATGCAAATTATTGTATCTATTGTATCAAATCTGGTGTGAGAACCAGGGGGTGGAGGGAGGGGGAAGGAGAGAAGGGGGGGGGGGGGGGGGGGTGGCGGGGGGGGTGGCGGGGGGTGGCGAGAGGAAGTGCATGGGATATTTTTCAAGCTTGGCCTCGTAAAGTGAAAAACATAAACCAAACTGCATATTGTTGTAATCATGTCATGCCTTTCTAGTGCCAGAGTATTTTAACTGAAATATGTTCCATATCATATCATAAAACATACAGTACTTTGTCCTTGTATCAAACTTTGTTATGCTGCCTCACACCATTTGATTTTAACATTTTTGTGCCATTTCTGTATTTTGGCACAATTTAGGGACATAGAAAGCCGTCGATTGCAGCGGCCTCTATAAACGATATCGCGCCACAAAAGCACAGTGATGTGTCCCTTTAATAGACTAGAGGTAAGAAGCCTACATTCATGACATTAGGAAGGAGAAGTGCTCTTTGCAAGAGTATCTCTGTGTACATCAGAATGAATCACATTGAATTTGGCTCTACTGAAGGCGAGGTAATGTGTATAGTGCACATTAAGCTCTTCTCAGTACTGTCCTATGGGAATGGTGTGTATTACCAGCGCGAAAATGCCTCAATGGCGCATAGAGAGTTAACTCCTTCTCTGTCAGACTCCACACTGCCCAATGTGTATTACCAGTGCAAAATGCCTCAATGGCCTTTATAGACTTATCTTCTTCTCTGAATACCGCTCAGTGGGAATGGTGTGTATTACCAGTGCAAAAATGCCTGAATTGCGCATAGAGAGTTAACTCCTTCTCTGCCAGACTCCACACTGCTCTATGGGAATGGTTTGTATTACTAGTGCAAAAATTAATCAATGGTGCATGTAGAGTTAAGGGTTATCCCATGAGGGGAAACTTAAGTTTTTACAGTTGTTTTTACATTTCTTGGGGTAAACCAGTCATTCTCACACCCTGTGTATTTTTTTTTTCACTGGTGATAGCCAAGTTGAACCCTGGGACATCCAGCATGTAGGTCATGAGAGGTCACGTATGGTTGAAAGAAAAAGTATGTTTATTTTGTTGTTGTTAAAGTGCCTGCTAAAGTAGTATGCAACCTTTGAACTATGAATCATTCCAGGGATTTGGAACAGCAGTTGTACAAAAAGAAAGAAAGTGTTATGTTTTATTTTGATGATATAAATTTGTCACAAGAAGAGCTGGATGTGTATTAGTGTTTCATATGAGAGTCTTTCATACATTGTGATTTATTGAACTTTCTTGCTTCTCCTTCTTGCCATAAGACTAGAATCTTAAAGAGTACCAACACATTAATCTTGTCAGCCGTTTGTCAAAATGATTGGTTCTGGAGTATGGACAATTAAGGCACGGGAAATGTACTCACATGACATTATGCCTGACACTAGCTCAGCCTACAAAAGATATCAGCCCAGCAAAAATATGTCGGTTTGTGTGACGTATTCAGAGCTGCCAAGTCTCCCTGATTTTGAAGGAGACTCTCTGAATAATAAAAACCCAACTTTATCGCATTGGATGTCATCATATCACCAAATCTTCCTGATTATTGATAGATTATTGTCATTAGACTGTATGCATTTGATAGACATATTTCTGATTTTTGATGAAATTTCCCCAAATCTCCCTGATTGTTGAATTTCTATGTTGGTAGCTCTGTGTATTTGGGAAGCACAAAACTGGAGAGCAATAATTGTGATAACCTTGCTCGAGTCCTCTTTAAAGGGCATATACTGTACTGGGAAGGCAAAAAAGCCTTCAAAATGTAATCGTTAGCAATCTTCTTGCCAATGGTCTTAAATTCATGTATTGTCCATTTTAGAAGCTTGCTGAAAGTTATCTGCCCTCAAATGATCCACATATGGAGTAATCAATGATTAATGATTAAATCCTCAAAATGATCGGGCTGAACATTTTGAGGATTTTTTTTATTTAATCACTCATTACTCCAAATGTGGATCATTTGAGGGCAAATAACTTTCAGCAAGTTTTTACAATGGACAATACACGAATTTCAGACCATTTGCAAGAAGATTGCTCATGATCACCTTTTTGAAGACTTTTTGTCTTCCCAGGACAGTATATGCCCTTTAAGATCATTACCCCTCAAAGATGGCTCATCCCTAATATCTTTTTGTATCTGTGGGATACCAACTGTGAAAAGTTAAGGTCAGATGTACTATAACTCCCATAGAATGAATTAAAATCTAACTAGTTTTCACTGAGATTTGACTATTTTCGTGGTACGAAAAAAGAAAGCTTGATCAATTATCAGAGATTATTTCCTCAAAACCAATTATCAATGCTTTGTCAGTTCCAGAGAAAGGTTATACAGCCATTCTCTCTCAAATGATGACAAAGTCAGGGAATTTTCAGAATTAGGTCTGCAAAAGGGACGGGCTACCTGTATATGGGATATCATCTTTGCAGATCCATCTTGCCATTACTCCGGCTGTGGATTTTGTCGCATTTCAACCATTTTATGATTTTGAGATTATTTTCCTGGTATCTTGAAATCAAATTAGAATGGGACTCACGGTGTTGCCAAAATAGCACTCCATTGATTAAGGAATCAGTAGACTACTTCCTCTTACCATATAAAAAATATTTGACACATAAGTTGTTTGTCACTGCAACTTGCAGCATCAAAGCAAGAAAATTGCTCCATGTAGCAATTTTTAGTTACCAAAGCGGTCCAACCTTTGGTAACTTTGATAACAGGAAAACATGAAAACGATTGGGTTTTTTTAAAATTAATTAATCAGGTAGTCACAGATGCATTTGAAGGACCAGACTGGGCATTCAATTTTTTTTTAGCCAGGTAATCATCACTTTTAACACCATGAAAACAATATATGATAAAATGACGTCTTGCCACTTGTTTTTAGATTGCTTCTCATATTTTCATGTTTTGTTTTTAGTTCTGTATAGAGTATTTCAAGAACATTTTATTGCCATTGTATCTGACCTTGTTTTACTCAGAATGTGAAATAAAATGTTTTTTTTTACAAGAGTGCCAACCATATTGAAGATCCATTGACTAGAATTATTATGTTGCACTCTTTGGGTAAATTACAATATTAGAAAAGGTATTCTCTTTATTACACAGAACACAAATTAGGGTCATTCCTTACACTATGATGCCCGTTTTTTTCATGAAACTTCAATTTGTACAGTAACATGTATTGACATATTTTAGGGACACCAGTATTATATCTTTTTGTATGCATGACACAAAACTAGAATATTGGGTTTGGCAATGGATTACTCGGTTACTAGCACTTAAAGAGATAGTCGACCCTGAAGTTGAGTTGGTTTCAACAAAAGTAGAAATATGAAAGAAACATATAAGTGAAGGTTTGACGAAAATCTATCAAAAGAATAGAAAGTTATGATCTTTTGAAATTTCAATTGTATGGCGTCACGTGCGAGGTGCTCTCCAATATGTTTTTTGTGTGCTGTATGCTCCAATAAATTGCTCTTTGTTCTGGATTTGACAAGTCTGTATTTTCAGAGTTGTATGTGTGTCAAAACGTGTTTCTAACGCTGTATCAAATGTACAGGTAAAAGGATGCACATCTTTTTGAGAAAATGCACATTTCCGAGAAGAGAAAGTTGTACACAACATATGAGAGAGCACCTAGCACGTGACGTCACAAAATCAAAACTTTGGAAGGTCATAACTAATCCTTTGACGGATTTTCATCAAACCTTCACTGATATATTTTTCTTCATGAGTCTTCTATTATTGAAAACAACTTAATTTCAGGGTGAACTATCCCTTTAAGCCGGTGATAGGAGTGTTCACTGTACCTGCTCTATGTGCTCTAAATGTGTCATTTAGAGCACATAGAGCACAAATTACTCTTGACTGGCACACAGAGGATTACATTACTGAAATTATTACCACTTAACTATGAGCCAGTCTTTATAAATTAATTCCTCCAGAAAGGCCTGCAAAATGACGGGGTTTTTTTTAGCAATTTGAAGTACATGTAGTAACATTGCTCTGATATGTCTGAAAGTTTGAAATTGTTTTAATTTATCCCGAAGCACTTTGGACCGAATGGGGAAGGCGCGGTGAAAGAAGTGGGTAATAGTAACTAACAATAATGATAAAACGTAACACTGGTATCCGGTCCTACTGTAAGCTCGGTTGAGTTCACTTCAGTCCAGTTTATTTGTATAAAGACGAAACAATATAAAATACATACAAATCGATAACAATATAAATTTATGATTAAAATCATAACTGTATGTACAAGTAAAAAGTATTAATTTATGAGGGGTAGCAAATCAAAAAAAGGTACATGTATCAAGACCTTATCTTGTGGTCGACCCATGGATTTAAAACAAAACATTGCACATACATTCAAAAACATAAAGACATGTACATGTACATGTAATGAAAATTCAAGTTTCAAAGTTTCAAAAGCAGCCAAGAACAGGCAAGAGTGGTATGGCAGAGCAACTAAGAAGACGCTAAGAGCAGCAGAAGACATCAGTAAACCCCCAAGACACACAGCAGACATCTACCAGATTGCCAAAAAGGATGCTCAGAGAAAAAATAGGTCAATCGGTAGTTTCGGGAGAATTTCGGGTAAAATCTGTTGGAGGCGATACAATACGTTAGCTATATATCCATCACGAACTTCTTGGCGGCTTTTGGCTGCATGTAGGACCACGTGCGTATCCTAAAATGTCGTAAGTAGCCCAAATTGCTGAGTTACACAAGTAAACGGGATACCAAAATTGTCTTGAACTGGTGCCATTATCGTAAATTACGTAAATCGCTGGCCGTAATCGCGAACGATTGAGCCATGTACAGCAAAGGGGTTTAAACCGAGTCTAAACCATGTATTACACCCTCGGTCGCATCTGTGATCTCAGTATTCTCGTTCTAATAATGCATTACTACTCATTACATTGCTCGGTACGATGGAACGATGTGTGAATTTAACTTGGGATTAAAGACGGGCACGACATAGCAGATACTTATCAAACATAAAAGTGGTATTCTGAAAGAAGTCATCATGGCTTGATAGGTGGTATCATAATACTACATGTAGTAAGTTTTCTGAACCCCCCCCCCCCCCCCCCCACCCTCCTTGTATAAGGAGGTTATACAAGGAGTGATTGTATAATTACAATATTACTACAATGTACTACTATTTCTACTGCTACTTCTATTTCTACTATTACTTCTACTTTTATTACTACAGTATTACTACTACTACTACTACTACTACTACTACTACTACTACTACTACTACTACTACTACTACTACTACTACTACTACTACTTCTACTACTAATACTACTACTACTACTACTACTATTACTACTACTACTACTACTAATAATAATAATAATAATAATACAACTACTGATGCTGCTGCTACTACTACTACTACTACTACTACTACTACTACTACTACTACTACTACTACTACTACTACTTCTACTTCTATAACTATCACTACTATCACTACTACTACTATCACTACTACTTCTACTTGTACTACTACTACTACTACTACTACTACTACTACTAATTCTACTTCTACTACTACTACTACTACTACTACTGCTACTACTACTACTACTACTACTACTACTACTACTACTACTACTACTGCTACTACTACTACTTCTACTTCTACTACTACTACTACTACTACTACTACTACTACTACTACTACTACTACTACTACTACTACTAGTACTACTACTGCTACTACTACTTCTACTACTACTACTACTACTACTACTACTACTACTACTACTACTACTACTACTACTTCGTCTACCTCATATTCTACGTCCCATACATCTATAAACATTCCACTTGAACTACTTCGCTAACGTATGCCTCTACAACTGCCAATTCTTAATCAATCTAGTCGTAACCGCATGACGCATGAATATACTTCTTATGAATGGACCTGCTTTGGGACAAAATCAACCAGAACGAGTCAATAACTTCAATCCATCGATCGTCCAGGTGTAACGTATGTACTACCTTAAAAAAATTATCGACTGACATTACCTAATCCTGCCATGCCTGCGGACCAATTAACTCCTGCTCGCCCAAATTTCCTTTTACATAAACCTTTCAAACGTTCCCCTTCTGAGTTTTATTAATAAAAACTCGGTGATTAGTAACAATTTGTTATCTATAATTTTTTTGTCCATGTAATGAATGAAGATGATTTTCTTTTAGATCAGAACACATTTTCACAATGACACCTGCTCATTACGTCATTGGCAAACATCCACTATCTAACTACTATAATAAATTACCGACACAAAGAAAACGTGGCTTTTTAAATTTGCTTATGTTTCAAACAAAATTAGGTTATAAAGAAGCTGCATGCATGAAATGGTTAATATCCAACCAGGATTTAGATGAATCGTAGGGGTACAAAACGAATATAAGGGGGGGGGGGGGGAGAGACTAATATCATGAATATACACACTCCAAATACTCCGGCCTGAATAAGGTGAAGGCTTTGTATAACATAATTATTTTCATAAAAGCGCATCATGACGTCATCGATGCTTACAACTTTTGGAAGCGTATCATATTGTTTCTCCCTTCTCCGCATCACTCCCCGTGTTTGTTTGTACCGATTTATCGATTAATGCGAAACAAAGGGACCAACAGGGCATTAAATGCTGTATTTAGAAAGGGTTTGGTGGAGCAATTTGAGGTCTGCTGCGTTTAGTGTCAAGATACCCGTTCGCTTCATATAACAAGCATACTGACTGACATAATAGTATTAGTAATCTAAATGTAAGAGCAAACACGATATAACCCTTTATTTCAATAATATTAATTCAGTTCCATTCCAATAATACATAAAGCCGCAGTAATTTGAAATAACAATGTACAAAAATGAAATAACACGATTAGGCTACACATATTTGGATTACACAACGACCCCTTGAGCTGTCACTAAACTCAGTCCTATTGCGGGAGCCCCTCCATGGAAAAGCAAAAAAAAAAAGGGGGGGGGGGGAGACCCGGGTGAACATAATCGATTATCTACGAACAGACACTGTGGTCTTAATAAAACACAGGAAATAATTATTTTGATGATGGATGGGAACCGCTGGAACGAACTTGTCAATGGAAGTCGGGAATACTACCCGACTTCATTGATTGGTTGGTTTGAATTGCAATAAGCAAAAAGAACAAAAGCCACGACAAAAAAAAAAAAAAAAAAAAAAAAAAAACATGACATTTTTGTTATATTATATATACATACACTCAAGTGTTTTTGTGCTATAGTTTTCACACAAAATACAATTAAGGTGAATTAACAAAAAAAATATCTGCTTATTTTTCATTTATAATAATCACACAATGAATTGGACTGTAAATAATAATCAAAACACATATAACGTCATGCGCTGAATGAGAACAAAGTATAAATAATTCAACGACATTACAAATGATTGGAACCGTTCACACACAAACACGAACACACTCACGCGCGCACACATACTATTTTTTTTTTTTATTTCTTGATTCAGTTTTTCAAAATAAATATTACGAATCAATAACAACCACAGTACAAATAATATCAATTTCCATAACATACTACTCATTAACAAACAACCATAGTGTAAATTGACTAAGCAAGGTGTAGATTGAAACATGACGGGAATATCATCTTCTCGTGTATTTCCTCCCCATCCAACTTTCAAAATCATTCAGCTTATTTATGTTGGGCTTAATTCATTTCGAACTGTTTCATTTTTCGTTCATTTTCTTTACTTTCTAAAAGTATACTTATTATACTAAATGTGTTACTCATACTTATTTTGTTGGATGTGTTCATTTTGATCTCGCATTCATAATCATATTATTTTCATGAGCATTCATCTTGCCCACTCTTCGCTCTCCCTTTTTGTACACTCGATTGTCAACGTTTCTTCCCGTACTTTCTCCTCCTAACCCCCTCTCTTTCAGACCCTCCCCCCCCCCCCCTCTCTCTCTCACTATCTCTCTCTCTCTCTCTCTCTCTCTTTCTCCCTATCTCTCCTTCCCCGTGTCTCTTTCACTCACTCTTTCTGTCTATTCGTCTCTCTCTCTCCTTCTCTCTCTCTCTTTTCTCATTCGCTCTCCCTCTCTCTCTCTTCCCCTTCTCTCTCTCTCTATCATTCTCCTGTCTCTCCATCTCTCCTTCTCTCTGTCTATCTGTCCCTGTTTCTTTCTCTCTCCCTCTCTCTCACTGTCTCTCTCTGTCTGTCTCTCTCTGTCTGTCTGTCTGTCTCTCTCTCTCTCTGTCTATCTCTGTCTCTTTGTCGCTCTGTCTCCGTCTGTCTGTCTGTCTGTCTGTCTCTCTCTCTCTCTCTCTCTCTCTCTCTCTCTCTCTCTCTCTCTGTCTCTCTGTCTCTCTCCCTCTCTCTATCTATCTATCGATATATCTATCTTTCTAATTCTACCTGTCTCTCCCTTCCTCTCCATCTTCGCATCCTTTCACCTACACCCGTACACGTGTGAAGAGATCCGGCAGAGCAGTCCTGGGAATGACGTGCTTAAATAGAACAAAGCCCCTTTGTGATGCAATGTCGCTTTCATTCTAAATATAGAATCGAGTCTAAATCTAGACCACGGGATCTATAAGTGGCTTACGTTATATTGTTAACCTCGAAAAAATGGATTAGTAGCAGACTAGTTACTCATCATGCTAATCTGTAAATCGAAAAACTTGACCCCACGTCCTAAGTAGTTTGGTCGGTGGATAAATAACGAATCAGTCCTATTGAACATTTTGAAAAGAGCTTGATGGATTACTGAGAAAAAAGAGTGCGAAATGTTCCCCTTGTAGTGTTTCCAACTATCGGTGTTTCTTTTTGGTATTACTTGCTTGCTATTTTACTTATTCTGCCTCCTCCTCCTCCTTCCCTCCCTCCTCGATTTCTTCTTCTTCTTCCTCTTCTTCTTCTTCTTCTTCTTCTTCTTCTTCTTCTTCTTCTTCTTCTTCTTCTTCTTCTTCTTCTTCTTCTTCTTCTTCTTCTTCTTCTTCTTCTTCTTCTTCTTCTTCTTGTTCTTCTTCTTCTTCTTCTTCTTCTTCTTCTTCTTCTTCTTCTTCTTCTTCTTCTTCTTCTTGTTCTTCTTCTTTTTCTTCTTTTTCTTCTTCTTCTTCTTCTTCTTCTTCTTCTTCTTCTTCTTGTTCTTCTTCTTCTTCTTCTTCTTCTTCTTCTTCTTCTTCTTCTTCTTCTTCTTCTTCTTCTTCTTCTTGTTCTTCTTCTTTTTCTTCTTTTTCTTCTTCTTCTTCTTCTTCTTCTTCTTCTTCTTCTCCTTCTTCTTCTTCTTCTTCTTCTTCCTTTTCTTTTATTTTTCTTCTTCTTCTTCTTCTTCTTCTTCTTCATCTTCTTCTTCTTGTTCTTCTTTTTCTTCTTCTTCTTCTTCTTCTTCTTCTTCTTCTTCTTCTTCTTCTTTTTTCTTCTTCTTCTTCTTCTTCTTCTTCTTCTTCTTCTTCTTCTTCTTTTTTTTTTCTTCTTCTTCTTCTTCTTCTTCTTCTTCTTCTTCTCCTTCTTCTTCTTCTTCTTCTTCTTCTTCCTTTTCTTTTATTTTTCTTCTTCTTCTTCTTCTTCTTCTTCTTCTTCTTCTTCTTCTTCTTCTTCTTCTTTTTTCTTCTTCTTCTTCTTCTTCTTCTTCTTTTTTTTTTTTTCTTCTTCTTCTTCTTCTTCTTCTTCTTCTTCTTCTTCTTCTTCTTCTTCTTCTTCTTCTTCTTCTTCTTCTTCTTCTTCTTCTTCTTCTTCTTCTTCTTCTTCTTCTTCTTCTCCTTCTCGAGTCTGGGCGGGATCAGCTCGAAAAAAACCGTACGCGCCTTACCTTCTTTTTTTTTCATCTTTTTCTTGTTTTTGGTCTCCTCCTTCTGCTTCTGCTTCTCGTTCGGCTCGTTCTTCTAAAAATAAGATGAATATGAATGTAAATACATACACAGAAACATAAAGATAACACGAGATAGAAAGAGAATGAAGAGAAAGATGAAGACAGACAGACAGACAGACAGACAGACAGACAGACAGACAGACAGGCAGGCAGACAGAGAAAAGTGAGAAGTAGAAACGGGGATAACGAAAGAGAGAGATATATTAGAAAAGCCCATTAAGAGAGAGAGAGAGAGAGAGAGAGAGAGGGGGGGGGAGGGAGGGAGAGAGAGAGGATGTATTGGTAGGTTTGGTAGGGGGATGGGGGAGCGGATGTAGAAAACACCTTGTTCTAATCAATACAACTACATCGACCACAATAACTGCTTCGTATGTTCTGTCTGATCAAACAAATCCCCACGGGAACGAACCCAATCGACTGCAAATAAATTCGATTAAGTCTTTTCAATTTCACATTAAGCTGTTAACACCGTCATCATCATCATAATCATGGTCTACTGGACTCCTTTTTGTGACAGCATCGATTCATCCAATAACATAAGTGCGGAAGAAGTGAAGCGAATATTTAGAAACAAAAGGGAAAATGAGGACAAAACGAGAAATAGGACAAACACCTCTAACTACTTAAAAGGTCGATGCAGCGTCTGCCATGATAATCTGCAGTCCTTATAGTCTGGATATTGAAACACGTGTTTTTGTGTCACGTGTATGTAGTTGTTTTCATGTTTTGGTCACGTTTTAATTTGGAAAGACAAAGAGCGGGGATGGGGAAGAAAGAAGGAAAATCGGTCAAAGGAAAAGAAAGTTAATAGATTTTAAAGTTTTTATCTTGTGACGTCACGTGCGAGGGGATCTCTCTCCCTCTCTCTCATATGTTGTGTACTTTTTTTTATCGAAAATGTCAATTCTCTCATAATGATATTCACCATTTCACATGTGCGTTTATTAGACACATCTTTTTTTACACACGTACCGCTATGAAAATATGTATTTCTTCATCAAAGAGCAGAAAAGAGGCAATTTGTGAAAAAGTGGCACACAACACAATGGGTGAGCAACTCGCATGTGATGTCACAAAATAAAAAAAAAATAAAAACAATCATAACTTTCTTATAGCTTGTCTTTTGTCAAACCTTTACTAATAATGGTTCTCTTTTCTTTCTGCTTTTATCAAAACCAACTTAATTTTAGGGTGGACTATCCCTTTAAAAATGGGAGAAGCAGGGGAAGGCCAACAATGAATATCCACTAAAAACGAATTTCACATAGTGCCGCAATAAAGTCTGATTTTGACGAAAATTCGAAGAAAAAAAACGCACACCCTAAAGTGACGTCAGAGGAGTCAACTGCCATAAAAGACTCCGCTGTTAAACTTAGGTAGCGTTCATGCGACCATCGCCAGAATCGCGTTTTTCAAAACATGATTCAAAACGCAAACATGAATCACGATAACGACAGAATTAGCGTCCATACGACCTTCTCTCCAATCACGTTTCTACTCGGATTCAGACCGATCCAGAGCGCATCGCAGTGCGCACTTTGATCCAGGAAGTATAGGTCAGCTTTTGCGCGCGTTTTCTGACTTCTGCGTGGACAGCTTGACTAGCACTGGAAAAAGGCCGACACAATGACTTCATAGAATCATGATTCAAAACGCGGTTGCATTCAAGCGACCTTTTCCGAACGTGATTCTGCAGAAACGCGTTTCCAAACGTGTTTCATGTTTGCGTTTTGAATCACGTGTATATTCAATTTCGTCTGAACGCAATCGTGATTCCGTAAAAACGCGTTTTCAATCATGATTCTAATCATGATTCCAGGCAAAAAAAAAAGTGTCGCATGAACGCAACCTTAGATTGTACCAGGGATGTGATTGGGAAGGTGAAACAACTCGAGCATAATATATTCAAACATCTGTATGGATACTTCAGCGTGCTAATGAATGTCAAAAGCATTCCACAAGGCACAATCACTACAATGCGTTGTGATGTCCAATGCGCGGCACCGACATTTAGCTGCTGTCAACTTGGAAAGAAATATCTTTAATTCTCTGTTTTGTCTCTCGAAGTTGTGTTTCTTATCACATTTTTAAAAAAAATTTTCAGGAAAGTTCAGGGCAACACCACTAAAGATCTTGTACTCGGTTTTCTTCTTAACAATTGTTGAATGATGCACAAACGGAGATATAAGATAATATTCTTACTTTCACAATTAACAAATTTCTTCACTTTCCTGAGATTTCCGGAAATGTGGGATTCAATCATTATCAACATTATATCTTAAGCTGTTTATTTTCATTAACAGAGTTTGCGTGCATTTGCGTGCAGCTGCGATATTTTACTAGAAAAAAAATGTTTATTTTTGTTCGCTGATATCTCTTTTCCTCACAAAAGTATTGACGCCATCCAACAGAACTGGACAAGCGAAATAAGTCTCTAAATTTCTTTTGTTCTCTCTGTGAAACCGTTGCTACGCAATCCTGTTCGTTATCATGGTTATTGTTAAAACACCTGTAAAGCACAAGCTGAGACCGCACAATTTTTCGGCGGTGCCACGCATGGGTCCTTCCATAACACATCCCTGATTGTACGGAAGTCAACAATAATTTCTAATAGACCTTTTTCGTTATGTATGCAAATTTTATTCACGCCATTCAAACAATACGTTACCAATCGTAACCCCAAAGCTTGTTTGAGTTTTGTCCGAGTAGCAACAACTAATAGCTTCAAAGTGCATTCCATCCATTGAATATGATAGACAGGATACAGGTGAATGCAATAACGCGTTACTACACAACAAGGGGGGAAGTTGTGAATACATTACGAAAATGTATTGTTGATTTCCGTGCAAATCTAAGTTTAACAGAGGAGTTTTATTTATGGAATTTGACTCCTCTGACGTCACTCGGAGGAGTGCGGGTTTTTTTTTTCAAATTTTCGTTAAAATGAGACTTTATTGCGGCAAAAAAATGTGAAATTCGTTTTAGTGGATAATTTCACATAGATTAGTTGGAACTTATTTTTCTAATTAAGTAACCCTTTAAACATGTCAATTCACTTGCAGCTACCATCACAGTGTCATTATGATAGCGCATTATGCTTTTTGACAGAAAAGAAAAGATGGGTTGGTATGTGTGATACACAATGACCCTTATTGTATTTTAAATTAAGCATATGATACACACACTCTTTTGGATCCAAATTTGTCCGAAAGTGAAAATCTCATTAAATACTCCAAATCGTGAAAAGTAATCGATTAAATGTCACAAAAGCGGTCTTTATGAAAAATGACATTCCTTTACTTTATGATGTGTCAATTTGAGCTTGATGCGAGTTGAAACTGATTTTGCAAATACATGTACGTCAAAAGTTTTCTATTAACATCTCAATTTCAATAGGTCCCTGTTAAATTTTGTCCGCGTAACAAAAGGCCATGTTCTTCGTTTTTAGGCAGCCAACCTTAAAGGTGATATTCATAGGAAATAAAATCAAATAAATATAGTTTATTTTATAATTGAATGAGTTATTAAAGCAATTTATGCAGCTAACATGCCATGAAAGTGTTCAGTTTTGTGTTTAATGAAGGTAAAATTTTACTAAATTGACTCTCTTCCTGACCTACGAAATCGCCTCAGGGAAAGTGGCGTTGTGTGTACGTCACAGCCGGGATACGCTTCACAATGACCATTGTGTATCACACCTGTTAATCCACTAGCAACTACCATCACAGTTCCATCAACAATGCATGATGCTTCTGGCGGAAAAAAAGCTGTGGATTGGCATGTTTGATGCACAATAACGCCTCTCTTTTCTTACGTCAGACCTAAAGGCCGTTTCGGATGACAGTAAGTCAAATTTGTCCCCGAGAATACGGTGATTGTTTTCACCCTAATTTCGCTTTTTGGAAAGTGATATATTGTTTGAATGTCATCCGAGCTCATTGTATGGCTTATAAGCTTTCTGTAGATGAATATCTTCATATTTTTGGATTTTCTATGAATATCACCTTTAATTCATCCCGAACATCGCAACTGATGATGACGATTCAGCCCTTTTGTTCGATTAATTGGTTTCTTTTTTCAAGAAAGAAGCAACAACAAATGTCCTTTTCTCTGCGGAATTGACTCTGTATTGTTGATATTCATTGCAATTGCATTTCAGGGCATGAGCATTTTTTAAAAGCATTGTTTAAGTTTAGAAAGACAAAAATGGCTTCATCGAGAGGTATCACGGGATTACTTTGATCTCATCGATTCACTCGATACCACAGGCGCGGAGTAAATGAAGCGTTTATTTAGAAGCAAAAGAGAACTCAGGGATAAGAATAGATAAAACAAACACCCCTATAATTGTTTAATTAGATTGAGAGATTGATGCCGTGTCTCACACGAAGTGGAGTAATATGCAATCATTATTCTAGATATTCAAACACGTGTTTGTACATAACTATATAATGTGCGTGCTATTTTGTGTCACGTATCAATAACTTGGAGAGAGAGGGGGGAGAGAGAGAGAGAGAGAGAGAGAGAGAGAGAGAGAGGGGGAAAGTGGATTGGGGGGATCCTAATCGAGAGTATCAATAATCATCGACAATGTGCATTCTATAGAGTAAGACTGTGCATGCCGTTAGGCCTATGTGATAGGCATTTCTTATCAGTATACATGGTATAACTTTGGTCTTTTTCTAAAACGAAGAATGCTCTTTCCTTAGAATTGAAGTATAAACCGTTTTATAGAGATTCATAGTATTTTGGGGCTCGGAATAATAGGTATGATGGTTCACTTCCAATAAAAATTGCGCACCAATCCCGTATTATTCTCGATATTCTTAAAACGCATTGTTTATGTCTCGCAAGACGGAGCAGGCTTCATTAAGAGGTATCACGTGATCACGTAGATCTCATCGATTCATTCGATACCACAAGCGCGGAGAAAGCGAAGCGTTTATTTAGAAACAAAAGATAACTTAGGGAGAAAATTAAATCGGCCAAACACCCCTAGAGATTGAAAGGTCGATTTCGTATCTCACACGAAGCATAATACTCTGCAATCATTACAGTCCCGACACGTGTTTATGTGTCACATGTATGTATTTTTCGTTACGGGTTGATTTGGAGAGAGAGAGAGAGAGAGAGAGGGGCGGGGGCGGGGGGGGGGGGAGGGGTCAGAGAGCATTGCTGAGCTACTGTTACAGTCGTCACCAGACTTCTTGGTTCGCGGTAGGTCCTGGAGGGAAGGGGTTAGGGGTGTGTGTGTGTGTGTGTGTGTGTGTGTGTGTGTGTGTGTGTGTGTGGGCTTGTATGGACATACCATCGGGGACATTTTTGTGTTTTTAACTTAATAAAAGGGGACCTCCGACAAGTGGGGACGTCCCCGGTCCAGATCTCCTCTCCAATCAATTCCTCATCACATTTTAAACAAGTTTCATATAGTCAATGCATATTTTGGAAAAAGTCCACTTTGCGCCAATTAAACTCCAAATGTGTGTGTAGGGGGTAGGAAGCGTCCCCAGTTAGTGGATTATGCTCACGTTTTGTGTGTACTATGTCCGAAAAGGGCCCCGGTTAGTGGATTAAATTCAACATTTGAAGTGTATAACATCGCACACACACGTCCCCGCTTTGGCGGTAAAAGGTAAATGGGTCCCCACATTGACACACTACAAGAATGTGTGTGTGTGTGTGTGTGTGTGTGTGTGTGTGTGTGTGTGTGTGTGTGTGTGTGTGTGTGAAAAGGGAGGGTTGGGGTGGGGGTGCAATTTTACAGAAAATATAAATGTAAGTGTTAGACTTTTCATATAAATATCTGGTCGTTTTCTTAAACGAATCAAAACTGCATGGTACAATCTCCTTTCCTCAGAATTGAAATATAAACCACTGGTGCTGTTTTGTTGAGATTCATCGTTTTTCCGGGCACATGGGACAAAAGTCATGATAGTTTCTGTGCCTGTAATAGCACCACGTCAACAACAATCCCGTATTATTTCCGATCGAGACTTCTTCAACACATTGTTTACAACTGGCAGTACAGAGAGGGGTTTCATCGCGAACATATCACGTGATAATGTGTGTTTGTCTCGGCCCAGCGATGTGTGAATTTCCCAATATGCACCGCGGTGTCACCTTCCTTCTCCCGACAACCTCAGCCGGGAAACTTTATCTTGTCTACCCGGCTTGATTTCAGCATGGACCTACTTCGAAGAAGGTCTGTGCTGGGGTTCGAGAAGGGTGATAAGAATTACGCTCACATAGAGGCGCTTTGCCGCTTGCCGCTCGCCGTACAACCCCCTCTTCTGAAAGAAAAAAAAATCACACGTTTTCTCGCCTCTTGCGAACGAGTAAATCGCCTTGGCATTCAGGAAAAGTGAGGCGACGGGTTGTCCAGTTTTCGCCGCGGCGGGAAAATCCTCGCGTCGAAGTGCCGGCGGCAAGCGGGAGCGGCAAACCGCTTTCAGTGTGAACGCACCTTTAGTCGAGCAAACTCGATTTCTATTTTTAAAACATTGCTTCAACCACATTTACCACGTAGTTTGTCTCTTGGGATCAGCGTCCTTTTAATCTGCAAAGCGAGGTTTATGTTGAATCCCGTAGAATAGATTGTGATGTTAAAGGGATAGTTCATCCTGAAATTAAAGATTGTCCGTCCCTTTTGCAAGCTTAAAATTTGAAATCGTCTATCACGATCGTAAATTGAAGAAAGTGTGATTCAAGACCATTTCTAAGAATATAGCATGTTGAAGCTTTCTGTATATGTAAAAAATTTCAGCCGTTAAATTTGAAACCGACTTTTTTCGTACTACGAAAAAAGTATTAGTCTTTGATTCAGTATCTATGTGGTTATGCGTGTGTGAAATCCTAATTTTATGAGTAACTACCAAACTTTGGAGATGAATCCTTCCATAGAACAATGTTTTTCATAATGCGTTTTATAATTTAATAAACAGATTGATCAATATAAAGCAGATATTTCAACACAAACTGCTAAGAGCCTGAGGTAAAGACTATTAATCAGACGTTGTTTACGTGCATTATTTGAATTTTACACTACGTATCAGTTTCAAATTGTGAACATAGAGCTTGCTAACACTTCTCTATCTGTTTTGCCAATGTTTCGATGGTTTTGTGGTGATCTGAAAAAGGGACTGGCTGCCTTTAAGCTGGTTTCAATAAAAGCAGAAACATAAAAGAAACATATCAATGAAGGTTTGATGGAAATCCGTCGAAACATAATAAAGTTATCATCTTTTAAAGTTTTGATTTTGTGACGTCATGTGCAACCCAAGGTCGAAATTCCCATAGAAACCAGTAGAGACCGTTTACTGGTTTCTACTGGTTTTTCACCAACCAGTAGAGTCTACTGGTCTGAAGAAGAACAGCAAAATTAACCCAGCAGAAACCAGTAGAGTCTAATGGAATTGGAGACCAGCAGATAAACCAGTAGAAACCAGTGAGATCTAATGGTTTGAAAAGGAGTGTGAAAAATACAAAGTCAAACCAGTAGAAACCAGTGAATTCTACTTGTATTGGAGACCAGTAGAAACCAGTGAGACTTCATGAATATTCATGACGGTTCATGTGTCACAATTTTGTACTTTTAAATAGATAACTTCCACTTAACCAGATAAAATGAATATTAAAGTATATATACCAATACATGATTTGAAGTTAAAACATAAAATATTGAATGTCACCTGCGGCAGTAGAGACTGGCAGGCAGTCATCAATTACTTTTCTTGAAATAATCATGTGAATATTTAATTAGATTTTCACTTTGGAACAAATTTGGGCAGATAACTAATTCAGAAACAACAATTAAATGGCCATTTTGCCGCACGCATGTCAGCGCACAAATTATTTTCTGCCAATATAGCTTCATGCATTATTAATGGTACTCTGATGGCAGTTGCTCACTGATTGACAGGTGTGATACGTAGTGGTCATTGTTGCGTTCATTTCATATAAACCCCGACCCGAGCGACCACTCACAACAAATTCCTGCAAATGACTTGATGAAAAGACTTAACCCAAAACAGACTACGTCTGCTTGATATAATGCCTTTCTTTTAAATCGTCAGCCAAGAATCCTACGAATTAGGTTTTTATACGGAAATTATACAGGTATTTGTTTACGTGAGAGAGAGAGGATGAGCGAGAGGAAAAATTCAAAATGGATCGAGAAGAGGGAGGGAGGGAAAGAGGATAGGAGTACATACCAGAGTTATACTGGGTGCTAACAGTGTCCAAAGCTGCGATTTAGGCGCTAGATTGCGCAACTTTTGACGACTGGCAGGAAGGCAGCCGAGACCGTGAGCAGAACAACCCTTCACCATGACTTCCAGAATACAAATTAATTCATAAGAAAGTGTAAACAAATTATGTTCGTATTCATCTTATCAGTAAGTATCCTACTTCTCTGATCACCTTCATTCATTTCCTATTCAGATGTGCCCATTCATTCCATCATCACACCTGGCTCTTTTGTTGAACATTCTTGATTACATAATCACCCAGATCAATTACCCATCACCATCCTTCTTGCTTTCATTGGTTGATTTAGAAATATGCAAAATTTTTGAATATGCAAATGAACTTTATGTCAATTATGTTAATGATAGAAAATCTTCCTGCGAGCAAAGAGTCCAAGAATATAAGTGCACGTACCTCACTGCGTGTCAGGACTTCAAGTCTGCAAGACCTGATTTTTTTTGTTCCATCATAGTACGTGATCTCCCATTTATATGTGGCGCAGATTCTTTTTAATGTCAATTTTCTCGAAATAATCATCATTGTACCTGTGCATTAATACACCATTACAAACACGTTTTTACACACATACCTCTATGAAAAAAAAAATCCTTCATCGAAAACAGAAAAAAGAAACACTTCATGGGATCATATAGCACACAACATTATGGATGAGCACTTCGCACGTGACGTCACAAATTCAAAATTTCAAAAGATATTAACTTTTTTATTCTTTGACTCATTTTCGTCAAAGCTTCACTTATGTTTCTGCTTTTATTGAAACCAAATTATCTTCAGGGTGTACTATCCTTTAATTTAATAAGTCTAGACTTCGTTGTGGCTGTGGCAGTAAATGAGAACGAACAGACCACACACCACACTGGCTTAGAAGCTAGACTACATTTTCTTCATCATAGTTTTGCTGAAACCTTTCGGTCTCATAGGCAAAACTGAGTTGGGGTGTCAGTGCTTGTTACCGAGAGCGGTATCCCGTTCAGTCCCATATGCAAGAAACTAAGTTGTTATTGATAAGGGGTGTCAGTGTTTGGTGCTGAGGTGGTTAAACTACCGGAGATGGAGGGCTATAGTAGATAGCAGTCAGTAGATCAATGGAACTCTGTACGAATTCGGCCTATATGTGATTCATAATTTGTTACTTTACGACAGTAAACATGAACAGTATATCACATTATATAATATCGTTTAGAAATGCAATTATAGTTGTTCATGCAGATAATGTTTTTTCGCCTTTTCTCGTCTCCGCTATACATTTTGGGGAGATTTCTTCTTCTTCTTCTTCTTCTTCTTCTTCTTCTTCTTCTTCTTCTTCTTCTTCTTCTTCTTCTTCTTCTTCTTCTTCTTCTTCTTCTTCTTCTTCTTCTTCTTCTTCTTCTTCTTCTTCTTCTTCTTCTTCTTCTTCTTCTTCTTCTTCGTTGTCGTCTTCTTCTTCTTCTTCTTCTTCTTCTTCTCCTTCTCCTTTTTCTTCATCTTCTTCTCCTCCTCCTCCTTCTCCTTTTTCTTATTTTTTCGTCTTCTTCTCTGTCTCGTCCTTGATTGTCTTTTTCTTGTAAGTTGTTGTTCTTCTTACTCTCATTCTTACTCCTTCTTTATATTGCAATTTCTTCACTCCTCCTTCGTCCTTTCCCTCCTCCGCCCCGTGTCAATAACGATGGTAATATAATACTCGCGTGACATAACCATATCATATAACTCAAACGCGTTCTTGCCTGGGCTATTGCGTTACAATCACAACAATGGTGATTCCAGACTCTCAAATGATCTTGAATTGTGTTGGATAGCAGGCATGGTAGAAAAAGCTGCTTAATTCTTCCCGGAACGAAAATCGAAACCAAACAGAGCGCGTTAAGATTCCCTCGCTTAAATACACCCTTTGTTTGACTGTTTGGTACTCACGGGAATCATGTTCGATTATATCGAACTAAATTTACAACAAGAACGTTGTCGTTCCGCTAAATTGGATATGCTAAATTGCTGTGCTAAATTATGTGAAGCACGCCCCCAGGCATAGGAATACGGCCAAGGTGTGTGAGTTTCGTCACTTAAGGCGCCCAGCTTATACTTCTATAGCTGGTAAGTCAGCGAGGGCACTCAGTTCTCAAGTTTCTGCTCCAGCGTTAATACGTTTCTTTTGGCGTCATCCCGGCGGACCGTTAAGAACGTTTGAAAACACCAGAGTGATCATCAGGACGCCCGACTTACACTGACTGGAATAAGAACAGCTATTAATGTCTACAATAGTCTCCAAGCCGTCTGCCGACATCGCTTCTAGGAAATCCATCAGCGTAAAGCATTCACCGTCCTCGTGAAACGTGTTTCTTGCATCCAGCGGGAAACAATCAGCCTAAAACCGGCAGTCGTCCTAACGACATTAAAATGTGAAATAACTCGTGCTCTAATTTTGTCTTCAGGAATGGTTACACAAACTGGTTTTATGCTGCTTCAACAGTCCGCAAAGCCTTCATGGACGTAATGGATTTGAAATACCTTGTAAGTTTAAAGCAGTTTTGGTTTTGTGAAATGAAGTAGAACATCCTTGGGAGAAAATCAGCTGCAAACTGAATGAAACTTTTCACTTCCTTCCATTTTCGATTGACGTTGCACTTTGAGTCTACCTGTATGAAGAACGCTTTCTCGATGGATAGAGACTGAGGAACAAGAAAGAGAGGGAGCAATTCTACTGATCTATTACAAGATAATGACAGATACTTCCATAGGGAGCAAGAGAGATATAACCGCGATGGGAATCGAAACCGACGTCGATCACGGCCGTTGCAGCCTTCAGGCCCCACACAACCCGGCCAGGCGATCGAGTGAGGGCATGATTAATGTGAACGCAGGTACGCTGCCGCCAATCGGTCGATCGCCACCTAACAAACTCAGCACATCGCTCTCGACCCTGTCCTTGTCGCCCATCATCACCGTGGTTGAAGACGCTGACAGTAATGGACGAAAAACGATTAGCCCATCAGCGACAGACTCGTCTTCGGCGTCGACGCGTTTATTGAGACGCCGAGCGTCATCGCCTTTTACGAGAGGCAGCACGCCTAGCCCATCTTCGCTCTTGCAATCGCCGAGAAGCCCTGTGCTGGCGCCGTCTCCGCCGCCGTTGCTGCCTTCGAGCCCGATCACGACGAGCGCCACACAGATTCGCACGAGGAGGTTTCGTCGAGGGTCGCTGCCCGTCAACGCCGTTAGCTACAGCTCCTCGCCGCGGACAGAGGCCCGCACGGCTAAGCAGCCTTCTGCCTTCATTAACACCCACACTCACGGGCACACGCCGCTCATTGTTCCAGCAGAGAGGCGAGCCCGTTTGGACGTGAATGATAACCCGCAGTCTCCGGGCCGTCGCCCGACGCGGAACCGCTCCCTGTCGCCCTACCCACACAACCACCCCGACGTCTGCCCACATGGCTGCTTCGACCACCACTTGAGGAGACGGAGCGAAGGCGCGCTCGTCATCCCACGCAGGCTCTCGCACGACAGCGCCGACCAGGAGGTCGCCCACAGCTACGGGTCTCCCAACCCGTCTCGATTCCGCTCCAACTACCAACAACACCCTGAGCGACCGATTGGTCACCGACACCGAAATTCACCCGAGGACGACATGAACCTTCGAAATCGCAAGGTGGTTCGGCCTGACACTCGACGAAACCCCAACGCCGTGGTCAACGATTGCGTCTTTGTGCCCATCAAAGCGGACGAGTCCGAATATGACGACGATTCCTCGTCTGTGTACGATCTCGATGACTATGAGAATGACGAGGCACGGCAGTGGATCATGGGCTGGTTGGACGATGTCGAGAAGAGCAAGACGAGAACCCCCGCTGTCGCTCTCGATGATTACTGTCAGTATAGCGAACAGGAAGAAACAGCGATCCGAGTATGCTATGATTATACTGACTTATAATCGTTCAGACATGCTAAAGTTTGAAAGTGTAAGTGATCTTTGTTGTAAGGCATGTAAGATATTCAGATTATCCTCACTACTTGATTTGGTCAGTAATAAGGTTTAACTCCTATAGCTATGCTATGTGTGTGTACTTTTTATTACCCCCCCCCCCCCCCCCCCCCCCCAATAATGAACATAACATTGGTGTCATACATGTCATAGGGCAATATTTTACTTGGCAGAGGAATAGTTACCCTTACCCTAGTTGCAAATCTTCATTGTCTATAATGATCGATGTCAGGTTTTGTTGTGCTTGATTATAATACCTTGTGTAATCTCAATCGCACCCCATCCACCTCTCCCATGTCTCCCTCCGCCCCCCCCCCCACCTCTCTCTCTCTCTCTCTCTCTCTCTCTCTCTCTCTCTCTCTCTCTCTCTCTCTCTCTCTCTCACTCTACTGCTCTCTCTCCCTCCCCCTCTCTCCCCTTCCTATATCTCATTCCACCTTTCTCTCTGTCTCCCCCATATCTTCCTTCTCTCCTCCTTTCTCCCTATCCCTCCTGTTGTCTTCCTATGTATCTCCCGACTCCTTCAATCTATTCTTCTCCAACAGTTTCTTTGCCTCGTCGCTGTTTTTTCAACCTTATTCTGGGTACCTCATGATCCATGTGACTGACAAAGCTGTATTCTTATCCTTTCAGAAGTCATTATAGTGCACATGAACTATGTGCTTGATACTTCTGTTTTTAACCTGCTTTTTCGTTAAGTGCCATGTGCTCTCAGCAGTTCGGCTACCATGGACCGCCACATTTTTTGAAACTAGGACACCTGTAGGAAGGAAAAAATGGTCAGGAGAAAAATGTGGACAACCCATGACCAGCCGTACTTCGCCCGACAAGACCTGGGCAATGTTGCATAATATTTATAGGTTTTCATTTATTGTAACTTACCACCAATGGCAACTACCTTGGCAATAGCCAATGAGCTCTCATTTTTGCACTTGT
This sequence comes from Arbacia lixula, assembly GCA_963669155.1. Taxonomy (NCBI): domain Eukaryota; kingdom Metazoa; phylum Echinodermata; class Echinoidea; order Arbacioida; family Arbaciidae; genus Arbacia; species Arbacia lixula. The sequence continues at coordinate 5,983,177 of OZ022594.1, read as the reverse complement.
TCCCATGAAAGTTACCATTGACGCTTAGTTACAATAAAATGCAACATAGCTAACAAGACAACTAGTCACTTTTACTATTCTTACCATTCACTTACCGATGTCTTCAATGACGAAGTGATGTTAATATTACTCGAACTTCTTACACGACTTAACCTCACATTATTATTTTATTTAATTATCGCTGGACACACTTCACATGCAGAAAAGCGGAAGGAGTAGATGCAATTTAAAGTCTTTCCATATTCTTCTTTTCCCCCTCCAGATTGGAAAACAATCATAATACTACGGAGGAAAGCAGCAAAACAATGATTATTAGCATCCATGTCATTATTGAAATAATCTTCACGTGGTATTTTCCTCGGGTCTATCATGTTTATCTGTTTATAGCGCTTCCTCATTTGTATAATTATCTAATCGCACCCTTTACATGATTTATACGAATACTATGTGTTGTAACAAATAAGAATTCAAAATATGATTTAATGTTTAATGTTTGGGTTTAAGCCGTTCAAAAGTATAAAAAAATCTTGCGACGTAATAACACCTACGTCTTGCCCATTAGTGATTTGTTTCACGATATCCTCGAAACAGAATACGTCTTAACTTGGATTTAAAAAGTATATAAAACAACTCTTAACTGAGATAGTGGGAGTTAAAAACTATTTTAAAGATAATGCCCTGAGATATTTAATTCAATTGAATAACGATAATCCATCATTTGTCGCTAACAATCATTTTGTTCTTCTTTAAAAGAAACTGTTGGCCTAGTCAAAAGGCGTTCAATACTCTTTACAGAAACCATGGTAACGTTATTATTTATTGTAGCATTGATACTTTTGACTCGTGTTTCATATTTTATGGGAAGTTTTTCGGTGATATTACAATGCAATTAATTGGTGTTACATGTATTAAAATGTGTGTACACATTAATGTTGAACTATTTTCATGAAATATGTGCATTTATTTGTGTGGAATGTGAAAGTGTGAGCTAAGAGTTGAAGAGAAGCGAAAGAGAATTGCAAAGAGAGAGAGAGACAAAGATAGAGAGAGAGAGATGGGGAAGAGAAAGTAAGAAAGAGAAAAATGAAGAGAGAGGGAAGGGGAGAGAGGGAAGTGGGAGATGGGGAGTGGGAATGAGAGAGAGAGAGAGAGAGAGAGAGAGAGAGAGAGAGGGAGAGAGAGAGGCAGACAGACAGACAGACAGAGGTGGGGGGGGGGCGGGTGTGAAAAGGTGAGTTGAGAATCAAATAGTGATAAGAGAGAAGAGGAGGAATGCGAAACAGAGAGAAAGCGAGTACGCTTGTCAAGATACAGATAACAGTTTATTTCTGATTTATCACCTTTTTATATTTCTTGGGTATCCCGGTCCTTTCTTGTTCTCTTTCCCTTTCTCTCTCTTTCACTCTGTAATGGAAGCGAATATACTCCTCCCCTTGTCGATTCTTTTCCATCTTTTTCCTTTTTGTTCCAACTGCCCCTTCATCATATTCAGGCCTAGTAACGTAACAGATGCCCTACCTTAAAGGGATAGTTCACACTGAAATTAAGTTGGCCTTAAAAGGAGCAGAAAAAATATAAGTGAAGGTTTTGTACACATTAATCAAAGGATAGGGAAGTTACGATTGTTTAAGGTTTTGATTTTGTGGTGTCACGTGCGAGCTGCTCTTCCATGACTGTAGTCTACCAATTTGTTTGCAAATGTCGATTTCCTCAAAAGCATATGCATTATACCTGTGCATTTGATACATAAAAAACCTTTTTACACACATACCTCTGTGAAAAAAAAAATAATTTCTTCATCAAAAACAGAAAAGGAGCAATTTATGGAATTATGCAGCACACAGCATATGGGAAAGCACCTCGCACGTTACGTCACGAAATCCAAATTTTAAAAGATCATAACTTTCTTATCCTTTGACCTATTATCGTCAAAAGTTCACTCATATGTTTCGTTCATGGTTCTGCTTTTATTGAAACCAACTTAATTCCAGAATGAACTGTCCCTTTAATGTTACATATTAGTTTGTTTTGTTGTTGTTCTTATTGTTCTGAGTCTGTTTCTTCTCCATCTTAGACTTTCTCTCCTGATGCACCTACTACCAGAACAGATACCACAACAGCTCACATACGAGTTCTCAGGTTACTGTTTCTTTTTGTGTTGTTGTTTGTATTTCCGTCGTCCACTGTGACATATACGCTGTGAGTTGCATGGACACAACCCAGTATGTTAACAACTATGCCTGGTAGCACAGACTATGCCATCATCCCATCCTCGCTCCTCCAGTGGAGCCATGATGTAATTAGGGCATAGTCTGTGTTACCAGACATAATTGTTAACATACTGGATTGTGTCCATGCACCTCACAGCCTAGTACCTAGGCTACTTCTACCGTCCTTCTACAGAACTGGCACCCGACTCACACGGACTCCTGCAAAGTTCGCTCGAGGACCCGTGTTGTGTTTGGGACGGGAGACCCAGAATGATAAGATTAGCGCAACTTGTGAGGTTTCCATCTCCGAATTTAGGATTGAAGAGACGATAAACGACCCGTCTCACTACAAAGGTTGCGTGTAGCACCAGGCTTCCCACATTGTTAGTCTTCGTAATAAATGACTACCATCACAAAGAAGATCACCATATACTACACCAGGCATTGATACAAGATGGCACGAAAAAAGAGAGAGAGCATGCATCCAGAAGAATAGAAAAAGACAGATGAATGTTGTAGTAACCATGTTTCAATAACAACACTTGAGGTAGCTGCTTAGCATCGACTAAACGCTTAGAAGAAAAGGTCAAAATGATTTAATTAACCTATTTATGTGCCAAATAAGATGGCGCTCTATGGCTATTGTGCGCAGAGCCATTTATAAACAGAGTTTGGCCAACTCGGATTCAATGGGACACTGCATGGCGCGTGTTGCTTTGTTAGGCAAGCAAATGATAAAAGAATATGCTCCATGTTGTAACCGAATGAAACCGAGTTGGCAAAACTCTAATGGCTCTGATTGTGTGCATTAATTATGAACAAATATCCGTGTGGCATCCAAAGGTAAGATCATCAGAACAGCATGATATTTTGTTTTATTTCTACTTCTTGTTGAAATCATGTCTAAATGGAAAGACGAAAAGTGAACAAAAAATATGTCGTTGTCTCGAGTACATATAACTAGGTAGATAAAACAACTTAAAGTTTTGTTATCATAGGTAAGTTCTACATGACGTAAGTACATGTTTGGATGCTAGGTGGCAAATTATCACTTCACGCACAAAAGACAATAAATTTCATTTTTTGTTATGATTGTGTATGGGGAAAAATTGTGAGGAATATCTCTTGGGGGTTGCGAAGAGGGAGCAGGAGGGATGATACCAAATGATACCATAAAAGTGATACGCATGGATTTGATTAAGTACCAAGATAAATCACGCCTTCATCGATCCACTTCTGAGCTCATTTTTGTTCTTGTGTGTTAATGCCTCTTACGCTATTCATGCGTGTATTTTAACTGTCGATATACAAAACATCTCGTCGTTGTCTTTTCTTGATAAAAAAAAACACATGAAGGCCAACTTCTGAAGTTCTTCTTCTCTACATTCCTCCTTAAAGGGATAGTCCCCCTGAGATTAAATTGATTTAAATAAAAGCAGAAAGAGGATAGAAACATACTAGTGAAAGTTTGATGAAAATATGTCATAGGATAAGAAAGTTATGATTATTCAAAGTATTGGTTTTGTGGCGTCACATGCGAGATGCGCTCCCCAAAAAATGTCGTGTACCACTTTTATTTTTCAAGAGGATGTGCACCATCTTAACCATGTGAACTGTTCATTTGATACATCATAATGAACACTTTTTTACACACAACCATCTTTAATTATTCCTTCACCAAAAATATAAAAAGAGCAATTTATGAAATCATACAACACACAACATTTGGGAGGGCATCTCGCACGTGACTTCACAAAATGTAAATGTTAAGCTTTGACCGATTTTCATCAAGCCTTCACTTATATGTTTCGTTCATGTTTCTGCTTTTCTTGAAACCGAATTAACTTCAGGGTGGATTTTTCTCCTTAAGACTAACCGTCTTCCCTTTGTCACCCGGTAAATCAATATGCTCCAATTAATCAACCCTTCATTCCTACATATATCACAGCAGGTTAATCTTCTCAGTACCATAGGTGCGTGACGTGTGTAATAAGTCAATGGGCTTTTCCTGTCACGGTACTGGCGGACTTGTCCACCGTTCTATATCATTGCTCAAATTACTGCTATTTAGCAAAACATCGTAAACTATGTGTAAAACGTGTTAGATATTGTACTCTCTGATTTTTTTTCACATTTTTCTCTCGGGGTATTATTCTGTAATTTCTGTAACAGATCCCGGTGAGTTAGGGGGTTTCATCGAAGGATGCACGGTGTGCCCTTTTAAGTCTTCAGCAATGTTGTTTCAGCATGACCACTCAATGGGGCTTCATCTCACATCGACGCTTAAAAGGATAGTTCACCCTAAAATTAAGTTGGTTTCAATAAAAGCACACACATGAAAAAATATATTAGTGAAGGCTTGATGAAAATCTTTTAAAGGATAAGAAATTTATGATCTTTCAAAATTTTGATTTTGAGGCGTCACGTGCGTGGTGCCTTTCCATAATTGTGTTGTGTACAATATTGTCTTCGAAAATGTGCCTTTTTTTTTTTTAATGACATCGTTGCATTGTGCATCATCACAAATATTTTACACACATACCTGTGAGAAGAAAAATATCACTCCGTGTCAAAAAGACAAAGAGAGCAATTTATGTAATTAAATTGTACACAACATAACGGGAGAGCATCTCGCACGTGACGTCATAAAATTGACATTTAAAAAGATTCTAAATTTCTTATCCTTTCATTTTCATCAAACCTGCACTTAGATGTTTCTTTCATCTTTTTATGGTTTTATCGCAACCAACTTATATTCAGGGTGAACTATCTCTTTAAGTCTTCAGGAATTTTGTTCTAGCATGTACATGGAGTGGGCTTCATCTCACGTTGACACTCGATTGTCCTTTCATAGTAGCTTCACTTCCAAGCTGTTGGAAATTTTATAAACCAAACTATTCAATGACGAAGTCTGGCTGCAGTAGACTAGTCATTCTCAAGTTCATCTCTAAGTGGGAAGGATTGCGAAGAGAGGAGAATGATGCAATGACTAGTCTTAGAATACTAGACCCTATTTTTTCCAGTTTGGATCAGAAATGCGAAACAGCATTGACGCCAGGCTATTCGATAATCGGTTGTCCTTTCACATTTTTAAAATCGCATAGTTAGCTAAAGGTATTTACCCACAAGCACAAACGTAATATAATAAATAAGCTAATCATTATAAAGGGTTAGCCCAGCTCCGTTACATCTTTTAAATACTTTGTGGACAGAGATGTGAACAAAAGTAAACCTTTTCGTGACTGACGTGATTGACATGTATATTTCGAGATGTTACCATGGTTACCCTGTCTGTGCCAAGCGAAGCACCCCTCTATTGCAATTGCGTGCACTGCTGGTGAAAAATACACACGTGACACAACCAAAGTTAGTTCGGAGAACTATATTTGTACATGCGCATGCCTCTAGGCCGATTTATAGATATCCAAAGTTCTCATTAAAATGGAATTGTTTGTCTCAATCGGTAAACATGTATGGGAAAGGTATGTATGGTTGCTGTCACAATGGTGGGCATGTGAGTGAGTGACAGGTAGAATGCATGTTGAAGGGGGAAGTGAGAGAGAAGGGGAGAGAGGGGGATAGGGTGGAAGGGGCCGGGGGGGGGGGGAGCGAGTGATAGCGAGAAAAGGAGAGAAGGGAGTGGGGAAGAGAGAGAGAGAGAGAGAGAGAGAGAGAGAGAGAGGGAGAGAGAAAGAGAGAGAGAGAGAGGGAGAGAGAGAAAGACAGAGAGAGAGAGAGAGAGAGAGAGAGAGAAGAAAGAAAGAAAGAGAGGGAGGGGGGGGGAGGGAGGGGAGCGAAGGGGGGGGGAGAAAAAGCAATATGTAAATTGTCAGAAGTCAGAAGGACAGAGAGAGAGAGAGAGAGAGAGAGAGAGAGAGGGGGGGGGGGAGGTGACGAAGAAGGGATATAAAGAAATACCAATAATTGAGTGGGGGGGGGGGGGGTCTGGTGAGAGGGTGCTTAACCATTCTTAAGAACAGAATGGAGAGTAACAACTGGCGTTTGCACGTCAATGACCGCTTGATTGTTTCTCGTATTCTTACAATATTCTTGGCGGAGAAGCTAACATCCACAATGTATATTAGCACAGTGTTTTTTGACCAGGCTCTTTTGACCAAGGTCTACGCTTCGTACACCCTTGCTTTGACCAGGCATTTTGTCGAGCAGTATTTGCATTTAGTATCAGGATGAGGGGCAAATACGAGCAAGGCTCCTGACAAACAATCCCGCTTGTTCCCTATTCAGGTTTCATTAAAAAGGAAAGTCGCGAAGTAAAAATAAATCTTGAAGATGTACCCGTTTCTTTCCCAGCGTTGTTAGCCTTGTTATGCTTGTCGTGCATGGAACAGTGCGATGCTGGTGCATTAAACCGCCCTATTTTAGAATGCAACCGTAGCCTACCAAAAAGATCAGCTCCAATACTGAAATGTTACTTACATAATCGTCAAGAAAATTGAGTTTTTGGATAGGTTGTTTTCGTATTGATGATTGGTGAGACAATTTTGAAAAAAAAAAAAAAACACGCTTCGAATTTTGCTCGGCGAAAATAACGCACAATTACCATTATTCATATTAATTATATTGAAACCGGCTCTGTCGATACATGATCTACACAAGTCATGATTTACAAGTCGATATCCAGTAGGTAATAATGTAGGCTCTCCCTCTCAATCTTGACGGTTTTTGTTTCAAATTCATGTCATTATCGCCCGTATTGAGCCTGATAGAACAGCGCGACGGCCGAATAGTAATTCAATTTCTGTTGTTGTTTTTTGCGATCCATTTTCTCATACAGGACAGACCTGGAGGGTGTTTCATGAACGTTGTCAGCACTGACCAAATGGTCAGTGCTGACAACTTCAATGAAATCCTCGGTTTTGATTGGCTGAGAGGCACTAGCCTCTGACTGTTACTATGGTAACTGTCGGAAAAAGACAGCTTGTCAGACAAAAAATGTTCATGAAACCCCCTCCTGCTCTTGCTTAGTTATTAAAATCAATTCTTGTCCATTGATATGAAAATGTGTTTTTTATCACGTTTTGTTGCCGTGTTCAAATTGAATAATGTGCTGAAAATCACGCTACATTTCGTAAAAACGTAAAACCAAAGCAAACAATTGAATGGAGAAAAAAAATGAAAAAGAACCCGATGACGAACATTATTGCACGCACCTTGAAAAACGTGAATCTCAATTAATGGTTTTAAGTAACCAACTGTAAAAATCGAACGGGGAAACCTATAATACACAGGATAACTTGAACTTGTTAAAACAGAGATGTCTCTGTCCCAACTCTCTGGTTGAAACAAATCGTGATATCCCATTATACTTTTTGTCTCATCTGTTTTCCTCTTGTCAATACAACGTACCTCAACTTTTCCCCAAGATTTTGCCACAAAGAAAAGAAAAAAAAGTCGCCCACAAATGGACACGACTCCTACGTATTTCTAATGAATGTGATGGCACCTATTTCATATTATAGTGGAGAAGAGATATGATATTTGTTCTATACTAAGCCTGGGTTTACTTTGTCGTTTTTCTTGAACAGTTGTTTGAAAAAAGGACGACAAAAACTTTCGCCTGTCAAACATATCCCTTTGTTTATTCTTGATGGCGCACTGCAAATTCCTACAATGCGTTGATTGGCATCATAGATGGATTCACACATTCACCATGGACAATTGCAGTGAATAATTTGACGATCTTTCAGGTTTAGGAAATGAAAAAGAAGGTATATAAATAATTTATTTCAATTACAGTACGCTCCCATCGATCACAATGGAGGTGGGCCTCCGCTCGAAAGACATAAAAAGTTACATAGAATTCCGGATGATGGAGCAAGCATTTTTTGTGGTCTTGTCATTGGGAATACTATTGCTTTATATAACACGTAATTATTTTTGGATATCAATTAAATTCCTATGATAATAACTAGAGCTGCAATGTGTATTCTCTTGTACGCTTTAAGTTTGAATGGTTTTAAAGTTGGGTCATAAATATTTTACTCTCAAACTTGTCAATCATGTTCCTTTTTTCACTCTAGATGGCGCACTGTAAAATTATAAGAGGATGTTGATCAATGCAGATCACTCATTCAAAGTCCAAACCTATAAAAGGAAGCAACTAACAAAAGAGGCTTTTCATGAAAAAGAGTAACATAAACATGTGTCTGCCACTTGCATTGGCATCAGTGCAACACAACATCATGTTAGCTTGAATATCTCGCAGCAAGATAAATATTTCTTGTCAAGATTTTGCTTGGATGTAGAGGATGCTGCATGGGTACAATCTAATAGTACCAATAACCCAGATTTGAGCTGATTTGTCATTTTGCTGAAATCCTTTTTGTCAGAGTAGGGTAGTATACTAGCGTCCATGTTAACCCTTCCTGTACCAGATAAGATGCTGTCCGTGATGAGGTTCGTGTGCATTAGATGTAACAATATGAGCATCTGGCACAAAGAGCTAATTGCAAAATTCAGCAAAGGCAATGGCTTTGATTTGAAGTAAAAGGTAACTAATTGGTTTAATGCTGTGCTATCTTTATTTGAAGTTTGAGCTGCCAACGTCTTTGAAAATGATTGTATTGTTCTGCTATTCAGCAATATAGGATATAAAATTATTTAGATAGGACCTAGCTACACTTTGGGTTAACTAGATCTTGTAAACGTTACCACAAGCGTTAAGATAATTTCATGATAATAACGGTTTGAAATGGGATAAACTAAAGCAGAACAAGAAAACGTCATCAACAAGCTAGTAGAAGCATGCTACAAGTATTCCGCCTTTATGACCAACAGTGTATGTTACACGATTTTCCTGCCCCCCGGCCCCCCCTCCCCCCCCCCCCCCCCCCCAAACCAAAGAAGCAACAAAAAAAAAAGAGAGAGAGAGAGAGAGAGAGAGAGAGAGAGAGAGAGAGAGAGAGAGAGAGAGAGAGAGAGAGAAAAAAAAGAAGGAAAAATCTACATCCTTCTACTTTATGATGTGTTGAATTCAGCTTGATTCGAGTTGTGACGTCTGTTGATACTATTTTTTTTCAAAAGTGGCAAATGTTTGAAGTTCAATCTCAGTCCCAAGGTCACACATATGAAAGCAATGCCGCGCGCTTGGCAGAGCTGGGGCGGGGTCGACAAGTCATGGGTTAATTCATTCATCCATTATCTATATCCGGACCGCTCGCGCCACGGCTCTCAATGTCGATTCGTTCATTCAACAAACGGCGGTGCTGTGATTTACGTGTGTAACGTTGCATCCTTGGTCCAAAATCAGTCATCGTCACAGCTTCAAAAGGTGAGATAACATTTGCTTCTGGAGTATTTCCTTGAAACAATGTGGATACTCTGTCTATCTGTTTTCCAGATTACGACTACCGCGAGTGGGAGAGGTGTTTTCCCGGCGAGAATGTAGAATATGTCTGCACTAACTTCAAAATGTACGAGTGGGGCTGTATAATGGGGAGTGTTCATACCATGCCAATGTATTGTAGGTGTAGGGCACTGCAGTAGACCGAAAATTCATTCTCTGTAGATCCGTTGAGATTGCATCTGTACGCTCTATTTCAGGGGTATGTCAAAAATGTAATTTCGATTAAAGAATGCCCATATTGAGACGGTTGGGTTGATTCTTTTACTCAAATTTTGCTTGTTTTTGTATTGTTTTGAGTATTCACTTTACTTATTTTCAATCATGTGGATGTTGTTGATGCATGTCAATTCGATCTTTGGCAAAATGTAATTTATTTTCTTTTCTTCGACTTTCATTTTCATAGTCATACAGAACATGTATGATCAGGCTCCTCAGGTTTAAAATCACTGATCTTTAAATAATTTGTTTTGACTTTATGCTCTCATGATAAAGACCTAACTTTGATTTGAATACATGTACACTACAGCTCATCGATTGGCACGGGCAAAGGGAAAGGGAAGGAGCTGCAGTTTTAAACCGCAGTATATTTTGTCCAGTTCAGCATGAAACATGATGCTTTCACCTAAAAAGCATCATGTTTCATGCTGAACTGGACAAAATATATATTATGATGTAACTGAATCAAGATAAGTCATTCAAGAAAGAGAGAAAATAAATGAAACATTTTTCAGAGAGCTTGGGCGGGTCATGGTTAATTCTTTCTCCATATCTACATCCCAAACCACGACCTGCTTTCAATATCGAATCGTTCATATTCAATAAACGTCTGCACTGTAGTGGGCGCTTAAAATTTGGAGAAGGAGACAATGAGAAAGGTTGAGGACGGTTGTGAAGGAGAACATGTATGAAAATACCAGGAAATCTAACAAATGGCCATCTTAAACCTAAGAAAGATTGTCATGAATGAACAAGCCCAACAGTGTAGTATCTCATTTGCCTGCCAGGCATACACTCTATACACTCTAGCTCAAGTCAAAGGAATTGGCATAGGGAAAGGGAAAGGGAAGGAGCCACATATTTAAACCACGGTATATTTTGTCCAGTTCAGCATGAAACATGATGCTTTTTAGGCTAAAGCTTCCCTTTCTTCCCTTTCCTTTTACCCATGCCAATTGAGCTGTAGTGTACACAGCACATGATGTCCATCTCTCATTTATTCTAGATTATACATTTTCCTGCATGCTTTTCATGTGCTTTCCTGCAATAACCCGCTGCATATATACAGTAGTGCTCTTTGCCAAATTGATATGAATTCCATACTGTATACTCTATGTCCTTCATTTCCCCCCCCCCCCCCCCCCCCCCCACCCTTTCTCAGAATGAATCCCTGGACGATTTAAAACAAACCTCAAACCTCAATCAGCACAACAAGCATTTTAAACGATTGCAAACATTGCATTGGATGGATGCTTTGGAATGTTTTCAACATGGAGTGCCTAAAAATGAAAAGTAAACAATGTAACCAGTGCCACCACTAACTGCGCATGTTTGTGCTGTTGTGTGGAACATTATTCTTACATATTCTTACATGCACAAACACCAACAAACAACACATTGTGTGAATGCTTTGAAATATTTTTAACTTGCAGTGCCCTCCTATCCCCCCCCCCCCCCCATAAAAAAAATGCATCCCCAACTAACTGCACGTGCTTGTGCTTTTGTATATACTGTTTTTCCTCATTGACTGAACCAGCTTTGACCCTTGACCCCCCATGGGCTCCGCAGATCAAGTATCGATCATGAATCAGCTTCAAGGGGAGATGGAGGAATTACATCATCTTCAGTACAGCACCGACTTCAGCACGGATGTCAACAGGAAGATGCAGGTATGATCAAAATCCCTTTTTCCCCCTCAATAGTTTGTTGAGTCAAAGCAAAAGTGCATACGTTTTTATAACCTGTTGCTCTTGGTTGGATGTTTGGGCTTTGTGAACCCCGGCAAAATTTGCCATGGAACTACAATGACCAAAGAGATGTGGCTTAATTGTGCTGTATAAAAATTAAGTTTTGGTTTATTGATAAAAAAAAAAACGAAGATACTGAATATGAAAGTTAAGAGAAAATTATTCAGTTTACAGTGAAGTTATATTTAAATGAATAAATCGTATAACAGGTCTTTATACATAAAAAAGTGTATTCATAGCTTATCTGTTCAGCAGATTACGTGAGAATCGTACTGCTCAGTATCCGAATGGAGAGAAACCCAGCCTGCAAATACACAGGATCAGTTAAGAACAGGTTTACAGTATACTTGGCAGGTTGTTTAAAGGGCATGTACTGTACTGGGAAGGCAAAAAAGCCTTCAAAATGTAATTGTTAGCAATCTTCTTGCCAATGGTCTTAAATTCATGTATTGTGTATTTTAAAAGCTTGCTGAAAGTTTTTTGCCCTCAAATGATCCACATATGGAGTAATTAATGATTAATGATTAAATCTTCAAAACGTTCGGGCCGAACATTTTGAGGATTTGTGATTTAATCACTCATAACTCCAAATGTAGATCATTTTAGGGCAAATAACTTTCAGCAAGCTTCTAAAATGGACAATACATGAATTTAAGACCATTGGCAAGAAGATTGCTAACAATTACATTCTGAAGGCTTTTTTGCCTTCCCAGTACAGTACATGCCCTTTAACATGCAGTACCAAGCCAGGAAAAGACCATTGACTTGACAGTACTGGGAGGCATATAGGCACCATATTCATGAAGTGGTCATTCTGATATCAAGTTAAGCCACGCAGGTAGTATAATCTAGCCATCTATCATAGTCCATTGATAGTTGAAAGATAAAGCTGCCATGTAAGATATTTATCACTCATACTGTTGCTGGTAGGTTATATCATAATACACGTAGTGTATTCAAATACATGCTGTATAATGTAGTTCTTGATCTCTATAATATAGAAGATTTTTTGTGGGACTAAAGTGAAGAGATAGCTGGTATCGCTTATATTCATGTTGTGTGTTTCACTTATTGCATTATGATGAAGCCATTTCTATACTTCATGTCTTTACATTTAAATTTGTCATTAATTTTGTAGACATGTATTACGTATTTTGTTTTTTGACCACACCTCCTCAATAATAACCAGCTCTAGTATTGTTTTTTTTTTTACTGTATTTAAATCAATGAATTGATAATTCAAATTCTCCCTCCTTCTCATACCTCCCTTTTTCTCCCTTACCCTTCCTCCCTCCTTCGCTGCCGTCTCCCCCCCCCCCCCATGTTCCCTCCCTCCCTCTTTTTCTCTCGCTCCCTCCCTCCTCCCCATTTCTCCTTCTCCCTGCTCCTCCCTCTTCTTCCTCCTCCTCCTCCTCCTCTTCCAAATTGCCCATCACTCCCTACCCCCCACCTTGCCTGTCACTTTCCTCCCCCCCCCTCCTTGCTCCCCTTCCTCCTTCTCCCTCCTTCTCCCTCCTCCCTCCTTCTTTCTCCCTCCTTCCCCCTCCCCCACCCCTCTCTCCTTCTCCCTCCTCTTCTTCCTCCTTCTCCTTTGTCCTTCTCCACATTGCCCATCACTCCCTTCTCCCCCACCTTGCCTGTCACTTTCTTCTCTCCCACCTCCTCCCTCCCCTTCCTCCTTCTCCCTCCTTCTCCCTCCTCCCTCCCACCTTCTTTCTACCTCCTTCCCCTCCACCCCTCCCTCCTTCTCCCTCCTTCTCCCTCCTCCCTCCTTCTCATACCTCCCTCCCTCCTTCTTTCTACCTCCTTCCCCTCCACCCCCTCCCTCCTTCTCCCTCCTACTCCCTCCTTCTGCCTCCTCCTCACTCCTCCCACCCTCCTTCTTTCTCCCTCCTTCCTCCTCCACCCCTCCCTCCTTTTCACTCCTTCTCCCGCCTTCTGCCTCCTTCTCCCCCCTCCCTCCTTCTCCATCCTTCTCCCTCCTCCTTCCACCCTCTAGATTCCCCCCAGACTGAGCATGGAGCCAGATGAGCCGTTTCTCACTGACCCACCGTCCCCCACACCCAACTTTGCTTTGGAGGCAGACCAGTTTGAAGGCAGCCCTGCTCATGCTATGAACGTTCCAGATAGAATCCTCATTGCAGGTGAGGACTTGAAGAGGAATATAACTCCTTAGGCATCTTGTCAAGGATTCAAGACACAAAAAGACTGCGGTTATATCCGGGAATCCGCTTGTGATCTTTTTTATGAAATGCTCAATAATCCCCCGTCCTTTTCAATTCAAGGCCGCCAGCCTTTTTTTGTTCCAACGAAGCGTGCAGTCCTTTGATCATGGACCCTACTAGGGTCCATGCTATCATACTATAGTAATACAATGCGACGGAACAAAAAAAAAGACCGGATGGACTATTATTGGAACGCTGGCCTTTCAGGTCTTTTCATGAAAGACTGAAGTTTAACGGCCAATCCGTTCTTTGTCTACAAGACGCGGCAGAAATGTTACTTTCAGATATTTTCCTTTCAGACAAGTAACATGAGAAACATGTTCAGCCATGCCCAAACTAGTATTTCCATCTCACAAAAAGAATAACATTTCGTATTCGCTTGCCCTTATTAACTACATGACAAGGACTTAGCGACAAAATTAAAAGTTCTGCAGCGTAAGCTGAAATGTATGCATGTATAGGAATGTGTATGACCTAATATAAAATCGAGGTGAACATGACGCAATCGCGTATGCATCATATTGTTGAGAGCAGCTGCTAGTCATGGATATTAAGGGGCGGAATCAAACCTTATCCATGTACTTAAACATCCTTGGTATGACTTGTTGCTTGTTGCCATGGTTACAGGGTCTGACCATCATGTAGGCAGCAGACAAGCCCCGCGCAACCTGGACCTGGATGACATTAATCCATACCCCCAGCCTGGTCATGCAGGTAAGCACAAAGTGTTGTTTCTTCTTCTTCTTTTTCTTTTTCTTCTTCACCTTCTTGTTCTTGTTTGTGGTCTCTTTCTCCTCCATATTCATCCTGTTCCTCTTCATGTTTCCCGTCAGCTTTATCATTTTCGTCGTTTTTTTATTCTTCACCTCCTTTTTCTACTTCTTCTTCTTCTTCTTCTTCTTCTTCTTCTTCTTCTTCTTCTTCTTCTTCTTCTTCTTCTCCTTCTCCTCCTTCTCCTTCTCCTTCCCCTCTTTTTCTTCTTCTTCTTCTTCTTCTTCTTCTTCTTCTTCTTCTTCTTCTTCTTCTTCTTCTTCTTCTTCTTCTTCTTCTTCTTCTTCTTCTCCTTCAATTCTCCTTTTCATCCCCTTTTTCCCTCCTCCTTTCTTCCCCCTTATCATTTTTTCTTATTTTCCCATTTTGATGGAGAAAAGATTGGGCAACACTAGGAAATCTGTCGTACTGAAGTAAAATTGCCTTTTTTGTCTTTTCCCTCTCACTTATGTTCAACAATCTCAAAGTAATAACAAAAAAATAATTATTCTTTCTTTTGTAATTTCTGCTGTGTTACAGGAAACAACGTTGGTCTAACAACCCCACCGCGAACACTTACCTTGGACGAGATTTCTTTTCCCACCGTAGGTGATGCCAAGTCAGCCATAAAGGCAAAAGCTGCCAATAACGCAGTCAGGTATGACACTCATTTCATAACTGTCATGAAGCAAGACTAAACTTCATTTCAGTTGTTCATTTTATAAATCCAACATTAGGAGGCCTCCGTTAGAAAACAGTGATATAGTAGGTTTTACCTGTAAAAGCCTCAGTCACTTGATGAATTAAATACACCTGTTTAAAAGAATAAAAATGGAAATAGAATGGGAGCTAAACACTTAAAACATGTTCTGTATTAGGTGCTATATAAAAACAAATTATTACTAATTATTATTTCACTTAGGAGATACTAACCAATAGAACGTTACCCAGTAGAGTATTGATATGGTGCCGTCAAAGCTGTTGTTATGCAGGTCTCTGGTTCTAAACAACATCGCTCAAGTGAGAGTTGTACTGGTCCAACATTGTCTAGCGGGACAATTCCACAGTTTTGGTTCAAGTCATGTAACGTGAGTAACCAAAGCTTCTTTATTTGATTGAAAAAGGAGTTTCTGTGCTGAGGATATGATTGCGTGTCATGGAAAGGCGGACTATTTGCTTCCTAAATAATTATTTACATAATCTCTGCAACACTATAACAGAATATGAAATAAAGAAGCTCTGGTTACTCACGTGACATGACTTTAACCAAACCTGTGGAATTGCCCAGCGGGCTTGTGTCGGCAAGGGCGGAAATTGCTCCCCGAAGGTGGGGGGGACATGTTTTTCATCAAGAAGTCGCTGAGCGGGGGGGAGGGGGGGGGGGGGGGGGAGATGATAATGATATTTTAGGGGTACAGGTCCGAAAATAGTGGGGGGGGGGGACATTTGATATTGTGTCCCCCCCTTCGAACCTTCGAAATGGTGGGGGGGATGCATCCCCCCCGTCCCCCCCCCCAGGATTTCCGCCCATGACGATATGATGATATTTCAGGGGTACAGGACCGAAAATAGTGGGGGGGACATTTCATATTGTGTCCCCCCCCCCCCCCCCCCCCCGGGATTTCCACCCATGTGTGTCGGGCACCTCTAATAAAATCTGTGATGTGATCACTGCTGCTTGCTCTTCCCACATAGTTTAGAACCAGTTGCCATGACAACATGCTCACATGATGTCAAACTTTGGTATCTGATTGTCACTGTCTTTTTTTAAAGATCGCAGCACTGCAGCAGGTGACAAAATTATAATTTATTATTCTTTCTGACTGCCTCATATCAGCAACTCTGGGGATCCCAACTCCTCCATCCTCTCAGCGGACAGCGCCCCCAGTGTCGACTTGCCGTCATTGGTGCGGAGAATCCACCTGCTGACGGGGAAGGTGGCCGAGCTGGAGGAGGCAGAAAGAAGGCACGAGCAACGAGAGAAGATCTTTGTTGGGGTTGGAATCCTGTACATCGTCTACAAGAGTCTGAGCTTCCTCTTTCGCTCTCCTTACCCCTGAAGACATCGGTCACTGGGGCTGATATCTTATCTATCGGTCTTCTTATCAAGACAAATACGGACTATCGAAATATATTATAATAATCCACTCAGTCCCGTAGGGAAGAAACTGAGTTGTTTTTGGTCTGGAGCTATCAGCGATTGGTAATGAGAGGGTTAACCCGCTCAGTCCCGTAGGCAAGAAACTGAGTTGTTTTTGGTTTGGAGCTGTTAGCGGTTGGTAATGAGAGGGTTAACCCGCTCAGTCCCATAGGCAAGAAACCAGAGTTCTTATTGACATGGGGCTGTCAGTGCTCGGTATTTCAAACCATTATCATCTTCATGGGGCTTAGAATCCTTTAACCTGTTCTACAAGCGTCTGAGCTTTCTGCTCTGCTCCCCCTACTCATGAAGTTGTTTGATCACAGGATTAAATATGGCTTGTTTCTTGTCGGTACATCTTATCAAGACAGGTGCTCCCACCTGCGATTCTGCATCAAGTTGACTTAGGTGCTGTGTAAATATCAATAAATGTTATTATTCTTGTTATGACAATAAGGGAGTCAAACATGAGGGAGGATAATGAAATATGTATGGTAGATAGGAAAGGTATTTCTTGAATTTGATATTGTTATTGTGGAGAGACGATAGAAGTTGCACTTTGTGTTTTAACTGGTACTGTCCATATTAGTAACATTGATTGATCAATCAGATAGAAACATAAGCAAAGGAGAGAGGCGATTACCAATATAAACAAAGATGATGGTATTTTTAAACAGTTGTCAAATGATGTAGTGATAATAAGCAGCTAAGAATTACCCCCATGGTTAAGTGAGGCCAATCATAGAATGGTGACAACACCAATGTTTATTGCGTAGAAATTATGTTTAGGTGTAACCCTGACAAATAATTGAGATTTTTCCCCATAGGGTTCAGTGTATGGCATGTGATGTCACCCATTTGTTGCCAATTTAAGGAGTACTCACATTTCAATTCTGAAAATCAACCTTATCCAAATTTGGTCCAACTTTCACTAGTCTGCTGATTTTTCTGCTAAATAGTATCAGGGTTAACTACCTCTTTAGATTAGAATTGTCTTAGCGGATGTCGTATATAATTGGGTTACCATTTACAAATTATAATTTAGGTTACACGGCATTTGAAGGTTGTAGATATGTACTGTTATGTGCAATAATTGTACATAAAATATCCTGAACAGATATCATTATCATGTTTAAGTCAATTACCTCTTAATCATTTACTATTGTTCAGCGTATCAGATTGTTATGATACTATCTGTGGTAGTACTTTAATGTAATTTCATTAACCTTGTCCAACTCAGTTTTTCATTCTGTGTTGGTATATGTGTTTTTTCTAGTTCGTTGATTCTGCAAATTATTCAGTCAAACTTACTGTCTAGTGCTAAATTGTTATCGTCTCTGTCACTGTTTTGCTAGAGGCATATTAAATATGTACATAGGCCTATATCTAACAGAAAACATTTTTCTAAGCATCGTCCTTGTGTTCAATACATTGTGCTAATTCTGTAATGGCAGTAACTTAGTGTAAGAATCATTACGTGGAAAGACTGTTACTTATGTGGACATATAAATGTACTATTGTTATCTTCCAAGTAGTGCGCATTACTTGAACAAAATATTAAATATAATTATCTACCTTGTGATGTATTTGCGGAGGTGTGGCCTATTAAAGTTGAGTGACAGGTATGTGTTATACAATCATTGTATGCAGAGTCTTGCGGACAAAACTTGCTAGCGTGCCCTCTAGAGTTTAGAAGAAACAATCTTGCTCAATGAACTCACAGAAATAAAATTGTGTGTTAACGCAGTTACGGAAAAAAATGAAGTATAGTTTGTCTAGTTCTGATCTATGTTTGTCTTTTTATTTGATTTCATACTAAATGCTGATACAGCACGTAAATCAACATTTAATTTGATTGAAGTTATTGAAGCTTAAATAGGAAAGAATACAATGTATTACGTTTACATAAACACAACGCTTGCAATTACGTGTATATGCAGACAACTTAGATTAAGTGTCAAACAAACAAGAATTTTAGTGAAAGGGCTTTCTGTGGCAATTTCAATTCACAAAGAAATTTTAGGCATACACCCAGTAGTAAGGGTAGCGTGCTCCATCCTGTAAATTAATAATGACGTGTTTTCTTATTCATTTACAGGATGGGGCGCCCTATCCTTACTACATGTACAAGTGTATGCCTCAAATTTCTTTGTAGAGCAAGAACAAGAACATTAACCCTATCTAGCCCGGGGGGGGGGGGGGGGGGGCAAAAACAGCCCCCCCCTCGACATTTTTCGCGATAAATTTGTAACGCATAAAGATCGCGCCGCGACATTTCATGACTTTTTTCCTCCAAGTCTCACGCAACTTTTAAGACCAAATTTGCGACGCGGGGGTATGCGGTTCCGAAGTTATGTAACATTTTGTACGTGCACGTCAGACCCAAAATTGCTCAAAAACGTGATTTCATGTACAAATCCAATGCAAATTCTGTACCTAGCCAAAATTCATAAATGTATCATTATTTTTATCTTTACTGATGAAAAACAATAGATTTCATGTTATTTATGACTGAAATGGTGTTGCCAACGATTTCCATCGAAAAAACAATGAAAAACATCAAGTTGAAAAAACATAGAAATACATAAGGAATTAAAAAAACAATAAAAAACATAAGAAAAAATTTGATATTGCCATTTTTTTAATCCTAATTTGATAATAATCCTAAGAAGACTGTCTGGACTGAAATCTAGCAGTTTTGGGGCTATATATTTAAAGATTTACAACCAAATTATGATTTTACACATTAATTAGCATAATTAATTAATTAAAAATAAATTTGAATAATTTTGGTGCAATTTACAATTGAATTGTAGAGATTACGTCATCGGCGAAGCACGTGCCAATTTTCGTCGCGATCGCGCGATCAACGGTCGAGATCTTAGGGGGGGGGGGCTGTTTTTGCCCCCCCCCCCCCCCCCGGGCTATGCGATTTCAAAATAGCCCGGGCTATATAGGGTTAAGCATATTGAGAAATAAAAGGCAATTTCTTGATATTGAATTGCTACAGCTTCGTGATTGTGCTCCGGTTGTAAGTTGAGTTAAATACAAGGCCTCTAAGCTGCGAATTACGATATGTTTAGCGATCACACAAAGGGCGAATGCGTGTACAGTGTATGTTGGGTACTTTCAAGGTGTCTGCCCTATTTTGCTGAATTTTCTACGTATTATTTTTTTTCTCTTTATCTTTTCTTTGCCCTTTCTCTCTCTAACCACCGGATATTATGATTATTAACAATACCAAACGCGTTCTTATTATCGTGCGACATGCCGCAGTCGTTGTTCTGCTATCGATCTTCGTGCTGTATGTTGTACAGATATTATCTACCGAAAGATTCAACAGGCACCTTTGAATAAATATTGTCATGATTCTTGAACCCGTGTATTACCAATGTTCTTGACAGGTACGATTGTTTAATCTATGAGGCGCTATGCGTTTCTATACCATGTTCGTGTATCAAGTTTGATCGTTTTGCCTGTCTTCTGACCCCACCACCCCCCTCCCCCTCCCACCCCCCCCCCACACGCACACACATTTTTTTCTCAATAATCTTTATTCAATTCCTTTCAAAATAATACATGATACAGCAATGTCCTCTGATTATTACTGCGCAAATTAACAAACCTAAAAGATTTCAGCACAAAAAAAAAAACATTTTTTCACTATAAAAGCAATTACAGCTATGAATCAAAAGACATCATTTTAGCTAAGTGATTAATAAAGACCAGTGAAAAGTGAACGATTGCAAAAGAATGGAATCTTCACAAGCCCTGTTCACACACACACACACACGCGCGCACTCACACATACACACACACACACACACACATACACACACACATACACACACATACACACGCACACTCACACATACACACACACATACACACACACACGCTCATACCCACACGCACACCCATACACATGTCATTCCTCCCATTATCAAATTAATCGCACAAAGATGAGTCATAAGGAACTTTGGGCGCAAACAACAAAAGTGATTAAACTTGTGTGTACCTATACCAGACAAAATGTTTATCTCTATGGGATTTGTGTGTATTGACGGTGAAATAATGCACAGATGGAACGCGAAGGGTTAAGCTATTAACTTCTTTTTTTTATCTGCAAGACTACATACTTCCGAATAGGAACGGTGTGTATTACCAGTGCAATAATGCCTCAATGGTGCATAAAGAGCTAACTCTCACAATACTACATACTTCCGAAAAGGAATGGTGTGTATTACCAGTTCAATAATGTCTCAATAATGGTGCATAAAGAGCTTAACTCCTTCTCTGTAAGACTACATACTTCCCAATAGGAACGGTGTGCATTACCAGTGCAATAATGCCTCAATGGTGGATAAAGAGCTTAAATCATTCTCTGCAAGACTCCATGCTACCGAATAGGAATGGTGGAATGATGCATAGAGTAGAGTGATAATTCCTCTGTCGCGCTCTCTATAAACATCACTATTATAGAAATGGCGTATATTACCAGTGCAGCAATACCTCAATGGTGTACAAAGTGTTATATGTAAGTGTACATGAAGAATATGCGTGTATATGTTTGTTTTAAATGTAATGTATTGTATGTATGTGAAAAGTGTGTGTATGAAAATATGGGTGAATGTGTGTAGGAGTATACGCCCCTCTGACATACGGAAGTGCCCTTTTCATACATGTCATATAACCCTCCACCCTCAACCCCGCCCCCATCCCCGCCCCCACCCCCCACCACCACCCCACCCCCGTGAACCACCACTGTTTTTTTTCTTTTGAACCCATCCTATATACCAACATGCCCAAGTCTCAAATACACCATTTGAAAGTTTCCAGAATAGACGGGATAAGATATCATATAAAACTATATAAAACTGACTGCTCCCTCCCCATAATGATGATAATTCCATGTTTCGTTCCATAATCATCACAACTCTCAACAGTGACTTGCATGAATTTGTTCAGAGTTCGAAGTTCAAAGCCGTCACGTCCCCATTGTGCCTATTAGTGCGAGTTGGTCCTCTAGCGTTCCTTTGCCGACCTGTAGGAACCGACTGATCTGGGAAAGATCGCCAGAGGTCGAGCGGGTTCGGCACCTCCGAACAAAACATAATATTTATTGTCTCGCTGCCAAAATTCCACCAATACTCTTCCGCTCATGTGATTTATACCAGTGTAGAATATCGGGGATCAGGACTTGCTACGTATATACGTCTGGATCAGCTGCAATTTTGCACCTACAGGTACGGTACAAGAAGTCAAAAGTTCGCTCTGATTCCAGGTGACACAATGGCGTGTCCGTCCCTCTTCCTTACCGTGCTTATATCATGTCTGGTCGCATGTTAACTTCTTCTACGCCGCACCATGTGCTGCTCTATATAGGATTTGAGTGAATTACTCAGAGGCATGTAAAGAGTTAAATTGCAGGATGTGCTAACTCGCTTGATTCCATGGCATACACGTTCTTAAAAAAGGAGCCCTTTTGAATATAAAGTGTACTGCCCTACTTTTCAAAGTGTGGCAGGTAGGACGCAATCGCCACGTCACTTTCCAAGGGCAGGTGCCTAGAAGTCATTGTCTAACATTCAACCTTTGGAATTGTTTACTCTCCTTGAAAGAGGACTCACTGTATTTTGATATCAATATCGCGATACGCTCGAGGAGATCTTCGCTTTTTCTACGGATATATAACTCTCCTGCGTCAGCTGTGCATACACCTCTTTTCAATGCAGAGGGATTTCAATTGCCATTGGTAATGTGCTCTGCTTGAGTTGAACACAACAAACATTTGTGGATGTTTCTTGAGTTCGTTTTAACGTAACTGTTTAAATAACCCTTTCAGTACATTTTGCACGTAAGTGTATATAGTCTGGAAGGCCTTTTGGGGTTTGATCTTCAGAGGGTTATAAGCGACATTTGGTCTCCAGATCTATCAAGATGGCGCTTGTGAGTGAGATCCAGGTCGGAGTGAAGGAGGTGTTGATTGGCCTGACCGCGATGCTCGTCGTGAAGTGGGTAGTGACCAGCCGGAAGAACACCAAGAGCCCCGAAGGAATCCCGCCCCCATCTCCCCCCGGTTACCCTCTCATCGGGAACCTACCGAACATGCGACGGGACATGCGCGAGACGTTCCGAAGGCTGGCGAAGGAGTTCGGCGGGGTGTTCGGGCTCCAAGTCGGGCCAAAACTGGTGGTCGTGATCAGCACGGTGGAGGCGATGAAAGACGCCTTTGTCACCCATGGCGACTCCTTCGCCGATCGACAGATGCCACCACTGCTTAAACATATCGTCGGTACCGATGGTTCGTAATAATGTTTAAAGATGATAATACAAATTACAGGTATAGAGAGAGAGAGAGAGAGAGAGAGAGAGAGAGAGAGAGAGAGAGAAGTAGAGGAAGAGAGAGAGAGGGAGAGGTAGAGGAAGAGAGAGAGAGGGGGGATAGGTGGTAAAGGGAGAGAGAGAGAGAGAGAGAGAGAGAGAGAGAGAGAGAGAGACATACAATGTAGATAGAGAGGGGGAGGGAGGGGTAATTAAGGAAGAAAGAGAGAGACAGAAAGAAAGACAGAGAGACAGAGAAAGAGGGAGAGAGAGAGAGAGAGAGAGAGAGAGAGAGAGAGAGGAAAAGGACAGTTCGATTTGATCAATGGTAAATTCATCAGGTGTGAGAAAGATGACTGACATGGGTAACTTCAAAGGAGGGGTTGATTGACCACCAATAAGTGAATGGTGTGTGTGTGTGTGTGTGTGTGTGTGTGGGCGCGCGCGAGTTTGAGAGAGTTTCAGAGAGAGGCAGACATACAGACAGACAGATACAGAGGAGTAGACTTATAGTGTTAAACAGCTGATTTGCATTATGTACATCAATGGTACATATAAAGAAATAACGTAGCCTTTCTCGGCACCTTCAGGTAGTTTCGGCTTCGACAACGGGCCCGTCTGGAAAGCCCGCCGACGGTTCGGGCTGACGGCGATGCGGAACCTGGGTATGGGCAAGAGGAGCATGGAGCATCGCATTGCGGAGGAGGCGCGCGTTCTCTGTGACATCCTCAAGAATAACTACCAAGAGAGGGCGGGCCAGAACCCTAACAGTCTCATCACCAATGCTGTCGCGAACGTCATCTGCAGCATCAGCTTCGGAAACAGGTACGTAGGCGTATAAACCTCTTCAGTCCCATTGGAACACAAAGCGAGTCCTTTCTCAATGTGTCCTCTATTGATTGGTACTGAGATGGTTAATCCTTTCTAGCTGTCCCAAGAAAACTACTTCTCTATGCGATTTATGTGCCTTTTGTATACATACAATGACTCAATTGCAATATTGTAATTTTTCCCAAAATGCCGTCACGTATGGAATCGTCATGATCCTAATTTACAATGAATAAAGATTACCCAGAGCTTCACATGCAGACATTTGAATTAGAGAGCAAACTTAAATGGCTACTGATTTCTTTCCCCAAATTCTGCCGATGTTTTCCTTTATATTTTCTGCTTTTATTCAATTCAACTCATCACTGGGGTTAAATTACCTTTTAATTCCCCTAGATTTGACTACGACGACCCTGCGTTCACGGAACTGGTCTCAAAGATGCACAAGGCGGTCTCGGATGTCTCCCTCTTCTCTATCGGCAACGTCATCCCCGCTCTCGTTCACACCCCTCTCTACTCCAACTTCAAGAAGGTCATCTGTTCCATGCAATCCATGGTCAAACGCGTGGTCGATGATCACCGGGAGACGCTCAACGACCACGACATTCGCGACATCATCGACCTCTACCTGCTTGAGATCCGGCGACAGAAGAAGCAGGAGGAGGCGATCGTGTTCGACGACGCCAGGGTGTGGAGAGCGATCTTCGATCTCTTCGCCGCTGGGACGGGAACCACGAGTACGACCCTCTTGTGGGCGATTCTGCTCATGGCGAGGTACCCCAATCACATGAAACGGGTGAGGAGAGTAATCATATTCATGCCCTGCATATCAGGGAAAGCTATCCCATAATGCCCCGTTCAGGTATATTCAGGTTTCCGGTCTAGTGGATTCGTGCAAATTTTGCACCGTGTATTAATTGGCATCCGGATTTTATTTGCAGTCATGAATTCTTCCTGTCTCATATACATTGTACTAGGATACTAGACCGGCAGCGAACACGACTGCAAATAAACTCCGACCGTGGCTGCGCGGTGCACCATGGGATGCTTTATCCTCATACGTGGTATGAAGAACTATCGAATGCTTGTATTTGGGGTTTCGTAAAATCAGGCTACAAGCTCTGCTTTTCCCCATAGGATTTCTCCACAAACATGACAAATATCATGAAAATAATGTCCCAAAGAAAGCAAAACCCAAAAAAGTATCACTCATCATACCTGTCAGGCTTACAAGGATCAAGTCTTCTGCAAAATTATTATAATTTCATGCTGACATAATTTTTTTTATTCTCTTAACTGCATTAAAAATGTTTACAAAATATATTGAAAAATGCGATTATGATTTTAATTCACATTATGAACAATGCTTTTACGCAGATGACCATTATATATCACTTAATGTGTTATTTACGACTTGTTCATTTCTTCATTCATTGCAAAGCACGCGAAAATAAACTCGTGAACGTGACTTGTAACTGAAGCAAGATAATACATGCTATTTAGCCTATAGTTACTAACAATGTCGTACATCGTTCTACCAAATTGTCAGTGCATGGGAGAGAATGATACAAGTATCTGTGTGAGTTTAATTCTTCCTATGTCAGATGCAATGCTGCTCCATATGGATTATGCGTATTACTAGTGTAAAAATACATACATGGCATACAAGGAGTTAAATATAGTTAGGGGATATAGCCTACTGCTACTAGCCAGGATGGGAGTACTGCCTTACTCTGACAAAAGGAAGCAACTAACAAAAGAGACTTTCTTGTAAGTCATAAGCAAAATGTATATGTCGCTTGCATTGGTATCAGTGCTACACCACATCATGTTAGATTGAATATCTCACAGCAAGATGAATATTTCTTGTCCCGATTTTGGCCGTGTGTAGGGAATGCTGGGTACAATCTAAGAATAACAATAACCCAGATTTTAGTGATTTGTCACTTGCTTCCTTTTGTCAGAGTAGGGCAGAGTAATGTTTGGTTGGATCGCAGTTCACGTGGTTAATGTTACATGTATGTGTGTCATAATAAACCGACGCTTTACTTTCCTATTTTGATGGTTTGTTTCCCTTTGAACTTTCACTCCTAATATATTGCTTTCTTTTTAACCATGGCAACGGAGACTAGCTCATGCAACTTCCTTCAGCAGTATCTTGTCTGAATTATTGGACATGCATGGACCAATTTCTTTTATTTGGATGGGGGTACAAACCTCTTGTATTACTGTGTATAGAAAGGCCCAAATATAATATATATACCATTTTTATTTCTTCTTGAGGAATGATAGAAAGCAGAACATCCTGAAGAAGAGAACAAAATACAAGAAATGTTCAGGGGGTGGGGGGGGGGAGGGGGGGGGAGGGGGGGGGCGGGTAAGAAGGGGGCCTACGAACCTTGAATATTGCAGTTTTCTCTCAAATATTAAACGACGGTTTCAATTTGTCATAATATATGAAGGTACAAGATGAGATAGAACGCGTGGTCGGCGACCGGTCACCAGCGGTGTCGGACCAGGACTCGATGCCGATAACGATGGCGACGATCTTGGAGGTGCAGCGGTTCAGACCCGTCGCCCCCCTGGGCATACCGAGGTTCACGAACCAAGACACCAAAGCCCAGGGCTATACCATCCCCAAGGGCACAGGTGAGGCTTA
This sequence comes from Arbacia lixula, assembly GCA_963669155.1. Lineage (NCBI taxonomy): Eukaryota > Metazoa > Echinodermata > Echinoidea > Arbacioida > Arbaciidae > Arbacia > Arbacia lixula. The sequence continues at coordinate 5,956,711 of OZ022594.1, read as the reverse complement.
CCAAAAATTAAATCCGAAAAAAAAATCTTTTCATTTAATCTATATGCATCTTTTGAAAGAAACATACAATTTTACAAGTGAAAAACACATTCAAATATAGCATTACAGCCACTTTCGCACTACACCGTGTTAGCCACAGATAGCGCTATTCCATAACACATTAACTCTCTCTATACACATGATACATGGATTATCTCTTTCCGCGGCACCCAGGCCGAAGCATGACGTCATTTGAGCATATTGTCAAGACAACTGGTTCTAAACTATGCGGGTAGAGCAAGAAGCGGTAATTACAGCGGGGACTCTAATATTGGGAGTGCCCGACACTAGCCCGCTAGACAATATCGGACCGCTAAACCTCTCGCTGGAGTGATTTTGTTTAGAGCCAGTTGTCTTGACAACATGCTCATTATGACGACACTACTTCGGTACTCTATATCACCCAACCCTACCCGTTGTCTTCACCTCTCTCTCGCTCTCTCTCTCTCTCTCCCCCTCTCTCTCTCTCTCTCTCTCTCTCTCTCTCTCTCTCTCTCTCTCTCCCATACATGCCACAGCTGTTCTGATGAACATCTGGGAGCTCATGCACAGTCCGCTGTACTGGGAGGAACCGGAAGTCTTCAATCCGTCACGATTCCTGAGCGCCGACGGGAGCAAAGTCGTGAAGCCTGATGCCTTCTTGCCTTTTGGCATCGGTATGCCTCTTTTAAAGGGATATAGTTCACCTTGAAGATACGTTGGTTTCAATGAAAACAGAAATATGAAAGAAACATAATTAGTGAATGCTTGACGAAAATCCGTCAAAGGATAAGAAAGTTATGATCCTTTGAAAGTTCAATTTTGTGACGTCACGTACGAGGTGCTCTCCCATATGTTGTGTGAAATATATTTTTGTTTCTTCATAGAAGTACGTGTGCAAAAGCGTGTTTCTAATGATCTATCAAATGCACAGATAAAAGAACGCATTTCTTTTTGAGAAAATGCACATTTTTCAAAACAAATTATACACAACATATGGGGAATCGACTCGCACGTGACGTCACAAAATCAAAACTGATCATAATTTTCTTATCCTTTGACGGATTTTATCAAACATCCATGTTTCTTTCATGGGTCTGCTTTTATTGATACTCACTTACTTTCACTGTAAACAATCCCTTTAAACTCTTTATGTGCGATTGAAGTGCTCAGTTTTGCACACAAATCCCGTCGAAGCCGCAATTAATCTGGTATACAAAGGGTTTATTTGTCACTTGTTTTCCCGTAAAGAATTAGCAATGATTGATTTAAATAGTAGGCCCTAATACAAAGTAAATCATAATGCAGTGATCACAAATGTAAACGGATCTGCCGAGAATGCGGTTCCAAATTTTCATGGCCCGTGCAAAATAAATGATGCGTCAATAAAGTCATAGATTTCCATCACAAAATCAATACGGAAATTTTAAGTTAAATTGGAGACTTTCTTTTTCCCTAAACGAAACAAAAATAATTTCCAGTTGAATCCAGAACGATTATGAATTGGAATCAACGGGATTTACATGGCTTTTTTTTAACCAAAAGGTACACCAGAAGGATTCACAGTTTAAACATATTCGGCAACTGGTTTCCACCTGACTTTCCAACTGGAACCAGTTGAGATCAACTGGTTCAAGTTGAAACCAATTGGGATCAAACGTTTCAAATTGAAACCAATTGAACCGAATTGAAACCACGTTGAAACTAAATGGCTTTCCATTTGGTTTCAACTGGAATTTGGCCTTGAAAGTGCATAATCACGGACATTTCGACACTTCTTCGGTAATCTTTTCATATAGGCCCCATATAAATTCACTACAACTTTTTCTGAAAAGCTCCCAATTGTTTGGAACACAGTACCAAGAACCATTTGTTCTCATTCTTATCAAAGATTATTTTAAAAAACCACTCAAACAATATTTCCTCCAAAATATTGAACTATATTATTGTGATTCTTTTGTATTTGTTTTGTTTGATAATTATCATTATATTAATTATGCCAAAATCATTACACTCTGATCCAGAGAATTTACTTACAAGACCCTATGGCCTGTTTGTTTCAAGTTCTCATTAATTCTTATAAATACGGTTTTCAAGCAGATGTATGCATGTATGTATGTATGTATGTGTGTATGTGTGTATTTGTTCACTTGTGTATGTTTTATGATTGAATGAATAAAACAACTGAAACTGAACTGAAATATTTTTCATCGTCTGGTTCGTTCTGCCTCCTACAGGAAACCGGATGTGCATGGGCGAGCTTCTGGCAAGGATGGAGCTCTTCCTGTTCTTCTCGCACATGTTCCAGCGGTTCACCTTCCGCCTATCGGAGCGGAGCCGGGACGTACCGCTCGCCGGCCGCTCCGGTATCGCGCTGGTCCCGCCCGACTACGAGGTGTTCGTCGAACCTAGGTTCTGAGCCACGCCCCTCGAAGACTGAGGGCCGAGTGCGTGTAACCATGGCAACTTGACGACGACTGAGTCTCGCGTCTCCCTAGCGTGCGCATGCAGTAGTGGTTGTGTGTGTGCATGTGTGTGTGTGTGGTGTGTGTGTGTGTGTGCGTGTGTGTGTGTATGTGTGTGTGGGGGGGGGGCAGGGAGATCATGTGAAGATTGTAGAATGTGATTACTTTTGGAACTTTCGATTGCTTGTGATATTTGGGTTATTTGGTTGATTTATCCTTACAGCCTTATATACTTCAATTTCAAGATATTATCAAATGTCAAACTGGAGAAATAACGTTGAATTGCATCTGATACCACCTCATAGGTAATTGTGTGGACTATTAGAATAAACATCAAAAAAATATTTAAACAAACATGTTTTAAAGCACAACGTAACCAGCTCGATTTCGAAATAAAAACATAGCACACATCCTGAATAGCGCCCCCTGCTGACGAATTAGAAGGCCATACTTCATCAAAAACGCACCGAGAGTTTTGTCAATGATATTTTGATTTTCCTACAACTGTACTATAGCTAGTTGAGGAATCGTGTTCTATGTACTCTTTTTATTCCTTGTTATTCAAAATTATGATTTCGATGCTGGGCTTGGTCGAGAGCGCGTTTCTTCATATGTCTTACAGTCAAGCGTGATAACGTATTCGCCAGACCTTGCCTAGTTCATCATGGACAAATTCGGTAAAGGGAAACAGAGTACTCGTAAAGCAAAAATGATAAGTAAGGGTATAACTATCAGTGTCGCGTGTTGTGTGAACATTACATGAAGGCGTTAAACATTTTGATTAATGTAAAAGCAAATGCGATAGTAGCACACGCATTAATGGATAAACAGATACTTCAGTTACAGAACAGTGCAGCTATACATTAACGAATGAGAAAAGGACATATTGGTTAAATGTTAACTGTATTATGGAAGCATACTTTTCATCTTGTACGTGTACTCTATTCAATTTATATTCCACCTCTTCCCCAACCCCATAACTCCTCTCCCTATCTCCCCTCTAGCTGAAGAAGTTAAAGGGAAAGTCTTCCCTGAAGTTAAATTGGATTTTATTAAAAGCAGAAACATGAAAGTAACATATAAGTGAAGCTTTGACGAAAATCCGTCAAAGAATAATAAATATTATATATATATATTGCAGCTATACATTAACGAATAAGAAAAGGACATATTGGTTAAATGTTAACTGTGTTTGGAAGCATACTTTTCATCGTGTACGTGTACCTCCATTCAATTTATATTCCACCTCTTCCCCACTCCCATAACTCCTCTCCCTATCTCCCCTCTAGCTGAAGAAGTTAAAGGGAAAGTCTTCCCTGAAGTTAATTTTTTTTTTTAAAGCAGAAACATGAAAGAAACATATAAGTGAAGCTTTGACGAAAATCCGTCAAAGAATAAGAAATATATTTTTGAAATTAAATCATATTATATTATTTAAATTTTTGATTTTGTGACATCACGTACGAGGTGCTCCACCATAAGTTGTGTGCTGTATGGTTCCATCAATTGCTCTTTTTCTATTTTCGATGAAGGAATCATTTTTTTTCCCATCAAGGTGTGTATAGGTAGGATGATGTGTATCCTTAAAAATAATACTGCACAATAATATGGGAGAGCATCTCTCACGTGACGTCACAAAATCAAAACTTGAAATAATGTGATGCATCTTAATTTGTTTTACTAGTTGATATAAAATGTTACAGCAGCAAACCAATTATTTGTGGTACCTGGGTCCTGAATTTTCTTTAAAAAAAAAATAACCTTCTTATCCTTTGACTGATTTTCACCAAACTTCACTAATAATTGATGTTTCTTTCCGGTTTTTGCTTCTGTTAAAACCAACTTAACTTCAGGGCGGGCTCACCCTTTAATAAGCTTCCTTTAAATAAGAGCTTTCGCCTACGCGGCGTGTGTTGATAACACTAGTCAAACTTTACAGCGGGGTATAACTACTGAATAATACAACACGATCGTGATCATCTGGGACTAAAGATCGGGAATTGGACGCTGTAAGCATCTTGTGTGGCTGCCGAACGTGCGCCAGCTCCGATCACTAAGTCAAATAAAACACTGCCGGCTTTCTATTTACAGCCTATAATATACCGCTTTCAGGATTTTAACGGCTCTGCGAACGTGAGATTGAAGTGTTTTTCTTTGTATAATGCGAAAGTAGATAGGTTGAGTACGCCATGAAACACCGCGACGGAAGACGATAAAATAGCTGTCTTACAGTGCTAGATATGCTCTTCTGTTTTCAATTCATCGTCACATTTTTTCTTTCTTTACATACGATTAGCAAGAACATCTAACATAATTCTCATTTTTACTACATTAATAGCATAGTGTATGTTAAGTTTTTTAAAAGTCCACCGTTCTATATTGGATATTTTCGTAATATATCAATTGATTCAACAGTTATAATACTTTGGTGATGTTACTTGGTTAAATAATATTTGTTTAAAAGAACATGTGCCAAGATTCTGTTTTATGGAATTCATTTATATCACTGGTGAATAACTTCTTATATGGACCGTAGAGAGTTGAAAAGCTTATTTATTTGTTTGTGTACTGATTCATATAACGCAAAATAATTACTTCAATGATTTATATTATCAAAAAAAAAATCAACATATATTTCTTTGAATGATACATTATATTATATCATGACATATATTTTTAACATATCATGTTGAAGCCATCGGCAAAATGTTTTAGGTCTGTTTTGTATTTGCTTTGTTGTATTTTCATTTTCTTGTTCATATATATTCATATATATATGTTCATGCTGTATTTTTCTGAAAATTGTTAGTTTTGAGTTCATTGCACATTCTATATTTCATACACCATTGATTTTGTTTGTGAATGTTGCTTGTAATGTGGGACTTGTTTTTTTTATACATAAATCGTCATCGGATTTACATAGACACCCATGCAGGATTATTTAAATGGTTTGTTATAAAATATTTGTGTGTGTGTGTGTGTGTGTGTTTGTGCATGTGTGTGTGTGTGTGTGTGTGTGGGGGGGGGGGGTAATAATCTTATACTGCATAATCATGACTGTACATTACCATTTGCCATTTTGCATTCCTCTCTTAACATTTTGGCCTGTAAGAATAAACTCGCTTCTATTTGTGGTAACACGTGCGATTCATGTCTTACGAGAAAATATGGATACAGTGTGTTTATATGGAATAGCTTAACTTTAACTAGAATGTAGCCTACGATGGGAGCAGGCTGTGAAATACCAGCTTGGATGCCCTTTGTTGCCGTAGGCAGATCAGCGCAGGATAGAAATCTGTATAGGCGGACCGTAACTACAGTAATTTCCTGGGTCATGCTGCATAATAGGTTTTCAATAATTGTAACTTACCATCAATGGTAACTACCATGGCAACAGCCAAAGAACTCTCATTATTGCATCTGTTACCATGGTTGTTACCATTGGGGTACGTTACAAAAAAAACCTGTAGGCAGCAAGGCCCTGATGTGGATTTGTCATCATCATCATCATCATCATCATCATCATCATTATTATCATCATCATCCTACATCTCGTACATATTTTTTTTCAGAGATATAACATTACTTGTCATTCTTTATTATATTGTTTGTAATATGCATATCATTTCGCTTCATTCTTGTTGGACATTCACATTTAACTATCTGTCAGTGTTTTTAATTTTGAATGTTTTGAATCATTATTACTCATTTATTTTTGTATCCATTGAAGTAAAAATAAAGTCTATATTTAGCCCTAATATATATAGAACTCATCCTAGTTTCTTTATTTATCCGACTACTAATTCACTTTCCCTCGCGTCTCCCCCAATTAGGACTTGCATTTTGTTTTCTTCGGAGGTAATACAGTTTCATACAAAGACAAAGATGCTAATTCATAATAAAGTATATTGCTTCTATGTATGCAATTAACAAGCTTAAATATTTATTCTATTTATTTCCAGTTTTATTTTAGCAGGCTGGCCTCTTCAGTGATAAAACTGCTGTCGCTGAGGGAAATGACAGATTAAAAAAACATTACAATAGTTAATCAATACAAAAAATATCAACATTTTTTAACAGATTCAATGGAAACGACATCAGAGAGTAACATCAACAGCTTCATATCATGTCATGGAAATTGCAGTCCAATGTTACAGCATTAAAAAGAGACATTGCAGATTTGAAGGGATATTGCAAAATTATATATATAAAAAGAGGACATAATGAGAAAAACGCAAAAATAGACAAAGCTAAATACAATATGGAAAGTTATTATTTCAATTGTAATTATACGGTGTATTTCAAATAAATATTAAAGTAAACTAAATTGGTATGATTTTGTATCAGGTATACCGTGTGCCCCTCTTTTACTCTTACATACTTCCCAACCCACACGATATAATAACGACACAAGATAAGCTATATGCGCAATTCTGAGATGTTGGTGTTCGGTAGACAATATCCCATATCAGTTGCTACAGTGCCTTGTCACAGCTTTCAAGGGATTGTCTAAAGCAAAACATGATAAAACAAGATAAGACTTAGATTGTTTTTCCGTAATTATATATGTTCTTTTTACAATCTTTTGAAAATATTTTGCTACAGAAAGGTAATGTAGAATTTGTTATCCTCACGCATTTTGTTTTTTATTAAACAACAGAGTATTTTACAAATAGGCCTATCAGATATGTCACGCCAACAGCTTGCTTACGAAGAGCATTAAATCACATAATTGTCAAATAGGACTTATACATACTTGCTCATTGGACTTATTTGAAGCTTACGCTGTATTGCAAATTGTATGTATTCCAATTTCAATTTCTCCATTTCCGTTACACTTTTGGAGACATTCAATCAAAGTAACCCTTTTTGTTGTGTGTGTATACTCGTCGAAGTGGATTTAGCATCCTTTGGGGACAAGTTGTACATTATTTTAGGGGTGGGCAGATGTTCCTCATTCCTTATTGTCAGTTATCTCATTAAGCAGACGATAAACAATGATAGAGGCATCGCTGTGCGTGTCGCACGTTGGCTCGGGACCAAAGACTCGGTCCTGATTCGGGGCGCGGAACGTGCTCTAACGCCATCATCGGCAGAAACCGGAGATTGCAATCTCTGCGCAGACGATAGAATGCTTTTAACGACACTCACACAGCGCAGGGGAAAAAAGGCGGGAATCGCTGCCTTGCGTCCTATTCCGCATCTTTGTATCGGTGACGGCCGCGCGTAAAAATCTGCTCAAAACGATGCTTCATTAAACAATTTCGCCGATACATTTCCTTTTGTGAACGTGATAATTTCGCGGGTTTTTGTTATGCTTTGATATAACTCTTGTCCTGTTACACGCACAAACCTGACAATAGAATAATGGGTCGTGTGTGTTAACGGCCATATGCTGCCCTGTCACTATTCACATGGCAGGCGCGATGTAAGTGATTCAATTGATGATCGCATGACATATTCCATTCTTTTAATGCCATCAACAAAGTCGTCTCTGAGGAATTCTGTTTGGGCCTGCTGCGTGACGTAGCTCCAGCACTTTGAGAGTAATTGGTAACGATTTGTTTTGTCTATAATAATCATTGCGCAACACGTTTGCGTTTGTAAATACTTGAAGGACGGTCTCTCTCTTCATGTCTTTCTCTCTCTCTCTCTCTCTCTCTCTCTCTCTCTCTCTCTCTCTCTCTCTCTTTCTCTCTCTCGCTATAAGCCATAACGTGTGTCTCTCTCTATCTATCGATTCTCTCCTTTTTTCTCTCCCTATCCCTCCCTCCCCCCTCTCTCTTTCTCTCTGTCTCTCTGTCTGTCTGTCTGTCTCTCTCTCTCTCTCCTTATTTTTCTCCCTCTCTGTATACACGTCTGTCTCTCTCTATCCCACTTTCGATTTCTCTATGAATTTAGCCATTCCTTCCGTCATGCTATCATATATACCGGATGGTATCATTCAAAACCGGACACAATTCGTGGTGACGTAATAATCACACCAAGATCAGATGTAGATGAAATCAGACGAAAACGAGAACCATGATCACATTTTATTTGATTTATTTATTCACTCATTGATTCCCAATAAATTATGCTACAATAGTTTATACGCGTGTCAATTTGTACATGAATATTCTAGAGCAGATAACAAAAATGAACGAAATACATATAAAGGGCTATTCATAAGAAGCCGATGTGTGACGGAATAAAAGCCCAAAGTATATCATATAATCCGATGAGGGTAAATCAAACAGAAGGGTTTCCATAATAAGCCGAAACTTGAAAGTATGAAAAACCTTTATACTAATTACATTTATATACAGAATAGAATGAGAGGTAATAAAAGAGACAGAGAGAGAGAGAGAGAGAGAGAGAGAGAGAGAGAGAGAGGGGGGGGGGAGGGAGATGTCCCACTCCAACTACGTTATTATGTATATTAACATGAGAACAATTTTTAAAGTAACAATGTTATTGTATCAAGTCATGGTGGATCAACACAATGATACAAAACATGTATCATCTTGGCATACTGAAATACAATCACAAGGACTATTGTTGAAGGAGGTGGAACTTTACTGCTTTCTTGCATGTAATTTTTCCGCCATGGAGACCATAGAGGCGGATGTCATGATATCAAGGCCAACGCACACGATGTTTTGTCTCGTTCCGCAGTCGTAAAAGGGCGTAAGAATGGAATTGTGACGTCATCTACTTTTATACATAAATCCTTTGACCCGGTCCGGAGATTCAGCCAGTCGCAGAGTCGTATGACGGATCGGATCGTGTTGTGTGCGGTGGCCTTAATGCACATTCCTTTTAATACAGGCGTGGGTGAACGTGTTAGTGTCATATTTCAATACCACTAATAAAGGCAGGCAGCCCAATAAACGAGGTTAACTCTTGATATTGGAAGTAGTTTTTCGCTTTTGCCGTCATAATCGAATTATGTGCAAATACCCCCACCCCCTTCTTCCAATAAAAAAAAAAAAAGTGAATACGGAAGAGGGGCGATATATATATGTCTAATTGTTAAGTAATATATTACCTAACAGTAAAATAGAAGTCAAATATAGCATGCAAAACGGCAATCTGATTGAGTCATATTAATTGTTCTGAATAAAGTATTGTTTTTCCAGTGTAAGGGTCTTCAATACATGTATCTGTTTACATTATTCATATCTAAGTTAATAAATGAGACTTTCTTTCCTATAGTCACTTGCAAACGGGAAACTCCTGTATTGGAATCATGCAATGTATTACACCCCCCTCTCTCTCTCTCTCTCTCTCTCTCTCTCTCTCTGTTCCTTTATCTACTCTGCCATCTTCATCCCTGTTCAATGCCCATTTCTCAATTCTCCTCCATCTATTATGACATGATATTGCCTGATTTATAATTCTGTTCCCTTTATCGAAGTAAAAAATAAAAATAAACTCCATCTAGCTTAAGTCTAAAATCACGAGAGAGCTTCTGTTTTTCCACCGCCTTGCTCCAACGCTGTCATCCGTAAACCCGGCGGTGTCTTACAACCTCATTTTGCCATCATTTGAATGTTTTTAATCAACCTAATTGTGTTTGAATCAGCGGTGATGGAGGCAGGCGGCTACGGGGGAGGGTCGGGTGGGAGCGGCGCGGGGTCTGTGGGGTATAGGTATACACACCCCGTACGGTTACAGCAACAAGCTTTAGGAAAGGCGTGTCGGAGAGAGACGCCGGGAACAGCGCGCTTCCGATGATTGCCCTTCTCTGCCCCCGGGGCAGGCCGGGAGGACACCGCGCCATCGTCACCCCAACTTGTTGCTAAGCCGGGGCTTTGTTTGCTTGAAGAAAATTAATAACTCAATGCGGGGCTGATGAAATTGAACGTTGAGGAGGTATGTGGCGGGGATGGCGGTGGTGGTGGTGGTGAGGGGGGGGGGGGGGCGTGTCCTTTTCCCGTAATGCTTGGAGACCTGTTCCTTCCTCAACCATTCCTTCAGTACGCCCAGAGATTAGCCTGGGTTTGAGGCTTTGGGCTATTTCTTTTCTTGTACCCGTTAATTACGACTAAGTCTCAACCACACAGACTAGCCTCTGCCTCCTCCCCACCCTCTCTCCATCAGAGACGAGGTAAGATGGAAGGTTGTATCTCCCCAATACAACCTGAAACCTTACCTGAATCAAACTGAACATGATGGAACGATCCTCCCCGACAATTTCATACAACAAGCAGGACAAGGGATCCTACTTTATAGTGCTATGCCTTACGTGTCTCGTAGCATTAACCCAATTGCTACCAAGCCGTGAAAATCACATTGATGTATTACCCATTTTTGATGATCTATTGGTACTGAGGAGGTTAATCTATATCTGAATTCCGTGAGCATGTGTGGTAGATTCTAGAATGGCGCCCGTTTTCCCCACACTAAGGACGGGGTGATATGAACGTGACTAAACTGTTGATGTAGAGTGCTAGAAACATCATGTCAAAAAAGAAGAGGAGTTCATTATGTCAACACACCATTCTAACCGTTCCCTTCTCTCTCTCACTTCCCCTCCTCTCTCTCTCTCTCTCTCTCTCTCTCTCTCTCTCACGCCATCTATTCCTTTTAACCCACGCCCTCTCTCTCTTCCTTGATCTCTTTCTCTCTCACTATCCCCCATCTCCTTCTTCCTACCTCTCTCTCTATCTCTTTCTCTTTCTCTATTCCTCTCCCTCTCTCTCTCTCTCTCTCTCTCTCTCTTCCTTGATCTCTTTTTCTCTCACTACCCCCCTCTCCTTCTCCCTTTTCCTCTCTCTCTCTCTTTCTCTTACTCTATTCCCCCCCCCTCTCTCTCTCTCTCTCTCTCTCTCTTCCCCCCTCCCTCTCCCCCTTCTAACCCTATCATTCTAAATTCCTCTCTCTATCCATCACATTTCTCAATCTCTCATTCTCTCTCTCTCTCTCTCACTCACTCACTCTTCCCCTCTCTTTCTCTCCCCCTCTCTTCCCAAGCCTCTCTCATTTTCGTTCTTCTCCTTTCCCCACTCTCCTTCTCTCTCCCTCTTACTTGCCTCTCTTGCATGCCCAATCACTTCCCCCTTAACTCTACCCCACCCCAGCCAATAACATCCACCCTAACTATAACATCCACCGGCCACTCCACTCCTTCTGCCCCCACCCCCTTTCTCGCATGCTCCACCCCTACTACCCCCCACCCCAACGCACCCCACCCAACCACGGATAGCATCCACCCGCCCAATCTCTTCTCGCCTCTCCCAGTTGGTGATAATAGGATGCGCATAATTACAATATGATTTGGATTTGATGAGATTACGCCAAAGTGCCGTGACGTGTACCTCAATAAATAATAATGATAATAGTCTAATCTGCCCGCTAGTGCGCGTGTCCACACAAGACACCGGCGCTGCCGCGATTAGAGTAATATCATTTTGTTGGCCACCGCAAACTAATTCACTTAAAAGCTTTTTTTTTTTCTTTGCGTGATTGCCTCACCCGCCCGTTTATCGCTCCCCTTCTCCTTCGTCATCGTAACTTTAGAGCTGAGCGGAGCGGAGTTAAGAGTCGTCTTCATGCTTGGCTAGCGAGAAATTACGTGAGGAAAGCCACAACTCGCACGCCCCGTTGCCAAGGGAAACACTGGGGAAGTGTCGGTATATAAGTAGAATTGAAAAGGATGAGATGGAATATGTCAATATAATGTACATAGCATTTGATGGAATATAAACGTGGTGTGCAATAATTTTGTATATAGCATATTCGGAACATGCACTAATAAACGGACAGGAAAGTCTAGAAAATAATGGAATAACCCAACTCACTATAGTACACATGTAAATCAAATTAGAAAACCTAATAAACAGACAGGACTAGAAAAGAATTTATGTGAAAATACAATGTTCACTGTTATTATAACATCTTTTAATAGTTTGTTTTGCAACTTTTCTTTTGATTTATGAAGCATTCTGCTTCTCAACACAAAGAGCACCACGTTAACTACATTACGGCTTTTTTTTTATTTATTAAGTTAGTATGACAACGTATGTTACTTTTTTTTATTTTCGTATCATATTTACAAAGACGCAATCACAAGCCCTCCAATGTTATGTGCGGCATCACTGCTCACTGTGTATAGTAAAGGTATATCCTCATCTGCAGGGCTCAAGTAAAAAAAAAAATTGCATAAATATCCATGATCATAGAATTAAAAAAAAACCTCTTCGGAATAAGAGAACTCGAAAGTAATTGTCACGTTAAGCCACTTAATCATTTAATAGGAATTTGTGGATCTTTTTTAAAAGTGTAATGCCTGTAGATTATTGTACTGACAATAGTAGTTGTTGACGTCATAATCGAATAGCAACTAAGTAATTTTAATTAACCCTTTGTGTGCTACGGGTGCACTTTCTCATAAAAAATACACACAAAACCCATTGAACAACAGTTTATCCTGCACACAAGGGGTTGATGCTGTTGTCATGGTTATCAGGAATATCTCTTGTCATCTTTGTGATGATGTCTACTTTGCTTTGCAATTAAAACAGGAAACTAGAACAGGACCATATTATGTTGCTTTATATAGGTTTTTCCATTATTGTAACTTACCACCAATGGTAAGTACCATGGCAACAGCCAATGAGCATTCACATTGCATCTGTTGTCATGGTAGATACCATCGATGTTACAATAGTTACAATAATCGTACGTCTATATGCAACTTGGCCCTGGGAGGGAAAGCACAATTCGCATGTTTTAAATCAATTACGCAAAGTCATGTATTTTAACTTTATGTTGTTTGTGAAGTTTCACTTTTTCACAAACTATGAGCTATATGTTGCAAATGTGGTTCATACAGTGTTTGATAGAATCTGAGTTTATATGCTGAAGGGATGCCCAATCTTTACTATAAGGCTCTCTAAACTATGATATTATGATTTTTCATCTCATCGGTATCTAGTACTCTCCTGTGTATTGTGTGGCACGTTAGTTAAGGTGTTGATTCGGCGGTTGTCCATCGTGCCCTACTTAGACCCGGCTCTAACTGACTAATGGGGCTGTTTAGATCTCTGAATAGAACGCCCAGAGCGATACTTCTATTTGCCGATATCATGGGCATCGTTTACCTCCATAGCAACGTGCCCAGGCATCCCGAAGCTAGGACACCCCACCCCCACCCCCCCCCCCCCCACCCCCATCAGCAAACCCCCTTGATCTTCGCCGCTATATCAACACAACGAACACCTTCAAAATCTTCCCCTTTCCCTTTTCACTCACCGTCATCTTCATCTATTCTATTCAACTCCCCTTTCTATTCTCGGGCTGGTCGTTGTTTCTCGGCTTGCTACAGAAATCGTCGTGATTATCGCAGACCCGTGAAAGAGCCCCAATCAGTCACAACAACCACCCCATTAGCATTTTAATTACGACCGCTACTTTCGCTTTTTTAGCCACCACGGCAGCCCCAGCTTATTTGTAGGGGCGGCGCGCGGGGGAGCAGGGGGAGAGAGGCGACATGCGGTGCGCAGCGAACTAAACAGCAAAGCACAGCGCTCCAATCGGATTGTCGCCAATGTTTGCGCCGGGTCGGGCGGGCGAGCGAACCGAGTATTAACGCAGGTGAGGGCGGGCAATATTGACGGGCTCTAATGAAATTTCACGCGCTGGCCGTTGTTTGTATACACGCTCCCTCCGGCGTGTTCATTGTTCACCCCATTGTCAGTTTTCATCACTCTCTTACGTAGACGATTCGCACGTAATTAACACCCCCTTTTGTCACCTTAAAGCGAGTCCAAACCGTCTTTTATCTCACGTAAATGCCGACAGAGCCGTCGTCGTTCTCGCCCCGCACGAAAGAAACAAGTTATTTTCCCATCAAGCTAGCAAGCGAAGTAAGAAGCTCGCATCTTTTGATAGAATTAATGATCATTGTTCCGCCTGTAGACTCTGTGTACATGATGGATGCGATGATTGTTTGTCACGATGTTTCAATTAGAGGCCCAAGCAGCGACGAGAGAGGAGGGCCATTAAGATTGAGGTAGCTCTAATCATAAGGAATGATTATTTCGGCAGAGACAAGACAAACTCTCTTTGATGTATGGGGTTGTTATAAGGACCTCTCCACCCTATTTATACCGCCCACTTAACAGGTCTTAACATTGCTTAATCGGTGCTAATGAGACGGTAAGGCCCGATTGATTTCATTCCCGCGCCGCCGAACAATGCCTAATGCCGTGTTCACATGAAAGCGGTTTGCCGCTCGGTTCGCTCCTGCCGCTCGCCGCATGTACCCTATTGCAAACGTTTTCCCGTAGCGGCAAGGCATGAAGATTGTTTCATGCCTTGACGGAGAGGGTTGATTATATTGGTGTTAAACTGCGGACGAAACGAGTTGTGATTTAACACGAAAGGTGTAACTTGAAACAATCTCTTAAATCAATTTGACACCCTTGGTAATACAGTCCAACAGTATTTGTGTTATATCCGATACACGTAACTGTGATTTAAAGCAGATATCAATGGTGTTCAATCTATCATTTCTTGTTATTTTTATTAGACGTCAATGTCAACTGTTGATTATGCTGTTGGTCGACTCGTCACTCTCACCTTTAGGTTTACAGCACAGGAGCTATACTGATTCCTGCTTAACCCTTTAAGTGCAATACTTGATGCATAGTTGCAAAAAGAATACACACAGACCCAATATGGCTTACGACACGGATGGAGTTAATGCCCAGATCTGACGTGACCACGCCCATTGAGGCAGGGGACCATGGCAACCCATTCTTGGGCACCTGTTGATGGCGAGGAGGATTGGAGGGGAAGGCGGAAATGGCGGGGCGCGGGGAGGGGGGGGGGGAGTATTGTATTTGTTTGCTTTTCCTAATGTCCTACAATTGATTTCAACAGCAAAATGTTTCACGTCTTGATTAGTTTTGTGACGACATTGCCTTGGTTAATGCACATCTCCTATGTACACGCAAAAAACGAGAATTTGACCATTTCCTGGAACTGACTGCTGATATTCGGAGAAGAGAGAAAAAAAAACAAATTTGGAAAAGCGAGGGGGAGTTGGAGAAAGAATAGTGAGAGAGAACAAAAATAAATTTGGAAAACAGAGAGGAGTTAGACGTTGGAGTAGGAAGAGTGAGAGAAATATAGAGGAGTGAGAGAAAGAGATGGGTGAGAGGACAGACAGACGGACAGAGACATACATACATACATACATACATACCCACATACATACATACATACATACATACATACATACATACATACATACAGAGACAGAGAGAGAGGGGGGAGGAGGGAGGGGAGAAAAAGGAGAATGGGGTGAGTAAAGGAGAGACAGACAGATTGAGAGTGATAGAGACAGAAATAACATTAAAAACTAGATAAAGCGATAGCTATACAGACAAGCCATCTTCATTCATCGTCTGCTCAAAACTGAATCTACGACAAGTAGTTTATTAATTTAGCAATTAACGTGACATGTGAGATAAAGAGGCCAGTGACTAAAAACCATTGAGGCTCATTCCCTGTTCCCTCAACCAACATGACTAACACACATAATTATCATCATGTTGCTATCCATAAACGTCATCAGTACATTCAAGGATGCTTGGTACAATGTGTTCAGTGCTTGGTGCTGGTGACTCTCTGCATGGGAGTTAACGAGACAGCAGAAAAGCGGTGGTTTAAATGAGATGGCGACATTTCAGGGAACACCAATCATGGTAATACTAGGTGTATTTTGATTTTTTTAACGGGAATAGCTCAATGCCGCGGCGACGGGATGACACGATCATCTAACGGCTGTCGCTCGCTGCTCTCCGGCAGGGGAGAAGCTCGCTAGTCACCTGTGTCCGGGTTCTGTTTTCATTAACGATGTAATCACCCGTCTGCACGTATACGGTCACGGCAAACATGACGGGGAGGAGGAATCGAGCCAGAGATATGGGTTATACACTCACGGAAATCCAGTCGTGTCGCCCAATCCCGCCCTCCATTACCCCCCCGTTGTTTCGTCACGCCGATGCGTTTAATATCACGCTGCGATGGTCGTCGACGCTCGACTCGCTCGACATGCCCGACGTGGAGATAATAGCCGCCACCAGCCGCCACGCGACGCTCCCGAGCTCCGGGACCGCCCGCGACTCGTCTCGAGCTGACGACGGCGAGAGCGGGCTGTTGAGGCTGCCTTGTGCCGCCCCGCCCCCGCCCTATCCCGCTAAGTCCACGAGATGATCACCCAGTGTTTGGCCATTATTAATTCCCTATTATCTCAATTCAGCGAAACACGTCCATTATTCCATCCATATTCAATCTCGGAAAAAAAATAATCTCTTCTCGTTTACTCAATGCCATAAACGTTAAAAGAGGACAAAAGCGAAATCAATTAAATTACAGGCACCCTACAATGCGCTATCAGGAATGCAATTTAAACTAGCCAATAGGTAGTTTAAAAAGTATGGTGAGGAGACGGATGTCATTGTGAAATATAATTATTTCAGACCTCGATCAAGACAGTGTAGAAGCAGGCTCACAAAAAAAATTATTTTCACCTCACGTGTTCTTTTTTTAATTAGTCTCCCACTGTTGAGTTATCATCTTGTATTTCTACATTAACTATAATGTCTTGACAATGCCCGCTGTCTGTCTGTCTGTCTTTCTCCTTCTCTCTTTCGCTCTTTCCCCTGATTTCCTTCTTTCACCTTTTCTCTCTTTTTTCTCTTTCCCAGCACCTCTCTAACCCCCCCTCTTGCCCCCCCCCCCTCTCTCTCTCTCTCTCTCTCTCTCTCTCTCTCTCTCTCTCTCTTTCTTTCTCCCCTCCCCTTTCTCTCTCTCCCTCTCTCTCCTCTCTCCTCTCCCTCTATCTTTGCTTCCCTCCCTCTTCCTCTCTCCCCCTTCTCTCTCTCTCTCCCTCCCTTTCTTGCCCCTCTCTCTCCCCCACTCTCTATCACCCCCTCTCTTCCCCCCCCCTCTCTCTCTCTCTCTCTCTCTCTCTCTCTCTCTCTCTCTCTCTATATATATATATATATGTATATCACTCACTCTCTCCCTCCCTCTCGTTCCTTATCTCTCTCTCTTTCCCTCCCTTCTATGTATTCCACTGTCTCTGTCCCTTCCATCCTCTTTCTCAATTCTTCTTCCCCAATCTCTCCTCGTACCCTAAGTCAATGCAAATGTATTATCATTCCTTTCGCTTTGCATAATTGTGTTCTCGACATCAATTCAGGCTGGCGTTGTCTTTTCAAATTAAAATTCACTGAATCATAGCTGAGAAAAACAGCAGGGGGTTTTACATGGAACAAGTCAGACTTCAATATTTGCGTTTCTTTACGTTAATAATTTTCTGCTAATCAACACGTGATATATACAACAACTCCTATCTATATAAGATATTATCTATATCGAATTGTAAATAATGTACATTATAACATTTTAAAATCCAATGATGTTAATGAGATAACCGAATCTGCTACAAAACATGAGCTTATTAATCATTAAGTCAGTTACGACCAGTTACAATCAAAATTTGTCATGCTTTAGAATGCTTATAGAGATATTTATTCTCTCGTTTGATCATATAATGATAACCCCATTTCTTGATAAATCTTTTCTTTCTCTTTACAACAAATCATATTTTTTAAATGTTGGTCATGTCGGTACATTGTGAACCGATGAAGCATGTTGTCATACGTTTGACTCTTGAATGAATATAATGTACTAATTATTATCAAGTCATCGGAGATTAAAACATGTTATTACTTCAGAAAAATCATTGGAGGAAAGTCGATGAAAAATTAGACGACTGGGGCGGTAATTTGAGGCGGAGATAGCAACGGGGATGCAGCTACATGCGTAGTGAGCTAGCCTGGGGCTGGATGCAGACTGGGCATGCGCAGAAAGAAATCGGTCTTCCTCGAGAAAGAAGCCAGCCAATTAGAAATCGGATGCCATTTAATCGATGTGATTTGAGGAGGGATTTCTGACGCAGCGCTTAGCGATAGAAACCGAACAGATCTTCCCCCCCCCTCTTTTCCGCTCTCTCTCTCTCTCCCTCCCTCTCTCTCTGTCCTCTTTGATACGTGTCGTAATAATAATAGTAGTCCGACCCGAAACAAACGACGTGTGGTTCTATTGTTACGACCCGGGCCGATCTGATTCAGAGATTGCCAGGAATCCGTAACGTTCCGCCCGTCAATGCGCCCACCGTAAAGAAGCAACACCACGGTGTGATCAGAGCGGGCCGAGATTTAAGTCTTGCTTAGGTCGGATCAGCGCAACGAGTTCGCCCCCTTCTCTATCTTCTCGCTGCTACCAGTGTTCGTTCAGCCCCCTCGTCTTGTTTGTACTCTACTCCCCCAGTCTTCTGCTTACCTTTCCGCAGCGTTACCCATCTCTAAGCCTTAAAATAATTCGACAAGACAAAATTTATGCACATTCAAGAATACATGGTTCGCGCAGAAGCGATCGTCTGCAGATCGATTATTGAGTAAGCCGATACTTGATGGTATTTTGTTGAAGACCCAGCCGCCGAGACGAGACGGTTAAGGAATCTCAATCTGATGGTCAGCGAAATGCTGGGCTAAGAAGCGACTGACCCTTCGTCCACCCCACGATCACCCTTACTGAGGTGGGGCCAGGGTGCCCACTGGAAAAAGACTTCTTGGAGGGCCACGATCTACCTGAAGACGTTCTTAAAATTAATTTGCAGTGACTTTTATCTTTTAAGCTACATCTTTCATCCTCACCCAAATATGGCGGTTTTGCCAATGCCAAGGTAAGAACAATCTCATTTTAGTTTTCTCTCTCCTGTTTTGTCAGTATTCCTTTAATTCATTCTAAAATCAAAATGCCATTTTTTGTGATAATAGGCATACATTTATTGTTTTCATATCTTAACATTTGAAATTAATTTATTAATTTGTTTTTCAATCACAATTTCTGTAATGTATACATGTACATGTATACATGTACGCGACGAACTCTGTATTTTCTATTTCAGTATTACCATTGAATATACACATAACGTATTTCAACTTAAACATGTCTTTTTCATTGCTTTACCTCTTTTTTTTTCCACATCTCATTTGTTTCAGTGATGATCAGTGAGTGGTCATTTGATTGGATTGGAACAGAATTCAATTAATTAATGCGAGCGTGGTGCGTGTTAATGAATATGGTTTGTGTCAATGAAGAATTGATTTGATATCCTTTGTTTAAATCAATCTTTACCTATGAAGATTGGGGACGTAGAACGAATATAATATCCATTTAATTGTTTCATTTGGCGTGGATTTTTCTTCAACATCACCGTAATCATGGTAATGATGATTACGTCCACTGTTATTTTTACGAGGGCGTTGTTTTCAATACGGTTTGCTACCTGAGATTAATCGTGATTGTGGCATGTTGAGCGCGAGATACACTTTTGCTTAATGGAAAGAAGTGTGGATTACAAGCTCGCGTGAAGAAAGTCACATGTAACACTCAAAGCGTTAATGTATTTTCTTGGAGACTCGACCTTGTTACCGAAACCGTCATGGAAACGAGCGTATACTTTAAAAAAAAAATCTTTCAGATTTATGCTCTTTCGCTGTACACAAAGTCATTGAAAAAATAGCCCACCAACCTCTAACCTATTATCTTATCTCGTGCCCAACATAAGGGCACATTTTGATACCATCAACGAAAAGCCATTCCAGGCAATCGTTACCTTATTTGGGGCTCCGTTTGCTTATAAACTTGTGAAACTTTGTCGAATGTGAGCAAATATTGGCCGTGTTTTTTTTTACTCAATTTGGTAACATTATGCTTGAATTTGCCGCCCCACGAGGTCACTTTTGTATCCAACTTTACCCAACATTTCCAAAAGTTATGATTTTGATATAACCCGAGCATCTGCACAATAATTAGACACAGGCCTATATTATTGTGTTAACAAGTCCAAACAGTCCAACATGTCCAAGGGGAATCTTATAATGTCCTGTCAATAAGCTCCTTAAAGCATGGACTCGCACAACATAAAGTGAAATGTCGCGTCAATGGGCATCTCCTGGCTTGGTACCGAGAGGTTTAACCCTTCCATACGTTACGTGCATGAATTGTATGACAATTCATTGGGAATTTCCTGGTTTGGGACTGAGAGTGTTAACTTGAAGCATACTAGCCGCGTCTACGTGTGTGTTGTAGTATATTTAGCTGATCATTTAGGGGGGTTATTGGGGCTTACGAGTTTATGCGGTGCATCGGCACTACGACGCCCTGCCACGCCGCATCTCCCCGGTAGCTGGCCTTTAACAGCACGCACATCCTCGCGTTCTCCGCACGGGGGATGGGCTGATATACCAATTGAATCTCGTTATGCTCGTGGAAGGAAACAAACTCGAAGAAGAATAACTTTTTTTGATTTGCTAGTTTAACTTGTTTACATGTTATTACCCCTTTTGTGTGCCAAATAAACTGCTGCTCTATGGGATTTTTGTATATTACTTGTGAAAGATATACAACATGGCACACACAGAATATATACAATTCTTTAAGATATGAAACATTTAATTAGGTGTTATAAAGAACCACACTGAACAAATCGAGTTTTGTGACATAAATTATCTAATCATCATATTCTTTAACATGTTGTTAACTGTCTGAATTACTTGAAGATACATAACACATTCGATAAGGAGCTACACATAAAACATAATCGAGTTTTGCCACACACATTATCTGATAGTTATTTTCCTCATGCATCCGTGTGACTATTTACTACCCCAAAACGACAACATTCACGAATGACTTATTTGCGTCTTATATCTCCTTAAACATGCATTTTGTCTAAAGTATGTGACTCAAATCGAAACACAGAACATAAGCGATAGGCAACTTTGAGCACAGAATGATAGGCCTATGAAATAATGCGTGAACGCTTAGACGTGTTTACACTCTCTTCATTTCAATAAAAAAAATATATATATCATAATATTTGTCCACCGTTTTGTGTGACCAACAAACTGTTGATGTATGTGAGTTGTATACACTGCTCGTGTACACATATATACATCATTGCATGGCACACGAATATATGATATATCAGACTATATAATATGGCTATTATATACATAATGAGGGAGGAAGCTATACTTTTATTTCCATATGTTATTTTCCTCATAAGAATGTCACTATTATTTAAGCACGTTCTCGCGCATTTGCTTTATCAGTTTCATTTGTGAATAATAATAATAATAATGATAATAATAATAATAATAATAATGATAATAATATTCAATTTTTAGAGACGCAACTTTGGCAAATGTTTGGAATACGATATGACTGCGAACGTAAAATAAAACTATAGTTGCTAATCTCCATTTCTTTTTACATATCACGTGACTGAGAACCGTAGCCTGATTTGTTGTAGCTTGCATACATGTACATCCTTTTCAATTTGTGAGTGCAATATCCAGTTTTAACTCTTTCATTACCAGCCCTTGAGAGCCCGATTATATTATTACACATTTTTGGGACAAAGGTGATTTTAGAGTTAACCAGAAGCACTTTTCTTTCACGCATAACAATCGGTCAATGAATGCAGAAGAAATTTACTTTGCATTGTTTTATATCTATATCTCTGCCGCCTTCGGCGTGTTATTTTGTTTAAATTATACTTTTAATTGAAATTTTATTTCTATTGTAAATTCTACCGCAGTGACTCATTCCGCGATCATGTAAGTGATGACAGAGTTACCATTATTAGTAAGTTTTATGCAATGGGACCTGGTCCGTGACTTAACCCGTTGTATACCAGATTATCTGTTGCTCTATGGGATGCGTGTGTTTTACATGTGACAAAATGAAAACCTTGTTCAGAAAGAGTTCAAAGAAATGTATAATTACCAGTGCAAACTTGCCTTAATGGGCTGCAATATTCACTACATGATATAACGTTGTTGATGTTACTTTTGATTTTACTGTGTTGTGTCTTGCTCATTGAACATGCTGAGTTTGTTTCAAATCTTGATACGTTTTGTCTTGATCCATTATGTTGTTGTTATGAATTGTAATGTAATTGTAACCGTCAGGGCCTCAGTGACAGCAGTTTTATAACTTACGATGCCACATTGCTTAAATAAAACTGAAAGCGGATAATGAATAAAGTCTTGAAGAAAACCCATGAGTGTGGTCACATATATTAGCTGCTATGTCATCACCCTGATCATATTTTTTTCATACTTAATCTCTTATCTAACAAGACAATGCGTTATTGCGAGTCAGTGCGGTAAATTGCGGAAACGTAATATATAAATGGCTTTGCCCGACACTTGTTATAAAGGAAAACTTTCAATGAAATGACGATCATAGCTTGTGGCGAATATCCGAATAATGTGAATAAATACCCAGGCGGTTTGAGATTGAAACTGGCGGAATGGAAATAAAACCACGAGCCAACCATGACCCAATGAGTCGAGTCGGCTTTTTCGTTTTGATTGTGGCTTTCTATATTTGTTCGTGTTCTGATAGAGACCGAAAAGAGGGGGAGAAATAACAACATTTAGGGAGTCGGTGCATGTTTTGTGGGCCGGTACAATAACGATAATTAGTAGATTGAAACAATCCATCATGCGTTCATCTAACGCGTCATTGATCGACGCAAGCGCACAAAGCCATCGCGTCTGACTCTAACGCCGACCGCGCCATTGTTCCGTCAAAACGGCCTTAACTTTCCAGACCCCACAAGATGCATTGCTTGCTACATCAACACAAATGTGGAAAGAGCTTTTAATTGAATGCGCAAATACGCGTCAAACATACATATGATTACTGTTGCTAGCGTGTCAAGGAACAAGGTTCTGTTTTTGCTGAGTGGTGGTCTTCATACACGCATTTTTATAGAGGTGTTGTGGTATAGTGGTTGTGAAGAGTGACTGTCGATCACGAGGCCCTAGGTTCAAACTCCATTACGGCACCCGTGCCCCTCAGCAAGATAATTAATCCATATTGGTTCTTTCCATCGACGGGCATAAAATAAATGGGTACCTGGTAGGAGGTGGATGATTAGGCTATATACGTGAATGATCTTGACCCAGCGCAAATTCGTTCAGCGGTCAAGGAGTGCTCCTTGAAGGGAGTATACTGTATATACTGGGAAGACAAAAAGGTCTTCAAAAGGTGATCGTGAGCAATCTTCTTGCCAATGGTCTTAAATTCATGTATTGTCCATTTTAGAAACTTGCTGAAAGTTATTTGCCCTAATATTATCCACATTTGGAACAATTAGTGATTTAATCACAAATCCTCAAATTGTTCGGGTCAAACATTTTAAGGATTTGTGATTTGTTATCATTCCAAATATGGATCATATGAGGACAAATAACTTTCAGCAAGTTTTTAAGATGGACAATACATGGATTTAAGACCATTGGCAAGAAGATTACTCACAATCACCTTTTGAAGGATTGTTTTTGTCTTCCCAGTACAGTATACTCCCTTTAAGGAGTGGAGATGGTGCACATAATGTGTGCATGACAAGTTCTTGTTTCAAGCGACCAGTGTTATTACTTCCCTCTCAGTTCAGTCTACGAACTGCGAAATGGGGTATACACTCTACACCATAAAAAAAAAGTGATTTGCACGTAAAGTGCATTTCGATTTAAGGGGCGAAAGCGTTTGTGGTATTCGGTTGCGGTCAAGTTTTGATATAGATTATGAATACAGATAGATATTGTGCCGTGTTTTGAATTCGAAATCATAACTTCGCCATTAAATAGATTAGCACTTATTCCTTGATTTTTGACACATCTATAGCAACGCTTACCTCCCATTACAATGATTATCACTTCATTGTACAATTCACCAGGAGGCACGCTACCCACACAACAGACAACCAGCTTAGTGTACGGATATAAAAAAGTAGGAAAAGTGTATAATGGAAAAGGTATACAGTAATTGGAAAAGAACCACAATGAATAGAAAGATACACATATGGACAATTACTTTGAGAGATAATACGACAGATAGCGATTCTATCTTTGAAAGATATGAGTAGGATATTTTTACGTGACTACAGAGCGATTACATCTAGAGCAACACAAAACCTGGATAGATACTCTGGTATTTTAGATCACTCTAATTGATAAGATCGGAAGAGATAAGATGCGCGATAAGAACTGACTAATTACGGTTAGAACTACATCAATTCACCGCAGTGCCCATGCGTTGACGCGAGGTCTTTGAGAGGGAAACTATGCCGCGGCATCCCCCCACGAGCTATCCCGATTGTCGTTGATCAATGTTGTTGATGGTCATGATGGTCGCGATACTATAGGCCCATTCACTCAACCATCTGTTCCCTTTTCAATGGCATTTCATCCCCCCCCCCCACCCGCAGCCATCTATTCACCTTCTCCCAGTTTACCTCTCAGACAACAACAACAACAATATCATATCAACTTTGCTACCATTGGCAACTACTATGGACATGATGGGAACCTTAAATTTGATTGGCTGTTGAGTGATGTTTCCATGATCGATAGCTTCCATTGACGACAGAGTTACCATTAGCCACATTAATATTAAGATTTATGCAACGGGAGCCTGGTGTCTTATTAGACACCACACTTCCAAACGAAGACCAAAATAATGTTTGGTTTTATTCATCATTTATTATTAGGCTCGTGATAATTATTTAGGAAACGCACTCCCAACATCGAGTTCAAAATACGGCACATATCGCATTTATTTTTTCTTCTCAATCATATTTACTGGTTTGCACGCTCTCGGTACATACATACCGTCATTGGACTTTGGGATTTCATATTCTATAGAAATATGCATCGCAAAAGAAAAACTTTCCGAAGTGACCAGACGTCAATATGTTGAGTTAGAATTACGTCATTAGTAGATGTTATCAATAAGGTGTTTGTTTACAGCATGGCTTAGTTTACAACTTCCTATTATATTGATCAGCGATATAACGCGAACACATCGTTTTACACTGGATCCAGGCCCTGTCTTAAAAAGAGTTGCGACTGATCGCAAATTGCTTTGCAATTGATATCAAACGGTACTATTTTGGGGATAGGGGATCGGATTAATATGAATCGCGACGCTGCGCACTAGTGATAGGGGGTTAGACTTGCGATCGATTCAAATCAATCGCAACTCTTTATATAACGGGGTCGCATGACCAGCGGGCCACATTCTCAATCATTGATAGTTGATATCTCTACATCGATGACAGAGACAAATCATCAAATCAGTTTGATCACAATCACAATGCAGCCGTGGTGCCGCAGAGATTATACGAGGAAGAGTAGAAGACAACAGATGGGACCGCGGAGGAACGTGACTTGGGTTGGTTTATGTCATCTGGTACCTCACCTGTTTGCAATATGGTGTGAATGAGGTACTTCACTTGATACGGCATCCATCGCGGTATGAAATAGACACGAGTTGTTTATGTGTTATTGTACGAATGAAGTACGTGTTAACATCTAAACAGAATATTTAACCATTTTAACCGGATAAGGCATCGTGGTGTGAAATAGGCACAATAGTTGTATTATTAGGTCTGTATGCATTATGGTGTGAACGAGGTCATTTAACATTAATGCAAGAGTTTGCGCTATGGGGCTAATGTGCAGTGGTGAGAACTTGGTCCAGCTCATGTTAAGGCTATGCGTTATGGTGTGAAAGAGGATCAATTTCTGAATAAGCTTTGCTTAATGATGTGAATATGCTTCATGGTGTAAATGAGGTATATTATACGTACGGGTTATCCGTCATGGTGTGAATGACGTATACTACCCGTATAAATTAAGTTGAACATCATTACCTGCATGCGTTGCTGAATGAACAAGGTACCTTTCTCGTATACCTTATGGTCAAGTGGTGTGAAGGATCTGTCTGCATTATGGCAGAGGGAAAGATACAGGGGGAGAGAGTAGGTGGGGGAAGAGATAATGAGAGAGAGAGAGAGAGAGAGAGAGAGAGAGAGAGAGAGTGTGTGTGGTTGTGTGTGTGTGTGTGAGAAAGAGAGGGGGGTAGGGAGGAGGGGGGGGGTAAGAGAAATATAGAGGGGGGGGGGGGCAGAGAGAAAGAAACAGAGGGATGTGAGGAGAGACAGAGACAGAGACAGACAGACAGACAGACAAACATACAGACAGAAATAGAGAGATGGACAAGGAGAGTTTTGGGAGAGCAAAAGAGGAAGGACAAATGTTGTCAAAGAGAAAGAGTGAGATAGGCAGAAAGAGACAGAGACAGACAGACAGACAGACAGACAGACAGAGACATAGACAGAGACAGAGAGAGATAGGTACAGAGAGACAGGGAAGGATAAAGATAGAGAGGAAGAGAGCAAGAGAGAGATGAGAGAGATGGAGAGGGAGAGAGAGAGAGGGAGAGAGAGAGAGAGAGAGAGAAAGAGAGAAAGAGAGAGAGAGAAAAAGAGAGAGAGAGAGAGAGAGAGAGAGAGAGAGAGAGAGAGAGAGAGAGAGAGAGGCATATGGGGGGGGGGCGTAGAAAGAATGACAGAGACGGGAGGGTAATAAGGCGCTAGACAATGATACATGGTGTAATCACGTTAAAATGGAGATTACATCGATATAGAAGGATTGCCTCCCCTTGCCTGGCTGCGCTTCAGCGATGTTAGGCGCAGGGGATTAATAACTTGTAAACGGTCACTACTTTCCACTTACGTAAAGTGGGTATTTTATCTCCTAACGGGGCTCTATATGCCGGGGTAAACATGTAAAGAGAGAGAGGGAGTCTCTGCGCATAACATTTACGTGATATCACTAAACGTATTATTTGCATACGTTTCATATCACTGCCGATATGGGTTATAAGAATATAAAGGCGAATCATGCTCGGTAAAAATATGGGGTCTGCATGCATGGGCATACTCGTAAAACACACAAATGGACATCTTTATGAGCATGTAGAGTGTGAATTATACTTCCAAATGCTTAGAAATGCTGACTGACTAACTCGCGTTTTGATAACCGCCCCCGCCTCCCCTCACCCGAATCAAACCGTAACGTCGCAATTTAACAGCAATAACTGCATAATGCCTTTGATGAGGGAAGCGCTAAGTAATTAGTTCGAAGCGTGCGGAACATCACGCATATTTCATTGCACATTCTTCGAAAGATGATATCCAATTTTCTAAAAAACACATACACACACAAAATGGGATAAGATGAGAGTGATAATACGCTCGAAAAAGAATGGTTACTCTTTTTTTCAACAATTGTTGAGAGTTTATTTCAACAGTTTAGCGTTCCCACCTGTTGCAATACTTTTTTTTCGAAATCAATTTGTAGCGTGCAGACCATTTTCGAGTTATTTGCACATGGTCCGAACGACCGTATCCAATTACCTGAATACATAGCGTCGATTTGATTTCATGAAGTTACATGTTTATCTTCAACACATTATTTTTTCTTTTGAAAAATTGATCAATCGTTATTTTCAGATTTTTTTCTTAAAGGCTTTCGTTTTCGTCTACGTTGTCATTTGTTGCATATTAGCCTTTCAACTTTTTTCGCTGCTGCTAATTCCGTTCTCCTGTTCTCCCTTCCTAAGAGTTTGTGTGTGAATCTTTGTCTCTTTCACTCTTTCCCAGCCAGCTTATTAGAGGGATAGTTCACCCTGAAGTTAAGTTGGTTTCAATAGAAGCAGACACATAAAAGAAACATAATATGAAAATCTGTCAAAGGATAAAACAGTTGTGATCTTGTAAACTTTTGATTTTGTGAAGACACGTACGAGGTGCTCTCCAACAAAATGTGCATTCTTCCTGTGCATTTTTTGATACATCATCATAAATACGGTTTTTTTTCACACATAGCTGTATGAAGAAAATAATTCCGTTTTCAAAAACAACCAAAAAAAACACAATTTATTGAATCATATGTACAAAACATTTGTGAGAGCAACTCACACGTGACGCCACAAAATTGAAATTTCTAAGTATCATACCTTTCTTATCCTCTCACGGATTTTCGACAAATCTTCACAAATATGTTTCTTTCATATTTCTGCTTTTATTCAAACCAACTTATCTTCAGGGCGAACTATCCCTTTAATTGTTGCTTACCATCCATACCCACCTCCCCTCTCCTCTCTCCTCTCATCTCGTTTCGTCTATCATGTCTATTTTCTCCTCTCTTCACCTCCTCCCTTCTCTTCTTCAGTCTCTCACCCCCATCGCCTCCCTCCTCCGTTCCCCTCCGTTTCATCTCCAAATCGTTACCATGGTTATGGATGTGTCTTCCGTCCACAAATCTCCGACTTAATCATGCTGTTTTTTGCGCTTCCCATGCATGACGGGGCTGGACTGGAGGAGGGAAAGGGGGTGGGGCGGGGGGGGGGGGGGGTGCTCTCTGCCGCCTCCCGACCCATCCATCCCACCCGTCTAATGTCACTGGTAGCTGCGTTCATCGCGGCTATCATAGGAGCTCTTAATGTGATTAGCTTGCCCCAATCGGTCTCAAGCGAGCGGATAAACGTCAAGCACTTCCACATTCTCATCATTTACATGTAGTTAAGTGGCTCTAAACTCTCAATTAATCTCGTCTTTCCGCTTCATCGACTGTTTGAGCTGGGGGCGCTGCGGCGGCTAGGGCACGCAGGCCGTGTCTCGCGAGCTCTACCGCTAGAGACACGAAAACACTGCTAAGCAAGCTTGCTGAACATGCTGAAGAAGCGAAGATATGTTCAATTAGATTTATCTTTCTCTCTCGCTCTTCTCTCTCTCTCCTGCTCCTTTTCCTTGGAGTATCTTTGACAATCTATAGGCACGATGATCTCGCGAGCTCTACCGCTAGAGACACGAAGTAGCGTGAAGCAAGCTTGCTGAAGAAGTGAAGAAGTGAAATTCTCACTCTTTCATTTTTGTTCTCTGTCCCCCTCACTCTCCTTATCCCTCTATTTTTCTCTCTCCCCTTTCACCATTCTCTCTTTCCATCTCTCTTTCAATTTCACTATGTACATTATTATGTTTTCCCCCAGTCCCCCTCTTTTTCTTTCTCCCTCTCGCCCTCTATCTACATTGTCATGATTATATAATTATCCTCACATATCATATTCTTTATATTCTCTCCACCACTTCCTCACTTCTCCTCTCTATCCTTTACTTTCAATTCTCCTTAATAACTCTCCTAATAACGCGTCTTGGTTGCGTTATTTTAAAAGGAAATGATTGATCTACTCTTCCTTCTTTAATTTCTTAAAGCTATATTTCGTTTCTTTGTCATAGAGATGTCGATGCTTTTCCTAAGGAATCATTACTTGCCACTCCGCGGCCTCAAGCCGTATCCTAATATTTGAAGACAGTCATGCTCAAAGGAAGACGCAAGTACAATCTCGAGAGAGCAGGAGGCAGGGAGAAGAAATGGGTGGAAAGTACCAGAGAGAGAGAGAGAGAGAGAGGGAGAGAGAGAGAGAGAGAGAAGGGGGAATGGATAGACAGAGAGGGTGAAGGGGAGAGAGAGAGAGAAAGAAAGACACACAAAGCGAGACAGAAAGGGAGGGAGAGACAGAGGGAGGGAGAGACGAAGAAGGAGAGGAGGAGAGAGGAGGAGGGAGGGGGCATTATGGAAACACGACAGACGACGTAATCTTTGTTAATTTTATTGGTGTCAGATCGACGCGTTGTCATATCGTCCGCCCAAAGCTCTGCGCTAATAAGATCACGGGTCAATTGTTGCTTTCTTTCCTTGATCTTTTTAATTACTATGTAAGAATGCCCCATCATCTTTGCCTTCATCTTAAGATGCTTCACCCTTGTCCTCCTCCTCGTCACATCTGCCGTCTTTTTCACTCTTTCCCGTTCTCCTTTTTCGTAATCTTTCTATTCTTTCCC
The DNA here is from genome assembly GCA_963669155.1 of Arbacia lixula. Taxonomy (NCBI): domain Eukaryota; kingdom Metazoa; phylum Echinodermata; class Echinoidea; order Arbacioida; family Arbaciidae; genus Arbacia; species Arbacia lixula. The sequence continues at coordinate 5,926,396 of OZ022594.1, read as the reverse complement.
ATGTACTTTTTCCTTTTCTTTTCTGATATTCTCTTCACTTCCATTCTTTCTCTTTGTTTTTCTTCTTTTTAACCTTATTCTGCGCTCTTCACCCCCTCCATTACTCCCATTCTTCTTCTGAGAGATTCTCGTTTTTCTATTTGCTTGTTTACATCTTCGTTGTTCGTCATTATTATAATTGTGTACTTGTTACCGTTTTTCAATTCCAAAAGAGACAGTAAGTTTGTTTCGCCACCACTTCTGTTATTGGATATCTAGATATCTCCGTTATTCGATATTCACATATTAAGTATTCAGCATGTCACTTTTCAAGACCGTGCTATATGAAAAAAGTGATATAATCTCGCTAATAATAATTCTGTTATTAATAATGAAAAGAGGTGATGATAAAAGCAGTTAATCTGATTGCTTTTTCTCCCACGGGAAATGGGGCACTAGCTGTGCTCCAGCGGGTGCGAGAGATGAGGGCTGCGGGCGGCTCGGGCGCCTCTTGGCCCATCATCACGCTCATCACACCTCGCACTTCAGGTAACTCCGCATCAGAGCTACCACCCCTCCCCCTCACTTTACCCCCCCCCCTTTCCCTCTCACTTAACACCCCCCCCCCCCCCCTCACTTGACACCCCCTCCCTCCTCCCGTTCTCTCTTTTACTATACCATTTGTGTTTTCCTCCCTGTCTCTCTTATCCTCTAATTCTACATTCATGTATCGCTTTCTAAGTTTCTAATTTTCATTCTTTCTCCCTCTTTTCCTCTCTTAGATGTCTTTTTATATCGCCTTCCCCCTTTCTATCTATCTATCTATCTATTTTTTACCCTAGCCCCTCTCTCCATCTCTCCCACACCCATAATTCTCTCTCTTTCTCTCTCCCTCCTGATTATTTCCCTTTCTCTTACCTCCATCTCCATCTTTCACCCTCTCCTCTCCCTCCCCCCCCCCCTCTCTCTCTCTCTCTCTCTTTCTCTCTCTCTCTCTCTCTCTCTCTCTCTCCCTCTCTTCCACTCTATCCCCAGTGATCTCCCCCTCCCTCTCCCCTTCCTTACACCCCTACCACTCGCCCCTCCCCCTACCACCCCCCCCCCCCTCTCTCTCTCTCTCTCTCCACTGTCTCTGCACACTTCCCCGCTGAGCCTGTCACTTGACAGTCGTTAGCATTTGTGTAAACATCC
>OZ022594.1:5868969-5923969 GCA_963669155.1 Arbacia lixula | reverse complement strand
ATACCTTCCACTGTTACAATGGGTCTTATCTATTTCTCTCTCTCTCTCTCTCTCTCTCTCTCTCTCTCTCTCTCTCTCTCTATCTCTATCTATCTCTCTATCCCTCTCTATCTTGCTCTTTCTCTATTCTGTCCCTATCTCTGCTTTCCTCATTATGCACATACCTTCCTCTGTTACAATTGGTCTTATCCCAACCCCCCTCTCTCTCTCCCTCTTTCTTTTTCTTTTTGGCTTTACATAATATATATGGATATTTCTTCATCTCTCTCCTTGTATAAGCCTGTGCACCCCCCCCCCCTCCCCCTCGCCGCACTGAATATAATTCAAACCCATACTCATGATACACTTTATTTCTGCATTTTCCGTTTATTCACAGCCCTTCACTCTCCCAAACACCCCCCCCCCCTTCCCCTTCACTCTCCAAAACAACCCCCCCCCCCACTTCCCCATTCCCTCCCTCCCCAACAATCACACTGTAATTGTGTGACCGAAGTTTGTGTGGAAGGCAATACAATTTAATTGAAGGAAGAAACACAAGAGGTTTTCGGCTTTGTGGTTAAATTGTTTCATTTCTTTGCCACATTTTATAAACGAAAATCTTAATGAATCCATACTAGAAAATTGAATACTCGTCAATTTAATGTATCTCCTCATGTTACACTTAAAGCTCTTATTCATTTTAATCAAGTATATACATATTTTTCCCTTGACACAACAGAAGTTTAATATTTAACACCCGGGCAAAAAAAAAAATATGGAGAACGGTGAATTATTTGTAATGTACCATTTGCATAACAGACAGGGGCAAAATAATGAGATAGATATACATTCTTTCAGATATCACCAAAGGCCATTCATTCTGGTAAGCGCGCGTCCAGGGCCGATATCTATAGAATTGGGGCTGTTTTTAATGGGGCGTTATATTCGTTGTGACCTCTTGATTTCGTGACTCGCGTGATAAACAACGCGCATATGACTCAGTTGCTATTTTCCAGAGATTAATTCAAGGCTTAGCACTGATAGGTCTGCAGCATGGACCCTCATTATCCCGATTATCAATTTGGAAGCCATTTTGGTTTAGATTGTAATCGTGATAATATGGCGAGTGTATGTCCAAAAGGAGCTAAACCCACATTAAACACTTGAGAGAAAAACAGGTTTCTTAATCTGAATTTGTACCGGGCGCCCATGGGAAACTGAACTTAAAACGTGACAAAAATTGGGTATGTCAATTAGTCTTAAATTCTTAATCAACCAAAATCTGTAATGCTTCTCATTGTGCTGAATATTAATAATTCAATTGTTAAGAAACATGGATTTAACCCCTTTTGGAAGCAAGCTCTTCAGATATGGAATGCTGTTTTGTTCCTTGTCTTATTTTCCTTCCCAAACTGGAAACTAGTTAACGTTAATCTTTTGTGTGCGAAATGAAATAGCGATCTAAGGGATTTTTTTTTATCTTTAAATGAATGCACATGTGACATTGAACGAGTTAACCACGTACTTAAAATCACGGTATTATCTTCTTCCAATGTACGTGTACGTTTGAAAAGATGACTGTCTTTGTTGGGGTGATTATCGCGCTTATAATATTTGGCCTGTATTCATTACGGTGGTTTAACGTATTACGTGTATTAATATAAGCCTGGATTAACTTTATAGGACGCCAAATAAAACAGCATATAAAGCATTATCATTGATTCAATGTTATTGATTTTGCCCTCGGAAGTACTATGGTATATTGAGTTTTTTTCACATATTTAGTACAGCGACTAATTGAAATCACCCACTTTTGTGATTCTGAGATGAAGATCAATGACTTTGTGACAGCATCAGATGATTTATTTTACGCCCCATTAAGTTAGTCTACGTTTAGTGCGCAGTAAAGTACCGTTGTGAATATGCAACTGTAAGTTCGTGTATTCAGGTTGATAATATGTCCTGCTATTTTAAAACATGTGGTCGCTATAAGTAGATTTCTTTTGATGCAGGTTTCAATTCGAAACATTATTCAAGGGAAACCAATGGGTTGTGTATGATAATAGTCAGGTCGTCTTTCTCTCCAGGGAGTGGCTAAAGCAGGTTATGCTGTTTTGTAGCCTAACATTTTCCGTTTAATACACTGCAGCGAAATACATGTATACCCATTTGTCATAAACATTAACTATTCCTTTGATTAATTTATGATGCCCTAATTCAATTATTTCTACTCCTTATTGAACAAATGATCTGCAATAATCACAGTCATACTCTTTTTGCAGAATGCGCATGCGTGCAATTCCATAGCATGCACCGATAATAAGTACGATCTACATTCATCTTTTCTTCTGTAACTTAGTGTCGATTTATTAATATAATTCCTTCTTCTCCGTTTGTGGAACTTTATTGAGAGAGGAAAATACCTCTCCACTTGAGAGAATCTGTTCGCCCGACCAATTGGTTCCCAACCGAGATTTTTGCAGTAGTAATTAAAACACCGTTAACCCGTTCCCCCTTTTACACACAATGCCGCTATATGGGGTTTGCACGTATTACTGACGCACAAAATGGAACAGTGACTTGGTAAAGAGTTAAACTCGCCCGTCCTTCATCGCATTTGCCAGATTGTGGGTGTCTTGGTCGTGCTCGTGTGTGCTTAGCATACTTTTCCTTCTCCGCCCCTTAGCTCGTGACCGGGTTAAGCCGCCTCTTTACGCCGTGTTTATCATACATGTTTAGCCCTGATGGCGGGCGGGCGAACTCGACTACGCACGGCTCGCGCGCTCCTCCCTCCCTCCCTCCCCCTCTCTCCCCCTTCCCACGTGTTACATTCTCACCAACAACTGCATTCAAAAGACGGAAATATCTGCGTCTTCTATCGATCGGACATGGAAGAAAACTGGAGTGATTTTGACGGTGACCCAGGTTTCGATGTTTGAAAGCGAACAGTAAACTCACAAGGCACACGGCCTGTGTCTACGGCAAACACCGACTAGATTGATGGTCGTTTTATGATGTAGACTTAGCAATCGATTAAGAATATATTTGTTATAATATTGTCCATTTTAGGCTCTGCGTTTCCAGTGGTTCCTTTCATGATTTACGTTTTTTCAGTCTTCGATCAACAAAATGCTGTAGATCGTAAGAGCGGGGGACAGATTGGTATTTAATGGAGTTGTCTATATCGAGATTGAGACAAAAAATCAAGAGGAAACAGTCATAGTTGATTATTTCTAAAAGCTTTGGAGAGTTCTAATATTTGGAAAGGTGAATGGTAACGATTTAATGATAACAGAAGATCAATGTGACTTACGTTAATCTGAGCTTTTATTATACTTGAAATAGTAGAATCACATGATAATGATGGATGGGGCGTCTGTGTGGAAGCGTCGGGGGGGGGGGGGGGTGTAACGGTTCCGACCCCACTCCTCCTTTCCAACCGTACCGTCACTTACATACAATTACACACACACAGACAGACAGACACAGACACACACACACACAGACACACACACACACATACACAGACACACACACAGGCACACACACAGACACACACACAGACACACACAGACACACAGACAGACACACACAGACACACACACATACGCGCGTGCACACACACATACACACATGCAATATACGAACACACCCACCACCACCCACATATTCCCGCTTGCAATCTGGAATAATAAGAGCCCAAATCGGAAGAGAGTAGTAGTTCATTATTTCTGGTAATTTCTATTCAAATAACTTTTGCAAAGTTGACATTAATCTCGACTTCATAAGCAAGAAAAAAAAAGGAAACCCACGACGCAATCCAGATGCGCGTTAAGTATTTTCCTCTATCCCCCGTTCCGGCGTATTCATTGCGAATTGCCTGGGTTAGGCAAACAATCTCCTTGAGATGAACCGGACAGAGAGAGGCAAACAGAGAGAAAGAGAGAGAGAGCCGGAGTCTCTCCATCTCAGCTTCCCAACAACTGTGTCATTACAATGTCATGAGAATCTAATCTGGGGGAGAGGAGGGTAGTGCGAGTCTATTGACATTCCACTCCACGTCTAATCTGTGCGCGAATCTAATGATGGGAAGCTAGCTATCTTCGAAGGATCTTGCAAGCGAGTTAATATCATCATCGTTGATCGCGAGCATTGTCCATCCTCCCCTGCTCGGTCATCGCGATCACCGGGTAGCCAATGATGTCGACCGCGGTGACGGCTCGGGGATGGGCATGTTCAATAATTAAGCACGGAACTATCAAGGTCAATCCATACCTTTTTTATCATCAGTATTGATTAGATTGTATCAATTTGTTTAATTTGTTAGGTATGCATGGCCACAGTAGTTTTTTTCTTTTTTTTTGAGACCCGAACACAATGATTTACAGTAATTTAGCAAGTAAAACAAGTATTTAATTCAAAGCAAGCTATCATGGCAAAATGGGCAATTTGAAAACTCCGCCAGTACATTATCATGGATTTAAGTGTGGGGTGTGTGTGTAAGGTAAGGGTGGATGTATGTGTGTGTATGTGTGTGTGTGTGTGTGTGTGTGTGTGTGTGTGTGTGTGTGTGTGTGTGTGTGTGTGAGAGCGAGAGAGAGAGAGAGAGAGAGAGAGAGAGAGAGAGAGAGAGGGGGGGGGGGGGTTATACGTTACTGCATTATGATCCGTCTGCCAAACTAAATAACTTGAGATCATTGCATAAAAAGGATGAGGGGGGGGGGGGGGGGGTAACGTCTTTAATATACATCAACCACAGATGGTTTAAACCAATTATGCCAATGCTATCATTACTGTAGTTATTATTTTATATTCTTTTGATATATTCACCACCAACCACCACCCCACCCCCACCTCTACCCCCCCCCCCCCCCAGCCCTCCTCCTTTCTCTTCCTCCCTCTCAAAATATATCATGTTTGCGGGACTCTCTGAGGATGTTCTAAGGAGAGTGAACTTTCATATTTGCTTCATTAGTTTGTACCCGTGTGTGTGTGTGTGTATGTGTGTGTGTGTGTGTGTGTGTGTGAGAGAGAGAGAGAGAGAGTGTGTGTGTGTGTGTGTGTGTGTGTGTGTGTGTGTGCGTGCGTGTGTGTGTATGTGTGTGTTGAGAGAGCAGTGGAGGGAGGGGGGGGGGAATCTCCAAACAACAATTATACGCCCATCAGATGCTCATGATGATTAAGATGAAGAGGGTAAGAGTTATGTTCAACTGTTCAAACACTCGACTATGATACGGTCCTCTTGACTACAGGCTCGAAATCTTCTTAATGACAAGCGCATGAAGATGACGAATGACCAATCAATATTACTATCGACGCCATCGGCTCATATCATACTCATATCTAGCAAGTATATTTCAGGCAAATTATGTTCCTGCCTATAATCTTATAGGCAGAAACAAAAGTGAATGGCGTATGTAATTGGGGTATAAAGTTCAGCTGAAAACTAACAAACAAATTGTCAGTGATTTTATTTCTTGTCTTCAATATGTGTCTCTACCATTAAATCCTGCAATAACTCATGTCTATGTGATGTTTGATATAATATATATATTACATGAGCTTAGAAATCCGTTTGCTTATGATAAACAATTATGCAGCTCATATTTCCATTGTTTGTTTCTTGTACACTTCAAATGTGCAGTTCATGTTCTGATTAAACTGGTAAAACTTGCCACTAATTCCTAAGAGTAGCAGCTCTGCAAATCAGTTTCGTTAACCTCAATGATATTTTACAGCTTTTCCAAGGCAAATCGACACAGCCGTATCACTATTGTCGACATCATTTACAAATAATATATTAAAGCTCAATGAAAATAGATTAATTGTGGAGATAGAAATATAATCTCTTATTGAAATGATATCATGACTATTAACATAATTGTTACTGAAAATATCCTTTTTGATTTGCAGACACCACGACTTTTGACACTTTGTGACTTACATACATAAAGCTTTATTTTCAAAAGAAGATTTGATCTTAGACTTGAGTAAGCCAAGGCCAAACTTCCCTATCGTGTTTGGCGAGATAAACACGGACTATTTGTTTAGGGATCTCACTGCCATGAGCAATTTACTGTGTTATAATCTGTATGGGACTATCGTTGTTTGGTGTCGAGAGGTTGATTCTCCTTAGTCCTCACACATGTACAACATCACGCGAAGATTTATTTCTTTTTCTTTTCACTCATACCATTCTTGCGGTCGTGCAGGTCTTTTCAAGTGGGCCCTAAGATTACAATCTCAGGCTTAACTATTTTTATGGCATTATCGTGTTCATTTGTAGAGATGTGTTTGTCGCAAGCCCCGTGTCAGCTTAATCTGAATCGATCTAAAATAAACATTCAGACAAAGGCACAAATATTTGATGAATCGATATCACTGGGTAGCGAGCGATCGAGAGTTGAGAAATTGGCAATAATGTGATCATTTCTGGTTTAGGAACGTGTCAGGCAGGCCTGAAGTACTCCTTTTGATTAATTATCTTTTATCGTGTTCTCTTTTATTCTGCTTTCATATCTTCTCCCCATCTATATATCTCTGTCTCTGTCTTTCTTTCTCCTTCTCTCACTCCCCCTCTCTCTTTCTCGCTTGCTCTCTCTTTCCCTCTCTCCTTCTCTCTCTCCGTTTTTTTCTCTGTCTCTTTCTTTCTCTCTTTTTCCTCTCCCCTGTCTTTGTCTTTATCAGGAAATATCTCATTCACTATTTATTCATCTATCTGGCCATCTATATCTTTGTTTAGGAAGATGTCTGTCTCACAATCCTCTCTATATAACACTACCTCCTCACTCTTTCTCTCTCCTCTACATCCTTGGTACTGTACACCCCCCCCCCCCCTCCTCCGCCCCCACGCCCATGAACTGAACTAACCTTCTTTTCTTCTTTTCTTTGCTTTAAAACTTCTTTTTTAGTATCTTATTTTTCTGATTAAGACCACGACATGCGTTCTGTGAATGATGTTGCAATATTTTGTTTTCGAATTCAAACACATTTTCACAGGCTCACTGACACTGAGCCGTTTTTAACAAACTTGCCTTTCTAAGTATGAAGTACATCACCACCGTGACTTTTGCCAAACCACCGAATTTTGGGTTTGAATTTTGTTGATCTAGTTGATCTGTAATTAGACAAGGTGTCCATTCATTATATACACCTGGTCTAAGGAAGACAGGCATTCAGCAAACCACATTGCCCATGGGTGTAGGTACATGATTGCGCGATGCCGGCTTGAATCAGTGATCTCTGGGATAAGAGTCAAGAACTCGTACCACCAGACCACAGTAGTGCTTCCACTGTTCTACGTCAATTGACGTCTTCTTTGGAAGTTCTCATTAGTTTGTTATCTGCGCTGTAAACTAGTAATGTATTGCAATGCGCGCTTCTAGTCAGTGTAATGTTTGCATTTAAGCATCGTTTGGTCATGTTAATGAAGAGTTGCGATTGATCGGAATTGATGGCAAGTACAATCCCCTATTCAATATGTACAGATTCATATCAATCGAAAGTCAAGTTGCGATCCAATACAGTAATATACTTTATAAGACAGGGGCCAAATATATCGATACATTTACGACGTGTTCGCGAATTAGTATATAGATGAGAGAATTCAACCTGATTCATTGTAGGCTATTTCTAATGTTTTTTTTCATGTGTTTGTCCTGTTTTGTTGCAGATTGCCCCTGCCACTGTGGCCACACCCTACCCCGATGCTAGCCAGTGGATCGTCCCCGAGTTCCCCGGAAGGTATGGTACCGTTTCGCGCTCCGTTCCCGCTACCGGCCCAAGGTTTCACCATGGCTCAGGCTGCTAGTCTCGGAGCCCCATTCCCGTGCAGTATGCCGGGCCTCTTCACGGCGCCGAACCCCGCTCACTTCTCCCGAGCCATGCACCACCCCTTCCACCCCGACTTCCTCAAAGCCCCGACGCCTTTCCTACCGAGACGCGGCTTCAACGGCCCGCCGCAGCCCGCCCAGGCCGGCGGAGGCCGGTCGAAGATGACCCCTTCACCGGCGGCGCGCTGCTCGCAGCCGTATCCATCCCCGATGACCGCGAAGTCCCCCGCTCCTCGGGGAGGGAGCAGCGGTAATGAATCTGGTGAGCCGCGCGAGACTTTCAACTTCACGACAGCGGATCTGGAGTGTGCTCTGTACGGGTATCTTCGGGGGAGCCATCGTGGAGATAGATACCCCGGCTGTGCTATGACGGGGATCCATGCACAACTCTTAGGTAGATATCAACATCTTTGCACATTTCCTAACATTTAACCCTTTTAACGCTTTTAACTCGAATACATACAAATCCTATTGAACATCACTTTGAATGACACAGACGGAACAGTTACTGTAGGCCTATGTACTTCATAAATGATTCAAAAAGTCGTCATGATTAATAATGATGATGCGAGGTGAATGATGTCACCTTCACAGAACGATACAGACCAAAATATTCTTGTCATTTGTCGTCATGACGGTTACCATGACAACTTAGGTAAAAGTTGCTTCAGAGAATCTCTTGCCCTTGTTAAGCCCAGTCGTAAGGTGAGAACCATCGCCTGTTATGTACCTATTCTATCGACGGGAACTCCATTTCCAATTGCATAGTAGAAGAAAGGCTGAGTATTTCAGGCTAAAAGTCAATAATTAAATGTTTTTTAATGTTTATTTCAATCCCATGTCACCATGGCTAATATTACGTTTCATGATATTGACGTTTTCTTTAAGCACCCGAAGTACAATTACACAGATGGAGACAGCTACGAGTTATCGTATTATTAACTAAATGTTAACAAAGTAAAATAATTGTTTTTCCTCCTTGTATTGTTGGAATTATACACGTCGTTAGGTTTACTCACAAATGAATTTAGGAGACATGAAAAAACGTTAAACGATTGAAAGGGCATAGCGTATAGGTTGGAAAGCCAAAATGTAGAAGGAAGGAAGTAGTATATAGAAAACGTCAAAGGAGTTGAGAAAGGGAGGAGAAGGGAGTGGAGGAAGGGGTGAGGGGGTAGGGGGGGTGCGAGGTTGTCGTGTGTATATAGAAACAGAGAGACATACGGATAGATAGAGAGATACAGAGACAGAGAGATGATAAAGGAAAGAGATGTAAAATACCCATACACAGAGAGACACAAAGATACATATACATATGTAGAGAGAGACAGACACAGACACAGAGAGACAGACAAACAAACAGACAGAGGGAGAAATAGAAAGATAATATACAAAGATAGTTATAGAAAAGATACATATAGAGATAGAGATATAGAGAGAGGGAAGAGAGGGATAGAGAGAGAGAGAGAGAGACAGAGAGAGAGAGAGAGAGAGAGAGAGAGGGGAGGGAAAGAGAGAGGGAAAGAAAAGGAGAAAGAGAAAGAGAGAGAGAGAAACAGAGAGAGCGAGAGAGAGAGAGAGAGAGAGGGAGAGAGGAAGAAAGAATGAGAGATAGAGAGAAAGAAAGAGAGAAAGATAGAGAGCGAGAGATGGTGAGAGAGAGAAAGAGAGAAAGTGAGAGAGAGAAAGAAAGAGAGAGAGAGAGAGAACGAGAGAGAGAAAGAGAGAGAAATAATGAAAGAGAGAAAGAGAGAGAGAGAAAGAAAGAGAGAAAGAGGGAGAGAGAAAGAAAGAGAGAAAGAAAGAGAGAAAGAAAGAGAGAAAGAAAGAGAGAGGAAGAAAGATAGAGAGAGAGAGAGAGAGAGAGAGAGAGAGAGAGAGAGAGGGAAAAAAAGAGAGAGCGGGGGTGGGGGGTGGGGGGGGGGGAGGGATGTGGAGAGGCTCTGATTTATTGCCGAGGGGCAGTGTGATATGTCCTTGTTTTGTTTTTGTAAGTTGAATGGAAAGTAGCAATATTTTGGCAGGCGACATAAGATGATGGAAAACCTGTTATTATGCGGTCAAGTCAACCGAACTGATTTGAGCTCTTTCATCACAATGACTTCCAAAAGAGAAAACGTTTGAACATTGTTACATGCCGACAAAAGTATTTTAATGATGCTTATAACAAAGGCTTGAATCAACCTTCGGGTCCGAAGAATAGAAGCAATATGAATTGGAATATTCATCTCCGAGAGCGGGCGTTAAAAAGTCGATTTCTTTTGCCAATTATGAAAAGTGGACATTGGGCATTCGCCTAGAAACATGGCAGCGACGGCGGCAACATGAAACCAGTGTCGGTCTTACTTTGCGCTAATTAACGCAATGAGTGTCTGAAAAGGCTTCAAATGATTACGGTGACAGAGGGAGCAGAGATATTTCACTTCATTTGCCACCAATTTTGAGAGGTTTGTTTATATACATGTACAAATGTAACTAGCCAATCAGAGCCTCGTTTTCCGCATAATCATGTTGCTTTCCCAAAGGAGGAAGTATTTTTGGTGTTTAGCCTATGATTCACGTTGCCTTTGTTGAAACCAATGCTTAGAAAAATGTTTCGTGTCTGTTTTCCTATGCATTGATAATATCATACATTATGGTAGACAAAGTTAACTATTCTTTTATTTTCAGCCGTCAGGCAAGTTGTCTTTTCATCTCCATCATGTTATAGGCCTATGGCCCCTGTCGTATAAAAAAATGCGATCGATCGCAACTTGACTTGCGATTAATATCAATCGTAACTCTATACATTAATATGATTAACCCTTTGTGTGCCGATCAAACTTCCACTTCTTTAGATAATGTGCACTTCAAGGGTTAATGATAAGGGATTGGACTTACGATTGATTTAGCTCAATTGCAACTCCTTATAAGACGGGACCCGATGTGTTGTTTCCCCTACTAATCGATGAATACGTGAAAATGACGTGAGGTTTTAAGTTAGCAGAGGTTCTCCTTCCAACGGCCTAATACGCCGTCGCCAATCGCTACATTTTCCGATTCTCAATGAATGTAAGAGAGTTGGCAAAAAGGTGTAATTACACCGAACGTGCTGTGTTGATGAAATGGGGTATATCGAGTATTGACTTCCGAGTTTGTGTGTTGCAAGCACAATTAGCTTACTTTTGTTCGCGTTTGTTTGGGACTTCTGTGTGTCCAATTTCCCTCGAATTCCTCAATTTCCCTCCCATTCAGGAGAATGTTATTTCCCGAGCCCCTGCTTTCCTTGTCCCGAGTGATGAGATAGAGGCAGTATTTGAATGTGTCCTCTTACATAATGCCCACTGGGGGCCCCGCACCTATTGCTAACGTGTTGCCTGGTTCTTTAAAACCGCCCCTTTTCCCCATCAACACTAATTTATTTTCTGCAGCGAGAGCGTTGTGTTTGCCTAGTCGTTTTGTTGGCCGAAAACTAACGTCTTTAACATCGAATTGAATTCTGCCGTTGTTCCCCCTGTTTGTAAGTCCCCAATCACGGGGGTTTTATTCTGGGCTGAGCGGGTTGCTGTTGTGTCGCCTATTCGAGTGAAAAACAGCGGCTTTAGATGGACAAAAGACCGAGAGGAACACCTCATTTTGAGCTGACAAAAGCGCCATTATTTGCGGAAGATGATACCTGCAAAAAGACGCTGTGTTTACCCTGGCCGCAGCCCGCCCCGGGGTGTCCGGCCGGGCCGTGGTGAAAGGAAGACGGGGAAGAGACAGGTAGAATAGAGTGGATTATAGTCTTTCTTGTATTCTAAGGACCTGTTAAGAGCATGACTTTGGGTGAAAAGAGGCGATTTGCGGCAATTATAAAAGGAGTGTATGTCTCGCCGTTAGAATAGCGGAGCAGGTATATAGCCGCAGCTACACGGAGCGGAGAGAAAGGGTTTTAAGGCGGAGGCAAGATTGTGAGGCCTTTTCAAAGTAATTGAAAGAATACAAACAAGCAGAATGTTCTTTTTCATGCCTCGGTTACGGGAAATTTTGAAAATAAAGACTTCCATTCAGAATGTTAGGTAGAAGAATGTCAAACCTTGCCAACTTTCTCCTTTGATTAATTGAAGACCGACAAGAATAAATAGATCTTCATGTAAACAGGAGGAACGAAACCTCAATTGCAGGCCTCAATTACAATCAGTGTGTTTAATGAATAACTTTTGGACCATGTCACAGGTGAACGAAAACATTCTGTTTGTTGTTTCGCCTTCTTTTTCAGCTTTTTTTCTCGCGGTACAACGTTCAATTAAGTTAGAAAGGTCACCCATGCAAGCTGTAAGGTTTGAAATGTGTGTTCCATGACTCATGCTGTTGTTTTCTGGGCTTTGGTTAAAATGAAATCATAATAATATAGCCCGTCGCTACATACCATAGAAGTGCATAATAGCAAGAACAACGCATTCTCAATGCCATCCTTGGTGACGTCATATAACCAGATTTCATTAACCCCTATCTTCCTCGTGTTCCAAACATCCATAGTCTCAAGAACCACGGCCTTGTGCATCCTGTGTGTGATGATGACGATGACGCCTTCGTCAACATTTCTCTTTTTTCTTCATTACTTTATTTCCCTTCTCCCTCTCTCTCTCTCCCCCTCTCTCTCTCTCTCTCTTCTTTTCTTTCTCTTTCTCTCCCTTCCTCTCTCTCTATTCATTCTCACTCCCTCTCTCTTCTTTTCTTTCTCTCTTTCTCCCCCCCCCCCTCTCTCTCTCTCTCTCTCTCTCTCTCTCTCTCTCTCTCTCTCTCTCCCTCTCGCTCTTTCTCGTTGCTTTCTTGCTCTTCCCATCTCTCTCACTATCTCTTCTCACTCTCTATCGATCTATCCCTCTCCCTTCTTTCTTTAACTTCTGTCTCCTTTATCATTCTGACGTTCAGACGGACACCGAGCTACATATATGAACCATTTATCACCGTACACACCTGATACACGGTTGCTTATATCTCCAATCCCCTCTGCCCATGGAAAATATAGATGAATATAATTTTGAATGAAACAGCACTGAATAATGACAAACCATCCCAATATAATTTACGTGGCGTAAATTCATTAAAAACCCATTCCAAATGATTTCAGATGCATTGTTAATAAAAACAATAAATTCGTTCCGTGGCAGTAGAAAGTTTCCGTTTCCGCGGTAGTCAAAACGTGTTATTTGTGTGTTATTTTCTTTGTATTGGACACAAATTTCGTTCAACCGTAATGGATATTCTGTATCTGTATCTGTAGCTAGCCCATTTCTCTCCACTGCTGAAGGAAGGCCTCCTCATAATCTTTTCATTTCGATCTATCTTGCGCCGTTCGTTACCATGTCATACTACCATATTCTCTAATATCGTCAATCCACCTCCTACTTTGCCTGCCTCCATCATGGATATCAATAAATGCCAACTAAAAAACGTACAACTTTCGCGGGCACCATGTGGCCGTCTTCTTCCCGGATATTTCACTATTTTCTAAACAGTATTAGAAACACCAAAAAGAAAAAATACTGAAAAAGAAATAAAATTAGTACATTCAGAAACACCGTGTGGTTGGATTCTTTATGATATATATATATATTTTTTTTAAAGAGAATTTACATGTATTAGTATACTCTCATAATCATGACCATTGAAACATAAACAAAATCATCATTAATATATCAACAGGTATGGAAAGGTGTGAAAGGGAGGGAGGGGTGATGTTATATAATCACAGGTTTGTTAACACGTGCTATGAAGAGTGAGCAGCGGTGGAAGGGGTAGGGGTGGGGGTACGGGGCGGTGCAGTGAGGTGGCCTGCGCTTGGCACCTAACCGCCCCGTACAGAAATAATTAGAATCGATCGCTTATCCGTTCTGAGAACACCTCGTAATAATCTACCCTATAGTTCGAGGATTAGCGCGGCTGTTTAGGGCAAAGCACATATAATGACCACTGAAGTTCTCCGCTTTCTTCAGCCCTTTCACCTGCACAAATCTGCCACAAAAGAGAACCATGGTGTGATTATCAGTTTTGGTTTAAACTTCCTCCTTCTGATCATTTGCCTACCGCACAGATTGAGATTTCTTAAGGTTAAGAAAAACGAGAGGGGGGGGGGGGAGAGAAACAGAAGAAGATTTGTGGCAAAAGCTGAGATTATACGGAGAGTGTGGAGGTGAAAACGATTCGAGAGAAGAGCGAAGCCTTTCCCACCCTATCTCATTATCATTATCAGGTGGGGTGTTATTAGTGAGTTCTTTTATTAGGTTGTTTGTTATCCTTCCCTGAGTATCGATTGGTTCAGTCTTTCACGTATGTATGGTGGTCGAGTAGATCGGCGGGGGTATACACCGAATATGAATATTCACTAGAACCCATTGTTAAAAACGATGTATTAAGGCTTAAGGCTAATTAGCTGTAGTATTAGTTGAGAAATTAGCTTAAATGTTGAATGCAGATTGCATTCATTCATTTGTATATGCATTGAAGAGCAGGGCACGGGATGTTTATCAACCAAATGAGAAAATTAACTGATCTAATTTGTGGACTGGCATAAGCTAATACATGTAAATGAAAGTGCTTCGTGTCATGCGTTTTTTACGCAATACGTAGGTATCGTGTACGTATACAATCGTGAAATGGAAGTCAGTTGAATGTGGTGATAGGCACGATGTCTGTGATGTAATAATCTCAAGGAAATAGCCGTATCGAACAATCGTGATCGCAGATAGAGCCCTGATTTGGGATCACTCGTTCTGCTCCACGCACATTGCTGTAAGGGGTTTTAACTCCAGCTCTGCCAGATTTCCTCCTGCCCTATGGGAATGGTGTGTATTACCAATGCAAAATGCCTCATGTGAACCGTCATGTGAACTATACTGCTTCCATGGAGCGTACAAGATAAGCATTTATACAACATTCGCTCTTTGTACAGACTCATCTAGTTAAATTACCTCGTCCTTTTTACAAGCGTCTGTAATGTTAATCCTATTCTAACGGATAAACCTAAACCATAATTAGGCATTGCCTAATCTTGCGCGAAGCCTCGCAACTGTCGCTAAGCCCTATCCTCCTTAAGACGATCAGAATCTGTGCTAAAGATGCTTTGCCGTGTTCAATCTTCAACGTGCTTAACCCTTTGAGTGCAAGAAAGACTTCTGCTCTATGGGATTTGTGTGTATTACTTGTTAAAAGGTCGCATGTGACACACACTGGGTTAAATAGCAAAGCACGGACAATTCTGATAGGTAAATGTTCTTTTCCAGCCTCGCTTTTCTCATTGCAACCAAAAGGTTGTTTGTTTTCTTTTGTAATGTAATGAGTTTAACGTGACCCTGTTAAGGTTAGTAGTTAAATAGTTTAACGGGAGTAAGAACAAGTTATAAGACGTTAAGGTTTTGACCAGCGATGATGGAAATGGTTGGTAGGTCTCACTAAATACCGTCAATTGACTGATGAAATAATTTTGTGCCCATGTGTCCTTTTTTTCAAGTAATATGCACAAATCCCATCGTGAAATGGTTTAAAGGGGCTCAGAACAAGTTAAAAAACGTTAAGGATTTGACCAGAAATGATGGTAATGGTGCGTAGTTCTCATTAAATACCATCAATGCACTGATTATCTCTTTGTGTGCACATGTGCCCTTTTTAGATAATGCACACAAATCCCATAGAGCAGCAGTTATTTGTCACTCAGAGGGTTAAGGTACGTTCACACTGAAGCGTTTTGACGCTGACCCTTGCCGCCGGCAATTTTTTTTACCGTCGCGGCAAAAGGCTGAAAAATCCTTTACCTAGCAATGTATGAAAATGGCAAGGCCATTCATCCGTTTGTGAAAGCGGAGAGAACGCGCGAAACGCCGTAGAAATGGTGGTGCTACGACATTCAGAGACAAACAGCCTTCGTTTGAAAGGAGAGTTCACCCTAAAGATAGGTTGGTTTCAATAAAAGGAGAAACGTGAAAGAAACATATTAATGAAGGCTTTACGAAAATCTATCAAAGGATAGGAAAGTTATGATCTTATGATCCCACATGTTGCGAACAGAATAATTGCATAAATTGCTCTTTTTGTGTTTCTGACAACAATATGATTTTTAAATGTTCTTTGAATGTTTGACTAAAAATAGTCTGTGTAAGTGTTATAAAATATAAAAATTCACCTCTCCTTTTTTCACTTTTCACTTTCCTTTCCTTTCTTCACCCCATAAGTGGGCCAATTATCCGAAAGAATACAACCACATGGTGTTACCGAAAGTTTTGCTACTTTTCTAAATAGTATTTATTAGTAATATGATTTTTGTTCATACATATATGAGTGTAAAAACATAGTTCTAATGATGTATCAAATGCACAGGTAAAATGATGCATATCTTTTGATAAAATGCACTTAAAAAGATGTACACGATAATTGAAAAGCATCTCGCACGTAACTTCACAAAATCAAAGTTATAAAAGATTAATGTTTTCTTATCCTTTGACGGATTTTCATCAAACCTTCATTAATATGTTTCTTTCATGCGTCTCCTTTTATTGAAAGCAACTTCATTTCAGGGTGAACTATCCCTTTATTGTCTAAGAATAATCCATTTATTCCCTTTTCTCGTGAACTCTCCCTGTACACTTCAGAATTGTGCTATTAATGGTCATGTGATCGTATTTGAACCTTCATTACGTTTTGGAGCATGAACTGAGTTATCACAGTGGGTCCCCGTATGAACATCAGCCGATTGTGACTCCTCATTCAAAGTCATTATGAATGATTCACATTTTCCAGAACATTGTTTATTGATTGGTCAACGTAATCGAACGAATCATCTTTGCAATAGTAAACACAGCACATGTATTTCCTTTCTGCATCTTCAACCACGAGTTAATTCTGTTTCCTTTGTTTTGTCACTCATCCCTAGTCGAGAAGCTATCGAGGTCGAGTCCGAAGTCAACACCGAAAAGCGACTCGAAGGCCGATGTCGCCACAGATATCAACAACAGCTACTCCAACATGACGTCACAATGCTTGGGCGACGTCAACGCATCCGAACTCCCGGAAGGTATGACGATCCAGTGATGTTACAAGAATCATTTGTTATATTGATCTTAAATTAATTGTCCATCAGCATGACTAGGGCATATTTACATCTTGCAATTCAAAGACATGGTAGCCCTTTTGCAAAAGTCATGAAATTCGGCAGGTATCAATAATATAGTCGATAACGATATAGATCGATATAGAACGATATAGATCGATAACGAAAGCGCGTATGCAATCTCATTTATAGCATCACGAACCTTTTCAGGGAAAGTAAAAAACTATCCCCTATTTCGTTTGAAACTTAGAGACCATGATCTACACTCGCCACGATTTTGCAGTCGTAACGACCTGCGACTGGAAATGTGACGTCACAAAACCTACGTGCACGAAACTTATCACCGGTTCCTGTTATGCGGCCAGTCGCAGAGTCGTACGACTGATGGGATCGTGTCATTTGCAATGTCTGTGATGGCCTTAACACTTACACTATCAGGTCTTGAAAAGCATATTGGCTCACTACACACTTTCATGCGAATGGTAATGAGGTGGTTAAGCGGCCGACTCTCTCGCCCACAGGTCTGGCGGTGCTGCGGACCAGCTTTGGCGTGAGTCCGGTGCATTACAGCGCGTTCTGCCAGCAGACTGTTATCATGAAGGGCACCCGCTTCGGCCCCTTCACGGGTCGCATCGTGCACCCCAGTGAGATCAAGGCCCATGATGACACCAGCCTCATGTGGGAGGTATGTTCTATCATATTCTATCCTGCTAGATTTTAGTGAAAAGGCTTTCTGGGGTAATTTCAATTTACAAAGAAATTCTAGGCGTACACCAGTAGTCAGGATAGCTTGCTCCATCCTGTAAATGAACGAAAAAATAAGTCAGATGAAATGAGACTCTTTGTTTCCATGTTGTCGTGTCTTGACCCGTGAACTTGAAGGAGCTTGCGTGGTTAAGTCGCTGCCCGGTAAGCAGTAGATTGCAGGTTCAAATCCCGTCTGGTTCCAAGATATTTGTCTGACTTGTTTTCGTTCATTTACAAGATGGAGCACGCTATCTTTACTACTGAGTGTATGCCTAAACTTTCTTTGTAAATGTTCTATTATATTCAGGTGCCGTATCGATTGACTTTGGCGGTCATGTTATTCCACAACTCTCTGTTTCTAGCCTTCTCTAATAATTGTACTCCTTGATCTTCTGCTCCTTTCTCTTCAAGCCATTTCATCAAGCTATCCATCCGAAGTACTCTTCTTCTTCCTCTTCCCGTCCTCCCCTTAACCTTTCCTGTCATTGACAAGGTCTTAAGTCCTCCGTTACGAATTAAATGCCCCATGAATCTCAATTTCCAACTTCTCACTGTTCCTCATTTTTCTTTTGGCAAGTATTGATATCAGGCAGAAAGAGTAAAGAACGATGTTCAACGCACTCGTATATCATTGAATTTTAAATCAATTTCAGATTTCTTTTTTTTTTTGGCAAACTATTGACATCAGACAGATAGAGAAAAGAATGATGTTGGACGCACTCGTATACCATTGAATTAAAAAAAAAACAATTTCGTATTCGTCAACCACACGTCTGTAACAGCAGATGAGTTTAAAGATAAAGAAAGAAGGTCAGTCCTTGACATGGACCCGTGACTGCCAGAGTATTTCTCTAGATCTTAAAGAGCTCTTAGCTAGGATTTAATCAGGTTGGTCTCACTTACCGAAAGCACCCAGCAACACGCGTGCGCCTAATCGTGAGATCGTCACGTCTTCACACATTGTTGCCGTGCGCATCCACACGTGCCCGCATGACTGCGCGCCTCTTGCACGCAAACAGGGCTGTCCATAGACAGCGGCTACACATGCGTCTTCGAGGCGCCCGGAGCGCGCGCATGTGCACGCGCCTAGTCTATGCACGGGCCTAATTCTGAGCTCACTGTTTGCGGAGAACCTCACGCTGACACACATGTATTCTTACCCTTTTCTTCAGATTTTGTCTGCTCAGATTTCCCTCTATTTTTCTCCTGTATTCCCCGGTTGCCACAATACTGGATTATGCACGTGGTATTCGTGGATTTGGAAGATTTTTGTTCGTTTTATCAGGTCATTATTGTCTTTGAACAATGACCGTCTCCGCCTACTCGTAAAATGGTGGATTGTGTCCACAGATTTGTGCGAGTTCATAATTCTGCAAAATTCTCATCATGTTCAACAACCCTCTTTCTTGTTCCCCTTCTTTCTTTTCATTGCTAATTCTTTTTGTGTCAGATATAATGTCGTTCTCTTTGTGATTTATGCACATTACTGGTGACAAATACACCGATGGCACATTGAGAGTTATAGAATGTGAAATCATCGTTCATCAAGATTATTTGCAATTATATATATATATATATACTTATAAATAAAAGTGCAATGAAGCAGTATTGCCTGTGTGTAATTCATTGTTTTTTTCTTTCTTTCTCTACCACCTGACCACCTCTCTCTCTCTCTCTCTCTCTCTCTCTCCCTTTCTCTCTCTCTCTCTCTCTCTCTCTCTCCCTCCCTCCCTCTCTCTCTCTCTCTCTCTCTCTCTGATTCATTATCTCCTTTTATCTCTCTGCATGTCTGTCTCTTCCTTTATCTCCCCCTATCTCTCTTTCTCTCTCCCTCTGTCTATCTCTCTGTCTCTCCCTCTCTGTCTCTGTCTCTGTCTCTCTCACTCTCACTCTGTCTCTCTGTCTCTGTCACTGCCCCCCCCCCCCAATGTGTCTCTCTCTGTCTTTCTCTCTCTCTCTCTCTCTCTCTCTCTCTCTCCTTTCTCGAAACAGATATTCAAGGACGGAAAGCTAAGTCACTTCATCGACGGCCGACAGGGCCCCTATAACTGGATGAGCTTAATCAAGTGCGCCCGCTACGCCCAGGAACAGAATCTGATCGCGCTGCAAGTCGAGGATGGAATCTACTATGAGGCGTGCAAGGACATACCGAGAGTAAGTTTCCGATCGCGGCAAGGAAAATCCATCCCATAATGCACCTACAGTCGGATGTTTGCAGTGGAAATGATTACAGGCGTGTAACATGTGCTCATAACCACGACATGGAGTTAGAATCAATTCTCCACATCGCATATAAGGGGAAAGTTTTCCCAAGATGCACCACGCAGCCACATTTAATTGCTGTTTGCCATCATGTCCGCTACCGGTCCAGTGTACTAGTGTACTAGTGTACAAGCGTGTGCTGATAACATACTACACATTTAGTCATATCTATAATCACCTGTGGTTATTTGCCATATTGCTTACGCCAATTTGCTGTAATGCAATGTTTATGTATCACACGAGTCTCATACGACCTTTCAAAATTAAACATATCGCCCCGTTCATTTCACTATGTAGATAATCGTAGAGGTATGCTTGATTGTCAGTTTTTCGTTTTACTTGTACAAAACTGATAGTAAAAGAAAAAAATACAAATGTGTCAATTGGAGTTAACGGACAAATGTTGTACGTTTGTGGTAATCTAATGTGTAAGTTGTTATAAAACGGTGGAGGATCGGGCTGTATAAGTTATAGATAACCATGGTAACGGCAAAAGACTTATGATGTCACGTCTTTGTTCCCTAGGGCACGGAGCTGCTAGTCTGGTATGGAGACTCCTATTTACAGTTCATGGGAATCCCCATCGCTTTGAAGGACGCCACCCGCGGCAACGCAAGTTTAGGGCATGATGAGAATATTGACGGTAAGTTGATGAGCAGGACGTACATTGTCCGACGAAACGCAACTCGACGTCAGGATTTTCTTTAACCTCGTGTTATTGCATGTATTTAACTCACTTAGTACCATGCCAAGAAGAACCCATTGACTTATTGCGTATTTCACATACCCTTTGATACTGACAGGGTTGATGTTCGTAAAAAATACGGTCCATCAGAGTATTTTCATCCATCACACATGCGTGCGTACAAATAGGAAAGACGCATTTTGCCCCTCCTACTACACCGAAGTATTTCAATCTTGTTCTCGGCGACGCGGACGTAAAACTCTGCGACCGGCTGAATCGCAGGACTCCGTCATAGGATGTGTACATTAAAGTGACGTCACATTTCCAGTCGTAGGCCCTTGCAACTGCACGGTCGTGGCCGAATCGTGCCATCTGTGGTGGCCTTAACACACAGTATAACTGAAGGCAAATCCTGCCTTCATGCAAAAGCATTAGTTAACCTCCGCTCAGTCAACCTCACATAACACCATTGTTTGTGAACTTCGTGCAGATTTCGATGGAGTTGAAGTGAGAGTCACCGGACTTTGGATGTCTTTCACTACGCCCATCATTATCAGCATTTTTCAAATCCTGTTGCTCTCATTTTTACAGACCCACGGAAGCATTTTTACCTAATCATTCTTAAAGAGCGTTTGTCTTTATCGTGATAGTTGCTTCAGGAAGTTAACCAACTTAGATGAGGACTACTACTACTACCTTATAATGACTTTATTTGATCGACTTTATTATGATGAGCTTGGACAAAATGTGAAAGTCTCTGTCTTCATGTCCAAAGGGCAGTAGGAAGTCACTAGTGACACTGAGTGAAGAAATTATGGATGTTTCATTGAACACAAGGAGTATCATTATCAGTGATTATAATACACGTATTAATATTTCACGTTGTATTGGGGGAAAAGGAGTCACCATAATGATAACCATTTCTATAAGGTGACTTGAAGATGAATCCTAGTTGTCAATTTTCATTCACGATTAGCATGGGTGCATGGATACTCAAGCTGGTGGGGGCGGGTAGTCCGACAATGTGACATATGCAAGATACGTTATGTAACAGCGACATCATCCAAAAATGCGCTGTTTATTGCATCAAACACGTACAATTGAGATACTCCTTGTTTAGAGCAAAGAATCTCTGAAAAAAATCTGGAAGAGTAGTTCTTTTTAAGTGGTGAAAATGTTGCAAAAATAATGCTCATGAAACTACTGTCCATCCTTGCAGGATATCACAAAGGTTGCAACGCATCAGGACCAACATGTCAACTCATATTTATCACGACTTGAGCTCTTTACCTCAGGCTGCCGTATGAGTTCACTAAACTTGTTATATTTTGGGGCATCACAGCAACTCTTTATGCGCCATTGAGGCATTCTTGCACAAATACAACATTCAAATCTTATAGAGTAGGGGGTGTTTCACCAAGCTGTTCGAACAACTTTATGAACGACTGGTGATCCCTTCTTGTGCTAAATGCGACCACACTTTGTTCATTGAGAATCTGATTTAGCACAAGAAGGGATCACCAGTCGTTCGTAAAGTCGTTCTTAACTTACGAACAGCTTGGTGAAACACCCCTGCATCTTCATCTAGCACACAGAGGGTTAAACCGATTTTCATCCATTGTCCCCTTTGCAGAATCCGAGGGCTACCATTGCGATCGCTGCGGGAAGGTATTCGCCTACAAAGACTACCGGGACAAACACCTCAAGTACACTCGCTGCGTGGACCAGGGCGACCGGAAGTTCCCCTGCCACCTATGCAAGAGGTCCTTCGAGAAGCGAGACCGGCTCCGAATCCACATCCTGCACGTCCACCAGAAGCACAGACCCCACAAGTGTACGGTGTGCGGGAAAAGCTTTTCACAGGTGAGTCTCAGAGTAAGACTACGCCAGCTGCAAACACATCTATGACCTTTTCAGCCCGAGTCCGAGTGCAACAAGTAGAGCGATGGCGCAATCCCGAGAATCTACCAGCTTACGGCCATCGCTCGACTAGTTGGGCACAAAGCAGCCTCAATTCCAGAACTCACCGGAAATTACGTTAAAAGTCTGGGCTTAGGCAATACGTCTTTATTTTTGCCGTGTCGTTTCCGCGTAGCTCACATCGACCAATGTTTGTTTTTACATCCTCTTCCTTTGCAGCTAAATTTGCTGTGAACAATACGAGACATTCTAAGGTGTGACATGAGAAGATGCAGTTTTTTATCCATTGGTCAATGTTTCTCTCTGTCGTCATCTTTCTCCTCTCTATTCGTCTATGCATTTTCCCTTTTACAATATATTTTCCGTTTGGATCTTGATATGCTATAAATGTTGCTGTAATATGAACTATGAAGAAATCTGATATTATTATCTTAATGACTTTCATTATTTGATTCCCATCCTCTTGCAGTCGTCGAGTCTGAACAAGCACCTCCGAGTCCACTCGGGCGAGCGTCCGTACAAGTGCGTCTACTGCGGCAAGGCGTTCACTGCCTCCAGTATCCTGCGCACGCACCTCCGCCAGCACAGCGGGGAGAAGCCCTTCAAGTGCCGACACTGCGGCAAGGCCTTCGCCTCGCACGCGGCGCACGATAGTCACGTGAGACGCACGCACGCCAAGGAGAGACCGTGCACGTGCGCGTTCTGCGGGAAGTCCTTTGCGCAGTCTTACGAACTCAAGTTCCACATGAATATTCATGAGGGTAAGTTTGTGACGTAGTGAAAACCATTTACCGTCTAGGCTTATCGCTTTCCCTTCTTTAGTTTGTACTTGTTTTTAAATTTCCGACAACATATAAGGTGAACATACATGGCATACGAGTATCACAACCGTATCCTAGAAATTAATCATGAAATATTGAGTTATCAAAACATATCTCTGCTAAACAGAATGGTTATACTTTAATGTTTGTTTGTGAGCAAATAAAAAAAAAACCTGCTCCTCTACGGGATTTTGCGTATATTACTTGTGAAAGACGGGCACATATAGCACTCACAGCGTTAATGCACGCGAAATTCTAAACTAGCAAACAAACAAACATGTTTTCCTCTGTGTGCTAGGGAAATGCTGCTTTTGGGGATGTTTGCGTATTACTTGAGGAAGAAGGCCGTATGTAACAAGCAGATGTATGTAAACTTCTGAACGAAGATGTTAACCTTTGAGTGTCAGAGAGAGAGAGAAAGTGATGCTTTAAGGGATTTGTGCGTATTTCTTGTGAAAAAAAGGTAGGTAGGACTATGCGTACGCTAATTCTGAACAGGCTTACAGAGATTTAATGTTGACTTTATTTTTGCTGTATTCAGGTGAAGCCAAGCCGTACTCGTGTGAGTCTTGCAGGCAGTCGTTCGCTACATCCTCCGCGAGAGACCAACATCAATCCAGCATGGAATGTCCGCGCTTCGCCTCCCAGCATCCCGCGTACCTCAGCATAGACTCCATGCCTCCAGCGCCCTCTACGCCCGGCGCTGCGTCCATCGCGTCCACCTCCAGCAGCGGAAGCGGATGTAGCAGCGCGGGGTCATCATCCTCACGCGGGTCAATGGTAGAGGTCAACGTAGCGAAATCGCCGTTGCCATTGGGCGCGGCTTCGGCGTACATAGACGAGAATGACAACGTGCAAGGAGGCGTGGCCATGATGTTCAATAGATCAATGAATGTCAATTAAACTGGTTGACCAACCCACAAATATAACTCTTAATGTGCTCCTGACGCATGTTTGCTGAAGTACTACACACAATTCCCATAAAAGTAAACATAATCTGGCACACAAACGGTTAAATCGAAACATTATAAAACTTTAGTGTGCGCGTAGTACAATCTAAATAATTGTGTTGCCGGTTTCGGAGAGCATCCCAACATTATCCATGTATGACATTACAATACACATGTATTTGCAATTCCTGACGTCGATGGAGTCAGCCAATGAGCTTTCAGAATTATACCAGTTGCTATGGAAGTTGCGATTCACATAATAGCTGCTATAGTTGTAGATCTACACGCAACATGACCATGTGTTGTTGAGTTATGTTTTAGTCATGGTAAGCGTAACGTATTCATGATTCTGGTATTTACTATTCATCTTGATAAGAATGTATTCGGTGTGTTATGTTAAATATTAAATATTCATTAAATATGTGCCAAATAGATTTATATAAGGAGTCCGTTGACCGGACTACGAGATTAGTGTTGTGCTTCTTAGTAACACTTAAATTTCCAAGCTTTGAAAACCCTATAAGTCTCTTACATATATTCATGCCAATGGTAAGGAGAGAGTTAAAATTGTATTGGAGATAAAATGAACTTTCACGTGAAGCATGGCAATCATAGAAACACTTCGGTTAAAGTATCGATAAGATCGGTCAAATGCAAATTCGAATAATGGTGCTTTGCAAATTCTCCAATCCCCAAATTAGGAAGAATAGAAGTATAGTTAAGTATGCATTGTACCATTATTGCAGTTTAGATATTCATCAAGGACATGCGTTCTTATCCGATATAGCGTTTTATCGGTTCTTGCTTTCGTCAACCTCGTTAAAGGGATAACTAGTACATCCTAAACTTAAATTGATTTCAATAAAAGCAGAAATATGACAGAAACATATTAATGAAGGTTTGCCGAAAATTCGTCAAAGGGAAAGAAAGTTCTGATCTTTCGAAATTTCAATTTTGAGACATCACGTGCGGGGTACTCTCCCAATATGTTGTGTGCTGTATGATTCCATAAATTGTTCTTTTTCTGCTTTTGATGAAGGAATAATATTTCCATACAGGTTAGTGTGTGAAGACGTGTTTCTAATGATGTATCAGAAGCACGGGTAAAATCTTGCATATCATTTTGAGAAAATGGACATCTAGAAAACAAATTGTAGACAACATATGGGAGAGCATATCGCAGGTGAAATCACAAAATCAATATTTTAAACAATCGTTACTTTCTTATCCTTTGACGGATTTTCATCAAACATTAATTACCATGTTTCTTTCACGTTTCTGCGTTTGTTGGAACCAATATAATTTTAGGATGGACTATTCATTTAACGTAGTTGTCTTCTAGTTGTCTGCCTATTTCTAATAATGTTCTGGTTCTGCTCACGAAATAACTTGCAATTACCAGGAACTGTACTTTCAATATCCATTACACAAGTTTTATTTGTCCTCCATATTGGGTACAATCTATGGTTACTCAAGGCCCTATCTTAAGGCTGTCATGCTAGATTCACTGTGCTTACTTTGAAACTTATAGCATGCCGATGTACATTGTATGATAAGCATATGAACGCAGTTCACTGACGCAAAATTATATATATATAGACATACATATATATTTAAAATGTCAGCATGTTATCATTCTATCTACAACGGTATCATTATATATGTTGTCCCGTTTATTATGGAAAGAAATCTCGACTCCTGAACCAAATAGAAATACAAGTGCAATGGATTATTCTTTGTAAATATGTTAAAGCAAGCCATAATCACATTACTCAACTCCGATGGTAGCGATACTTGATAAACATATTATAAATTTTTCAGTTTACCCAACGAACATGCCGAAACTACGAGCAACCTGCTTGTTTGCCAAATAATGTGACTTCGGGATTAAAAATACCATGGTTACCATGGTTACAGGCAGAAGGCTGCAGCTCTGTTCCAGCATTTTCTTCCCATTTGACGCATCGCCTAGTTGATGCCAACTTCGTAATCGGTGATGGCTGCTCTTACAAAGCCACTGAAGACGACACTGTCCGATCAGCCATACGACTTTGTGACTGGCTGAATCGCAGGGCCCGGTCAATACATTTGTGCAGAAAAGTGACGTCACATTTCCAGTCGTAGGCTCTTAAGACTGCAGAATCGTTGAAAAATCGTGTCGCATGTGTTTTGCATCAGAAATCACATATGTATGAGGTTGTATTGTGAAAGAAACTCTAGTCCAATTCAAATGATGAAAGGACTTAAGTCGAAACTGAAGTTTGCTTTTAGAATAGGCCTACCACTTGTCGTAACTACAGAACTTGTATCTTAATTGGGTAGATCAACGTATGTGTTTGGAGGATTAATGATATAACGAAAATAATTACCCTCGTCTTTGCATTGTAGCCATGTTTCAATGACAGCAGTTCTTTAAAGTCCTCATAAATCATTCATAAAGTATTCATAAATTCCAAGACTGATATGACACGGCACGTATATAATACCCTAACCACAGAATGGCAATGACTTAAGAGAGAAAGAGGGAGAGAGAGAGAGAGAGAGAGAGAGAGAGAGGGAGGGGTGAAGCGAAAGTGAAAGTGACAGTAAGAGAGCGACAGGGAAAAATAAAGTGATTATAAGTAAAGTGGTGATGGAGAGAGAAAATAATAGAGGGTTAGATGTGAATGAATATATAACACCATCACGCCATATGTATAATGAAGAGAGAGAGAGAGAGAAAGAAAGAGAAGGGGGGTGGGAATGGGGGAGTGAAAAGCAAGGAGAGAGTGAGCGGAAGATGGAAAAAATAGAAAGAGTGAGTGAAAGGAAAGAAGAGGATAAACAGAGAGGGGAAGTTAGAGAGCGTATAAGAGAGATATCTGGTATATGCCTACATATTTGTAGTTGTCTTTCATCATGTTGACGTGACGTGATACATCCAGGATACCCCAAACCAAACAACGACAACTAAATGATAGCAACGGAAGTGGTGTAGTGATTATAGCATGTGTCATTAAGTTTGATTAATGCGCAGAGCATGAAACTAACGTATATCCCATTATCACCATCCCCACGTACATCATCTCCCGTATCAATTGATTTAAGTGGTTATACCGTAATTATAATTATAATGAGTGTATGTTTAATATGTACATGTATACAAATAAAATGAATAGATTGAATTTGCCAACGGATATCAGAATCTCTTACATTAGTCTAATTTGAGTTGTAAACAGGCGCGTATGCAGGGGGGGGGGGGGGTTCACCCCCCTTTCGTTTTTTTTTTTTTTTTTTTTTTTTTTGGGTGGGGGGGGGGGGGGTTCAACTCCCCCTTTATTTCTTCTTTCTATTTTTTTTTTGCTTGTCTCCCGAGAAGTCGGTCTGGTAGATGGACGGTACCTCTACCTAGTAATATATGACGAAAAAAAGTTTGCAGCGCTGAAAAAAAAGCATGATTTCCTCCCCCCCCCCCTCCCCCCCCCTCCCCCCCCCCTCCCCCCCCCCCCCGCTCATCACTTTTTAGAGACTGGGCGGGATAATTTTTTTTTAGCTCGACCCCCCCCCCCCCTTTTCAAAAACCCTGCGTACGCGCCTTGTTGTAAAAACATGGCAGAGACAGTTTATGAGGTGTGTATTTTTTTATGTTAAATGATCGAATTCTGAAGCAAGGGTGTCTGTGCAATGTGTTACCGTTATCATAAAATAAAATCTTTCAATAGCTTTTTAGGGCCCAGTGCTGTCCCGATGAGAAGATATGAACGTATGTGTGGTGTGTATGTTGTGTATGTGTGTATGTGCAAGGTGTGTTTGTGATATGGTGTGTGTGAATGTGAATTTGTGAATATCTGTGTGTGTGTGTGTGTGTGTGTGTGTGTGTGTGTGTGTGTGTGTGTGAACTACAGTGAGCTCCCCCCCCCCCCCCCCCATTTGATATTTGCATTTGTTTGGGTGTGCATGTATGTGTGAACTAGGATTGGAGGAGAGGCGACGAGGGTGGGGTGGGTGAGGGGGGGGGGGTGACATGGAACCACTGTGGAGCAACCCTATCTGATCCATCGAGAGCACCTCGCACATGACGTCACAAAATCAAAAGCTTTAAAAGCAAATAACTCTCTTTTCCTTTCACTGATTTTCGTCACACCTTCATTAATATGTTTCCTTCATGTGTCTCCTTTTATTGAAACTGAAATAATTTCAGGGTTAACGATCCCCTTAACCCATCAGTGTCGCATTTTGTCACTAGTGAAGCATATACCTCACACAGAGGAGCCTGTTGTTTTACGTAGAAAGAGTTCAAAAGAGTGAGTAAGGAATGTGAAATATCCCTTAATCGTACAAATGACTTCATGCACGACCGATTGTGACCGGTTTTGTTCTAAATGAGATTTATTTCTGTTTAAACATTGTGGAACTTGACTTCCAACAATCCTAGTAAAATCATTAAGTTTGTATTCAGACGCTTTTTATCAACAATTATTTTTACAAAGATCAGATTTCAACTTCAGGTGATGGGAATCAAAATCATTGAGAATCTGATTTAGCACAAAACAGGTCACCAGTGGTGCATGAAATCGTTCGGAGCTTACAGATAGCTTGGTCATGTTGGTGGAACACCGCCAGGTCCAACAATATGGATAAGTCATTTCATAAAACATGCATAGACTGAGTAGGGTGATCATCTGTTGGGGACGGTGAGGGAAATTCCTTTAATAAAAAAGTGTCACACAAAGAAGCGCATGGCTGGAAAGGTATCCTTTTAATTTTATTGAGCAATCAGCGCCGTGTTTATTTTCCTTTTGTTTCCGTTGAACTTGCAGTAGCGGAAGATAGCGAGCCCGAAACCGGCACCGAACATCCTGTGACTTGATATATCTGACTCCAAGCAGCACGCACAGGTTGGGTTACGAAGTACATAACTTGTACACACCTACAAAGATCATGATGATACACGAGCGAAGTGCACATTTCCTTTTGAAATCATGAAGAAACCAGAACGTAGATCAGATGCAAGATTCATATTAGGAAAATGGTACTAAACTCGACATTACTAAATATTGGCGTTACATTCACTTTGTTTTATTGATGTTAGGATATTCACACGGTATACTGATTGACACTTGTGTTTGCTTTTACATCTTCATTCACTGAATTTGATGTCAAGCAGAATATAAATAAATCAAGTCAAATGATTTACAGAAACATTTCCTTCTTCGCATGGACTTCTTTAATACCTTAATAGCTATCACAGACGAAACGATTTTACCACGATTATGGGCAATTCCACAGGTTTGGTTAAAGTCGTGTAACGTGGGTAACCAAAGCTTCTTTATTTGATTGAAAAAGAAATTTCTGTGCTGAGGATATGATTGCGTGTCATGAAAAGTTTGACTGTTTTCTTCCTAAATAATGATTTACATAATTTCTGCAAAACTATAACATGATATGAAATAAAGAAGCTTTGGTAACCCACGTTACACGACTTTAACCAAACCTGTGGAATTGCCCTTATGTATTTCTCAGGGCCTACGACTGAAAAATGTGACGTCATCTACTTGTACTAATCCTATGACCGGGTCGCGCGATTCAGCCAGTCGCAGAGTCGTGCGACTGATCGGATCGCGCCGTCTACCGTGGCCTGAACGTATGGCAATAATACACGAACACCATTCCATGTGACAAATCAATGTCAAACATTAACCTCATCGGACCACATGCCTAATAAGCTAATGATGTTTTCATATCTTGCCACAGAGAGGGCTAACATACCTGTAATGCGTTAGCATATTCAGGGGGTGTTTCACCAAGCTGTTCGTGAGTTACGAACGACTTTACGAACGACCGGTGATCCCTTCTTGTGCTAAATGCGATACCACACTTTGTTCATTGAGAATTTGATTTAGCACAAGAAGGGATAACCATTCCTCCGTAAAGTCGTTCGTTTACGAACAGCTTGGTGAAACACCCCCAGACCATTTCCCATCAGAGGCTTCGGAATATTTTTTTTTTTTTTTTTTTTTTTGGGGGGGGGGGGCGGTAAACTGAGCCCCCATTGGGTTTTGCTAGGATTATGATATACATTAACCATGTTAACGAATACTCTATCACACTAAATATCAACATACGGCGGGATTGACTCACGGGTCAAATCCTAAGTCAATATTGGCGTGGTAAATTTCTAATACAGTTTGCATTATTATGGTGTAGAGGGTCTGTGTCTAGGTCGCAGCCCAGAGAGTGAACTGAGAGTCTCTGGCAACCATGGCAACTGGGCATAATGTGTACCATCTCCACCCCTTGATGGGGAGTATACCATGTCTGTTTCAAGATATCAGCGCTGGGTCGAAATCATTCACCCGATCATCCACCTCCTACCACGGCTTCGTAACATAAAGGTTTGCGATCAATTGCATATTTGAAAAACGAATTCTGATTGGTTACTGGCGAGTCTTTTGAACAAAAAGCGCATGCAAAAGTGATGCTGATTGGCCATTGATCACATATCTTTATGTTACGGGGTCCTGGTTACATGTCGAAAGTAAACATTTGGATAAGGTATGTTGTTGAAGGAGCAATGAGAACTCGAGATCGTCAGTCACAGGTAACCAACCGGTATACCACAACACCTCTACAAAACTACATGTTAACAAGATCTAAGGGTGAAACTACTCTATTGGGTCTGACGTCACCACGCCAGCCCCCTCACCGCTACCTCAACATTATAGAGCCCCCTCTTTATCATATGCAAGGACATCCCGACCTTTGACACGCGATCAATTACAGCAAGCAAGGCTTAATATCTTCAGTATAACCTATACAAAAATGAACCTGGTATACCGCTAACCATGGCTGACATTGCCATTGATCAACTCAACGTGCTTCCGTTCTTGGTCATGCAGTTTCCTGTCTTGTTACATCACGCAGACTTTGAATTAAAATAGATCACGTGTTATCTTAAGAAGCCTCGGCCACCGGTAGTGCGGTTACCATGGTGAGGGTTCGTGGTGCACGATAGGATGGGGATAACTGCCAAAAAACTGTCATTTTACTATGTATACATAAACACGGTAATTCCGAAGTACGTGTGACATCACACATGTGGTATCTTGTGAGAACATACATGATGTGGTGGGAGCGCAAATTAACTTGGCTAAAATACAAAAACGATATAACCCGCCTCCAGCAGTAAGAAATATAATTACACAGGTATGACATGTGATATCTTATATCTGATTATACCTTAGTAACATCTTACTTTGGTGTAATATCTCCACAAAACGATATTTGTGTTTTGACTTCCAGACATAAAAATCAATTCGTCAGTGAACATCGTGAGGTAAAAAAAAATATAAATCTCTCACACGTTTGCCATTAATGAAAGCGAAATAATCAGTCATGCTAATACAGACACTATTTTAATGTCATATCCTGTGACGTAGCCAATCACGAAGTGCATCAACTCTCTGTCCTGAACTCTTTGCATCATCTGTACTTTATAGTTAATAGCCAGCTCTGCTCGCTCTGCTAACCAGTCAGTTAGGCTGCTTATCCAAGTATAAATCCTTCTTCCTCTGCTTCTATTCCCATTTACAATGTCTATCGAAGCTAACTAAGCCAACGTTTCCAAGCCACATTTACGAAATGAACTGATATACCTTTGACAGAAGATACACGCGACGAGAACGTACTCTGCAAAATATACTCTGCTACCAATGGGTTACATATTTCACAAGAGAAAGCTGCGATGCTCCACACACCTACGTTTTTTTTTACTTAATCTTGGTTTTGTAAATTGTCAGAAAACCTTTCAACATTTTAGTAAAAAAGCATACAGTACCACGCGCACCCTCCTTAGGCAAGGAGACACAATACGATGGATTCCGCCATGTTTCTGTATCAGACCAGTGTACGTCCGTGGTCGGACGCTGAGTGTCAATCTATAATATTTTGGCACACAAGTTTCAAGGTTCCGACTGTTCCTCCTTGCTTTTAGTCTTTGGTCGTGATTGGTCGGTCACGCGTTAGATCCGTTTTGTGCAGTCTTCCCTGTGCCAGATTGCCTCCGGTCACTCGCCGACAAATACTTTCTATCCCCCGAAAGCTTCCGATCACCAGCATATTTCCATTCTCCATGGGAGTACCTCCGATCTCCATTCGGAGACCCCTGCTCTCCACCCGAAGTTCTCCGATCGTTTATCTTGTTGTTCACCCCCTTATACCGCTGACTCCCCACTGCCTTCTCTCCTTGAGGCTGTTGCTGCTTCTTCTCGCTACCCGGCTTGTACTCGGAGTTCCTCGGGAGAGATGAGAGTGACGTCAGTCGCGTCATCCTCTGGCTAAGAGGCACGGATGAGTTACCACGTGACCGTTTCAGGTGACCGGAAGTGGAGCAGTAGCAGAGTAGAGTGGCCCACATAGTGACGAAGCGCTTGTTGGCCATGAATGCGAGAAAGATGTAGAAGCCCTGCAGAGAGTTCAGCACGATGAAGACGTACCACATCCAGTTGATTCCCGTGAAGCCTGGGATGAAGCCGAAAAGCCACGTGAAACCAAGGAGAGTAGATATCTGTAGAGGACCACATTAACAGAAA
Organism: Arbacia lixula; assembly: GCA_963669155.1. Taxonomy (NCBI): domain Eukaryota; kingdom Metazoa; phylum Echinodermata; class Echinoidea; order Arbacioida; family Arbaciidae; genus Arbacia; species Arbacia lixula. Next base: position 5,891,136 of record OZ022594.1, on the reverse strand, counting down.
AACAGAGAACCGTGAAGAATCACAAGTCTCAAATTGTGATTTAAAAGCCCTGCACCGACACTGACGATGGTATAATTTGGTTTTTGTTTCATCGGCTATCAACCCTTCCTGTGCCAGATAAAATGCTGCTCAGTGGGAATTGTGTGCAACATGGTTAACAAAATAAAAGCTTGAAACACAAAGTATTACGCTAGAAAAGGTGCATTTCAACTTGTTCATATATTATCAGACGTATTAGAAATGTAAAAAGTATTTATTTGTAAAATTGCTTTGTACAGAGTTATAGCTTTGTAAGTAAAACCTTTTTGTTTGGCTTCACTAACAATGTCAGGATTTTTTTTATTCATCACGTATTAAATCATGTAGGCCTACATACCTTCAAGTAAACTCGGAGTTCCTTAGCCGTTTCCTTTATGTTCTGACTCTCCATCAGCATACTCTGTCTAACCTTGGTAGCATTCCTGATGCCAGTAACAGTGCGTAGGAAGAGGATGGTGTTAACGATCAGGAAGATTCCTAGGGGACATCCGAAGGCGGCGAGATTTGCTTTCTGGTCGACGATCCAGCACACCGCCTCGCTGCCGTAAGCAAAGTGCAGCTCCTCACCAACCGTGAAGTGAATGGCCAGGCATGTACCTACTAGAACGGATGACGTCATTATGATGAAGAAGACGTAGGACAGAACGAACCTTGAACTATTGGTGGTGAGGGTCAGGCTCTCACGCGCCCCCAACGTTCTACTCAGTTCAAACGCGAGACACGAAGTAGTGGCGAAAACACTGATCCACAGGAAGTGAGACAGGGCGGAGAGGGCGGTGCACAGCTCAGGTATAGACGTCCCGAGCCCGCTAAGCATCTGTAGGAGCTGAGCCAGGAAGAGTGATGCACATAGCACCATGATAAGTTTATTGCTGACACACCGCCGCATATGAGGGAATGTGCAGTAGGTGGCAAATGTGACTAAGAGAGCGATGAGAGAAATGCTTACTCCTACAAAGCTGAGAATGACCTGGGTCTCATCATAAGTGAAGATCTGCTCCTGGGTTGTTCTGTTGAATGTAGTGTTTGTGGTGAGGAGTTCCGGAGCGCAGTACTGCACGTGGCCATCGGCTGTTAACGTGTACTCATCGGGGGAGAGAATCTCTCCTGTAACAGTGTTGTTCAAGTAATTTCCATTTGAGTCCAGGGGGAGGAAGAAGCTCGAGGGCTGCGTTATGAGGGAACACATCGACAACCTTTTCTGATTGCAAATCTCTATCACGAATGATTTATTAAACCTGACGGAAATTCCATCAGCCTGTCTATCATACGTTGACGTAAAGAGAGTTTCATATGGATGGTAGAGATTACCTGTTGCGTTATCGTGGACAACCATAGAGTCATTGACCATGATAACAGATGCCTCGGGGAGCAGGCTGGAGCCACTTGGACACCCACTGAGTCCGGTGACCGGTAAGCATTGCTGCGAAATCATTACCGTCTTTAAACGATATCCCGACATCGAGCTCGTTGATTGTTCTTGACGAAACGATCGGTCGATAGCATTTTCCAAGTCAGCGTATGATGTAAGCGAATGGTCAATATTGTAGCCGATGCTTATTGTGTTATTAAGGAGAGTGCAGTTACTGTCTGAAGACTTCTTCATTTCATATGTATCTGAAAAGCTCTCTGCAAGTGTAAGTGTTCCTGCGGGTAGGTATAGCGCGTGCTCAATGAAGATCGTAACGTTATTGATCATATCAGCCCTAAGACAAGTATTCGTTGCGACAGATTCCACGGATACTGTCACTGAAAGCATGATGTTGAGGTCCTGGTTGTCGGTTCCACACGTGAGGTTAACGGGCGGACTGAGTCTGTGGCAGACGTTGTCTCGAAGCTCGTAGCCTTCAGGGCAGGACAGTACCCAGCATTCCTCGGTGAAGGGGTCAAAGACCTCACCCTGCCTGCACGATACCTCCACCTCTTGCACCACGCTCTCCATCTGCTTCACTTGGATGCGACTTCCTCGTGTGAAGTCCATCACGATGGACAGGGGTTGAAGCCTGTTCCCGGCTACGCCGCGGTCTCCGGTGGATGTGTTGGAGCTCGGGGTTGTCCCATCCTGCCAGCCTCCGCGCCTCGGTGTTGGCTTCGTCGGGACCATATTCTCCGGCGGTCGCCTGGTCGACGTTAATCGCGCAACCTCGCATATATCTATCACTGCTTGAGGCACGTCTACAGTCGCCAGGTCCAGGTCCGTGTTACATATCTGACAATATGGGTTCCTGTACACAAGTCCGCCTTCGTCCGTTGATACACCTTGATACAGGCCGCACAACTCTTTCAGGGTTTCGTCAGAGCTTTCGGGACACTGATCTACGTAGTTCCCCGAGAGGCAGGTTCGAGATACAGACAGAGATGAATTCACGGGTGGCTCAAACAGGAACTCGCAGTCCCCATTATTCAGAAGCTCGGCAAGAGACGTGGTACCCCTCCGCACTTCATCAGAGACCTCTTTTGAACACTGAACCACCAGATTCCAGGCCGTTAGAGTCTCCTGGTCTAGCCCATTGCACACGGCGCAGTACACATTCCTGTACGTCAACAACCCGCCGTCCGCTACAGGAAATGTTGTGAGGTCAGCAGACATGCCGGAGTGATCGTCTTCACAAAGCGATCGGATAGCGTCATGACTCCAAGATGATGGGCATGTGGTCACCATCCAGTAATCCCCGCTATCCCCTGGTAAAGTGACGCACGACGCTTGCGATCTTTTAAGCGGCTGTACGACGTCTTCAAACCGCGGATCGTTGACGATCCCCTGACGGCAGCCGGCGTCAAAGTCAGCGCAACAGTCGCGGAAGAACACGCATGCGTAATCGCACTTGCATGACGTAGCGAGTGGAGCGGGTTCCCCGCAGCGAGCTGAGTCGCAGAGATCGCTGGTGCAAACCGGAAAGGTCTGGTTCAGGGCGGATATAATCGTGTTTTGACCTACATGTGCGAAACAAGTATGACGTCATAGTTAGATGAAAGTTATCACATCCAACAACGAACTTTTATTAAAAACACCAATATAATTTTACAAACACATGGGTATGAACGAAACAATGCGGTACTTGAAAGTGAAAGTTTATATTTACATTTTGTTAGCGATTACTGTGATCACGAATAACTGACGAATAGTCGATGACTTCATAATCTCCATTCGTTATGTCCTCTGCAGACGTCACGATTTTGCTACGATTGTACAGGAGTAAAGGTCTTCAACTGTTAATGTGACGTCACATCCAACAACTGGGTCCTGCTATTCAGAATATTTTACTAATGACATGTACAATGTTGCTTATCATTCTTTCTTGTAAAACAAGTGGTACCAGTTACTTCTCCACTAGCCCACCGACAAAGAGCAAGTGAGAGAGATATGGAGGGAGTGATAGGGGACGCAAGAGAGAGAAGACTAGAAAGAGGGGGGCGGGAGGGAGAGAAAGAGAGGGAGAGAGAGGGGGAGAGAGAGGAAGGAGAGAAAAAGAGGGATAGAGCAAGAGAGAGCGAGAAAGGGAGGAAGGGGAGAAAAAGAAAGACAGGGAGGGGAGAGAGAGAGAGAGAAGGAGGGAGGGAGAGAGAGAGAGAGCGAGAGAGAGAGAGAGAGAGAGAGAGAGAGAAAGAGAGCGGGGTATGGGGAGAAAATGAATATCAGATAATTTGAAACGTGGAATAATATAAAATGACAAAGAGAGAATGAGTGACCATTCGGTAATGCCCGGATGATCTTGTCCTTCCATCCTTTAGGCATTAAGGATTGTCAGTTTATGACATTGTTTTGAAGTACCATTCACCATATGTGTACGCAAGTACACATTTGACCATTGTGTGTATACCCTATTTGTTAGCAGATATTACTAATAGAAACACTACTCTAAATATTGTGTGTATAGACAATAAATGATTGACGGTGTCGTGCGAAAAGTTGATGCCACAATTTACCATTCTGGTGACGGAAGTCATACAGTAACGATACTGGTCCAATGTCATGGATTTGCCAGTCATTACTCATTGTTAATTGTGCATACCATATTCGGAAGCAGAGAGTACAAATAGAAACTAGATCGTGCATACAGGCTAGATAAGTGGCGTCATGCGTAAAAGGGACGGGAACATTGTTGCTAAATAACCTCTTAGTTCAACACATCGTATGCTCTTACTCACGCCTTAACTTTCAGGCTGGATATATTGATTTAAGTACGCATAAGATGTTAACCCTTTGAATGTCACATTCGTACGTGTATACAAGTTATACACGCAAATCCATAGAGTCTCCTTATCTGGAACACAGAAGGGTTAATGGTTAAAGGGCATATACTGTACTGGGAAGGCAAAAAAAAAAAAACTTCAAAAGGTAATTGTTAGCAATCTTCTTGCCAATGGTCTTTAATTCATGAATTGTCCATTTTAGAAGCTTGCTGAAAGTTATTTGCCCTCAAATGATCCATATTTGGAGTAATTAATGATTAATGATTAAATACTCAAAATGTTCGGGCCGAACATTTTAAGGATTTGTGATTTAATCACTCATTTCTACAAATGTAGATCATTTGAGGGCAAATAAATTTCAGCAAGCTTCAAAAAATGGGCAATACATGCATTTAAGACCATTGGCAAGAAGATTGCTAACAATTACCTTTTGAAGTTTTTTTTTTGCCTTCCCAGTACAGTATATACCCTTTAAACCACTTTCAATTGAAAGGGGCGAACAAGCTATTCACTTAATAAGGGAGATCAGAATTGCATTCATAGGACTGTCGCAGAAATGAATGGAACTTACCCACAACGTGACAATGTGTTAGGTATTCCAGTATGATCCATATTATAATAAAGGAGGCCATAGTTGGTGATCAACAGCTGATGACGATGCGTGTGGTGTGTCGCGTCAGAGATGTTCTTCTGGTGAAAGCCAGACCATGGAAGCCTAAATAGAGACAGAGAAAGATTCACCAACTATCATGTGAGATGAGTGTTACTGATAGCTTCCAGCCCGTGCAAGCTTAAATAAATCACACACCTTGTCTACCGGAAGTGACGTGACGACAGCAGCCAGCAATCAGCAGCAAGATATCAGACTGCGTGGACCTGGCCTCGGCTAGGATATCGCTAGTCTACCAGCACAGACGCAATTACAACTCTGTCTGAAAACATGACTATGTCTGGTACACAGGCTAGAAACTGCACCGATTGTCGCGTCCCAATACCCCTTGTCGGGACGTCTCTGTAAGCGATATGGCGACTAGTCTCCACGTTTCAGACTCATTTACTCAGACACATTGATTCCGACCCCATTGAATGATTGGCAAGAGTCTGTTCAAGCAGACTAGCATCAAACTCTCAGGAAATGTTTACTGCTGTAGCAGATTGAGGGAATCCCGACCGGACCGTCTGGCTGGTCGCGTATCAAAATATACGGCATTAGTAACGGCAACATTCAATAACGAAACAGGAAACTTACACCGTAAACGAATGTGAAAGTTTTGTTGAATACCTCATAAAACAATCAAGTTCATGGAAATGGTTACAAAGCGGGTAATTAGAATTCCATAAGCCACATTTGGAAATGATTGATACTGGACGTACGTAACATTGGAAAGTTGTTAGCTTTACGTTGTAAGGAGGTTACAAGTGTGCTCAAAGGTGAACAAAGGTGAACACCTAATTTAAAATGTGACTATGTATGTATATTGGAACCTATCTTTCACTCGAGACAAGGGGTCCATCTTATCCCCTATCTATCTCATCATGTACAGAGTTACGATTGGTAGGAATTAGATTTTAATTACGATCAATCGCACATCTTTGAAAGACAGAGCCCAGAACTTTGGCCATACGAATAAAGAGTTTTAGATTGATATGGCTGTGACTGACTGGCAGCTGCTCTGTACCTGTTAAAGGGATAATCCACCTGAAATTAAGTCGGTTTCAATAAAGACAAAAACATGAAAGAAACATATTACTGAAGGTTTGACGAAAATCCGTCAAAGAATAAGAAAGTTATGATCTTTTGAAATGTCAATGCTGTGACGTCACGTGCGAGGTGCTCTCCCATATCTTATATACAGAATAATAACAAAATTGCTATTTATCTCTTTTGACAACGCAATGATTTTTTTTTTCATACAGGTATGTGTGTAAAAATCAAAGGTGAAAACCTATTTGTTCTAAACACAGACATAATCTACTTCTGACCATGATTTAAAATTATACAGCATTACGTAGTAGAAGTGCATATAAAAGCTCTTGTAGCGCAGTAGAATATATAAATATAGTTTCTGCGCTCTATAAATGATTTTATTATTATTATTATTATTATAAAAACGTATTTGAAATGATGTATCAAATGCACAGGTAGAATGATGCATATTTTTTTGAGAAAATGCACATTTTCGAGATATAGAAAAATTGTACGCAACATATGGGAGTGCACCTCCAGGTGACGTCACAAAATCAAAACTTTAACAGATTATAACGTTCTCATCCTTTGACGGATTTTCTTCAAACCTTCACTTAATAATGCTTCTTCCCTGTGTCTGCTTATTTAAACCAACTTAATTTCAGGGTAAACTATCCCTTTAAAACCCAACGCTGAGTCTAACTAAACCTAGCCATCGGTTTAAGGGGAGTTGAACTTCATTTTGTGTTTCTGGTAGCCGAGTTTAATGAAGGCCACTGTACACTGCTGTAAGCGACACAGTCCGACGAGTAGTACGACTCTGCGACTGGCTGAATTGCAAGGCCTGATCATTGGATTTATGCGTGAAAGGTGACGTCACAGTCATCTCCATTCGTAGGCCTTTCCGACTGAAGGATTGTAGAAAAATCGCATCGTCTGCGGTGGCCTTCAGATTCAGGTTTAAAGGGTTCCTAAATTGAAAAATAAGTTCCCACTAATCTATGTAAAATTATCCACTAAAAACGAATTTCACATTCGTTTGCCGCAATAAAGTCTCATTTTGACGAAAATTTGAAAAAAACGCACGCCTCCAGTGACGTATGAGAAGTCAAAATGCCATAAATTCCAACGGCGTAAATAAAATGTTTTATTCACGTAATTCAAACAATACGTTACCAATGGGAACCCCAAAGCTTGTCCGAGTTTTGTCCGAGTAGCAACAACTAATAGATTCAAAGTGCATTCCATCCATTGAATCTGAATTACAAGATACAGGTGAATGCAATAACGCGCTACTACGCAGTTAGGGGAGGGGGGGGGGGGAGTTGTGAATACACTACGAAAATGGTATATTGTTGACTTCCGTACAATCTATGGAATTTTGACTTCTCATACGTCACTGGAGGCGTGCATTTCTTTCAAATTTTCTTCAAAATGAGACTTTATTGTGGCAAACGAATGTGAAATTCGTTTTTAGTTTGATAATTTTATAGAGATTAGTGGGAATTTATTTGTCTAATTTAGTAACCCTTTAACATTGAATAGAAACGGAGCGGTGTCTGTAGCCAAGAGACCGGAGACTGATATCATGGATATAGCGGACAACATGGCTGATGCATACCAGCTCAAACACAATCTTCATGTAGATTTTTTTTAAACATATGCTGTCAAATCTTTATCAGTTCTATTCTTGATTTATGTTAAATGTTTCCAGGAAAAGCGGCAAAGCAGGGGTCGTGTTGATCTGGTATAAGCGCGCAGTGATTGGCCTGATGGCCGATCCCGTGGTCATCGTGGGCGTAGAGTCCGCCGGGCCGTTTGCGGCCAGTCACTGACATACTGACAACATGATAGATGATAACGAGGATGTTGACGTTACCAAGGAAAGGCGTTTCATTGGTCAGCAAAACAAAAATAGTGTTACGCTAACGAGAATGTATATTTCTACCTCCATGACCCCGTATGTATTGTTTATTCACCATGATTATTGTGATACTGATTATACAGGACCAAGCGGATTGGATATCTACATACGGCACGCAATGATATTTGAGACGACTTCCTGTTTTTGTTTTGTGAGTTCACTATTAATAGACATAGAATTTTCATTAGTTTTAGGGCCCAAAATGTTACACCCACCCCAAACCCCTACCCTTCACCACCCAAACACCCCCCCCCCTCCCACCCTTCACCACCCCCCCCCCTCCCCACACACACACACACACATCCTTACGCGCTCACACAAGTCACGTATCACGATAGCCGTTGGTAACATGTGGTATAGTATGCGGTTCTTGACAAGTCGTAAATGTTGTTTTACCTATGCTGCCCAAATTGTACTTATTTTGCCTTTACATATGTTTTTTCTTTATTAAACCACAGGAAAGCGGGTCTTCCTTGTTATAATGATATATGATACATGTTTGAATGACGACAAGGAAGCGGTATGGTATTCGACATGAAATTGCATTTTTAAAACTACATAGTCATGAAAATGATCAGACACTTTCTTTAGTACGTTCATATCACTAAATGATGATATTAGATGATACACATACCATATATCGAACGATACGTAGGCATGAACATCATAATCAGTATTACGAATGTACAGACATTTCGGCCCTATAATCCTTACATAAGTCAAAATATCAGTATAATATATCTTGTTATACTCTCATTGCTTGATATATGTATATCTATATCAAGAATGTCATACTCACCAATGGTTATGGGTTGATCTTGCTACACCGCTTATCCCGGAATGGTGACATGAAACGTCACGTCTGGTCACGCCACTCATCAAACACCTTCTGTTACCATGGTTACCCGAATCATAATCTTGAGGCTCGTGGTAACTTCAGCCAATGGTAGGCTTCCCTCTAATGTGGAATATGTGATATTGCTTAGATTGTGGCAAGTAAGAACATTTGCTCGACGATTAAACAACACATCATCATGGTCATTACGGATGTAATTAAAATTTCTCGCTTTTCTCGTGATTTTGCAACATGTCGAATGTGTAAGACGGGAGAACACTTGTTCAGTGTTTGCCTAGTGGTAATCCTGCAGGAGAGCGAATTTGAATTGTCCTCACACTTTATTGCAAGAAGCCCGACCATATCTGCCATTATAATCGTTTTAAGAAGCAGCCGCGTATCCATGAAAAGAAAAGATGCGATAAGAATTACCGTCAGTGAAAGTAAATGTGAAAGCATGTTTAATTGTTATATTGCAAGCTCTCGACAGGGCTGTCTCATTAAGACGACCAAATAAGGTTATTTCGTTTCGAGTAGTTTTCATTAACCGGGGGCACACACATAATTACACACATAATTACACACACAAACACACAAACACGCAAACACTCACACACACATTTATAGATTCACATTTACGTATACATACACAGAAATAAAATATTTTGTTTGATTAAATATTTTGTCATGTCTGATGATATAAGGACCATTTAAGTGCTAGACAGCTGAAATTGAAGGCAGCATCTAGAATAGAATCAAGTTATTTTGTCAGTGCCCTTAAAACACCCGCAGAACGACAGGGTTTTTTTTATACAGGTCACGCATTGGCCCATAAAGGTGCGTTCCCATGGAAAGCGACTTGTTGCTGAAACGTGTCATAATTACAAAGGTAATGGTCCGTTCACATGGGTAATGCATTACGGTGGGGTGCTGACTCATCTTAGCATTTAAGAATTGACACATGTAATGATTGTATTGCTTTGTCGCGGCGGAATACCGATACACTTGGCTTAGCAGAAAGCGGAATATCGTTGAATATATTCGGTGAAAAAGTGTAAGATCTAAAATTTGAAAGCAAAACGCCAATTCGAAATGCATAATGCAGTTTTGTGTTCTTTCAAAACGTTTGCCAAACAGAATGGATTTACGTGGGGGAAATTGCCTTAGATAACACGGTAATCACAGAGTGCTAGATTCCAAACAAATCCGTTCCCTTAACTCTTCATGCGTCATCGGTGCATTTTTGCATTGGTAATACACAGCTTTCCCGGTATGGATACAGTCTGGCAGAGAAGGAATGATTAACTCTTTATACTCCATATATTGCACTGATAATACAGACGATTCCCAGAGGAAAGAATGGAATCTGGCAGAGAAGAGTTAATGTTTTCATTGTGTTCGGTCAATTTCTCACCCACAACCCCCGCCCCCCCCCCCCCCCCGTCCCCCTCAAACACCATCATGGTCACAACAACACAACCCTCCCATCAAACCATCATGGCCACGCCCACACAACCCACCCACCACACCATTATGACCACGCCCACACAACCCACCCCCACACCGTCATGACCACGCCCACAACCCACCCACATCACCATCATGACCACGCCCACAACCCTCCCACCTCACCATCATGACCACGCCCACACAGCACACCCCCACACCGTCATGACCACGCCCACACAACCCACCCCCACACCGTCATGACCACGCCCACAACCCACACACCTCGCCATCATGACCACGCCCACACAACCCACCCCAACACCATCATGACCACAACCACAACCTACCCTCCACACCGTCATGACCACGCCCACAACCCACACACCTGTACCTCGCCATCATGACCACGCCCACAAAACCCACCCCCACACCATCATGAACAAGCCCACAACCCACCCACATCACCATCATGAACACGCCCACACAACCCACCCACCTCACCATCTAGAACACGCCCACAACCTTCCCACCTCACCATCATGACCACGCCCACAACCCACCCCCACACCATCATGACCACGCCCACAACCCTCCCACCTCACCATCATGACCACGCCCATACATATCCTCCCATGGAGCTGATCTTATCCCCAATGTTGCTTCTTTTTGGATCCCTCCACAAAAAAAAAAAAAAAAAAATCGTTTCTCTGCATTACTAATTGCACCTAAATTAACATTGTTGTTTTTGTTTGTTTGTTTGTTTTTATGGAAAAATAAATTGAATCTTGAGTCTTGAATCTTTAATCTCGAATATGTAATGATATCCACCGCTTGTTTTATTCCTTTGTGTGCCTATTAAAATATTGCTCTATGGGATTTTGCGTTTATTACTTGTGGAAAAATTCACATCTGGTAAAGCGACATTTTATCTAGAAAAATATGATTTCATGCGAGCCTCCCTTTTCCCGAACTAAGTGCTCATCCCGATGTATAGTTCATTCTTTCCTGCAAAGACGTACATTATTGGTAAGTCCATTCCACATGATTAACATGATTAAGACACCACTTGATAACGAGCCATTCTAGCCAATCAATCATCCATTACGACATAGCGCACACCAACTTCCTGGCAGTTATTACCATAATGAGTAGTTTTCCGTTTAAATGATAGATGGTGTGTCTGTGGGAGAAACGGTGACTAGCTAATATATTACAAAAAGAGAAATAGCCTTTACACGACAAAATAAAATCGATAATAGTAAAAATAAAGTGTGTGTGAGTCAGTTCGCGTGTGAAAAACGCGCACTGTTTGTGTGTATGTATGTGGGAGTGTGTGCATATCTATATAAATAGTTATTTGTGTGTGTGTGCGTTTGATATAATTTATTTTGATGACAATTATTAGTATTGTAATGAATATAGGTTTATATTGTAATTGCTGTTCATTTCGAAAAAGGAAGAAATACAAGATTGAACAAAAATGTGTACAAGTGTATGTTGGTTGGGTGTATATCTTCAGATCATTATGTCTAAGGGTTAGTATCGTTCGAACGGCTGCATACTCATATATAAACACGCAAAAAGATAAGTCCCCCCCCCCCCCCCCCCCCGTCACCCCGAAGCAAAACAGCATAACTTTTTATTGAAGAGGTCTTGGTCAAAATAATTTTGCAGGATGTTCCGTAACCTATTGACTAACTTATATGTCCAAATCACATTAATCCAATTAGTCATGCATGAGTGGACAACTTTTAAAGGCAAAAATGTCACATTTCAAAAGTCACAAGGGTAATTTTGGGATTCTGTCATTAATTTGTTATGAATTCAATTTCTAGCGCATAATTTATGTCCTTTGCATTGTTTACCATCCTTCTCTCGTTGCACTAATACCTATCCCAACACTTAACCCATTGTTCTGGTTGAGTGATTACGGTTTAACAAATACTCATCCCTCTTGAGTTTGAAACTTTTTAAAAACCCTTTCTTTTTTAGAAAAAATAAAACTCTGGGTATTCTAACAAAGATGAAAATGACCTGTTATGTAAACATAGGAAGTCATTTTCGTGTCATGGTTGGCGAATACACTTTCAAAATCGCACAAGAAATGCCAAAATGTGCTGTTAATACGGTATAAACAATTACCCTTGTGACTTTTGAAAAGTGACATTTTGCCTTTAAAATTTGTCCACTCATGCATGACTAATCGGATTAATGTGGTTTTGACACAGAAGTTATTGAATAAGTTAACGAACAATCCTGCTTAATGATTTTGTCCAAAACCTCTCCGATAAAAAGTTATGTTATTTTGCTTAGGGGGGGGGGGGGGGAGGGGGGCGGGGAGCTTACTTTTTTGTTGTGTATAGTAACTTGCCTTGCCTATAAAGTGACTATCATGACTATACACGAAGCTAACTACCATCAACATGTATAACACATACAACTTCTTCTTACATCAGACCAGCTGGTATTTACCTCTTCATTACCAGACTCCAGATTGCCGTGTGGCAATGTTATGTAATACTAGTGCAAAAATGCCCCAAAGACGCGTAAAGAGTCACTGGCGGGAAGGGAGGGGTCAAGATGCAAGATACAAGATACAAGATATTTTATTCAGTCCAAAATCATGGAAATTTGCTTTCCACCAGCACAACAACACAAACATATAGCGATACTATAGACACATATAAACAATAAACAATAAACAATGAGTTAGAAAAACATATCTAAACATGGGTGTAATTCGTTTGTGTTGTGATTTCCTTGTTTACAAACATCACGTCCAGCAATGTTTTTCCAACTCTTGGAGGAATATAACGTCAAAAAATCTACAAAAGTGAGAGACAAATTGCCTGGTGGTGGTCGCTTGCCGAGCAGCGTCAATGAAAATGGTTATACAAGTTCGGCGTACTGCTGTAGGACTCGAGTTGAACAGACATTTCCAATGGTCCCATGACAGTATGTGTGACTATTTTACGTGTAGGCGTGTAGTTATCTCTGTCTACTGTATGTGGTTTTCTTCGGGACACCTTTTAGGGAGGGTGGGGGGGGGGGGGGGGGGGGGGGTTCACAAATGAGTTCAGAATACTGCTGTAGGACTCGAATTGAATATACTTTTCCTACGGTCACGTTACAATGTGCCGGAAATTCGCTTACGTGTGGGCGTGTAGTAAACACTTTCTACTTTATTTGGGTTTCTTAGGATAAATAAGGAGAACATATGTAAACTAAAACCACACATTTCAACAATAACATGACCGCACCCAGAATACGCAGAACAAGCGCGATATACATATTTGAAGCCGACAAATAACTTTCTGTATTACGAAGCCAGTATGGGGACTTGATGAAAATCAATTTTGGTATTCGTTCAGATAGATAACCCACAAGATACAAAGCATGCATAAACAGCACAGGCACTTGTTTCGCGAAGGTAAAAAGACTATCAGAGTTGAATGAACTTTGAACATACAAAGGGAAATGACACGCTTCCGCGCGATACTTCTCGTTCAGAGCCTTCGATAGATAGGCTTAATATGCTTCCGTGTTTGAATGTAATGAATAGTCCTAGTTAAGCTGCAGTGGTAAAAACTCCTGCACACATAAATTACAGAGTGCAGTTTAGCCATGATCATAAGCGCTACATTATGTTTGTTGTTGTTGCTTAATTTCACGATTTCAGGAAGAAATCCTTTCGAAATGAAGGAAACCGTCGGAATGAAATAAAAGTTGAATCTGGTGATGACGTCACGGTAGTCTGTTTTACCATGATTGAGACCCTCGGCAATCATTATTGTCGGTAGCCTTAACCTTTGATAGCGCCATCTAGTGTCCACAAACATTCAAGTGCTGTCCATAATGTAATCAGTATAATATGCAGGATATTCTATGTATTTATTTCGTTATAGTTGATAAAAAGCAATGGAGATTATAAATATCATTAAAAAAAAAAGGAAAATACATTTTATATTATCATGTTAACAAGCAGATTATTCAATACTGAATTTGTTACTGTTTATTATCGTTATCTTGTGATTATTTGAGAAAAGGAAATGGATAAAATGAATATCATCGAAAACAAAAAGGAAATGAGGGGAAGGCAAGGGGAAGGCAAAAAAGAGCAATGAAATGAACGTGGTTGACATAGTGTTCGAGATTCGTACGATACGTAGGCATGCTTTCAGTGTGTTCATGTATATATGTGAACTCGTGTGTATGTGATATGAAAGTGTATGGTGTTTGTATGGTGTGTGTGTGTTTGTTTGTCTGTGGGTGTGTGTGTGTGTGTGTGTGTGTGTGTGTGTGTGTGTGTGTGTGTGTGTGTGTGTGTGTGTGTGTGTGTGTGTGTGTGTGTTTTGAGGGGAGGGGAGATTCAATTTTTGTTCCTTTCCCCCCTTCATGTTCATGATTTCTTTATGCATGCATGTTTCATGCATTATTCGATGTAAATAGGAAAAGTTGATTTGTATTGTTTGGATGTAAAATGTGAAATCATGATTTCTGGAATTATTTTAGCAAGCAGAATATCTAATGTGGACATTATGTTATTGTTTGCATAAAGCAATGGAGAATATAAACATTATTAAAAATGAAAGGAAAACACATTCTATATAATCATTTCAACTTGCAGATTATTTCATGTACTGAATTTATCATTTTATTTCATAATCTTTGACAAAATGCAATGAAGACAATAAATATCAATAAAAACAATCTGAATCAGTTTACCAGCTTCATTCAGGGCGTCTGATCAAGCGCGCTGTACCTTGTCGTTGTCATGGTTACAGGTGAATACTAATGAGATGAAAAGGCCTTGAGACAAACTGAAAATTGCTGAATTTTCATGGGATTGGTTGATTTATTCATTTATTTGGTCATTTTACCTCAGTAACTTGATTTTCTTCCATCAGTATGTAACTAATATCAAACAATAATTAAACGGAATGTCCGCTCTGGAAGTACTTAATCATAGTACAAAAAGAGTACAAAGCAAAATAGTAATAACAACTTGACGACAGTCCGTAAAAGAATTATAGATTGATGGCCTTTTAATGTGACGTCCCTCGCGAGATTCTTTTCCATATGATGTGTACGATTCCATAACAAATTAGATTTGTCGTGTGTTTTTTTTTTTATAAAGAAATACATTTTCTTCATAGAGGTATGTGTACAAATATGGGCCTAATGATATATCAAATGCACACGTAAAAAGGTAGATTGCATTTAAGAATTTGGAAATTTAAAAAGAAGAACACTACACAGGTTATAGCAGAGTAGCTCGGAAGTGACGTCACAAAATCAAAAATTTTAAGCTAAACAACAAGAATAGAAATGTACATGTAATTACAATAGCACATGTAAATGATTAACATACATTACTAGATGCACATACAGTTCAACCCTTCTAAAATCCCGCTCCCGTTTCGCGAATGCTATTGGCACAATAAATAACAATGGATCAATGGAATTGGACATTTAATTTAGTCAATAACAAGAGAGAGAATTATTGTACGTCATCACTGGTCACATGACGTCTTGGTAGTTGCCATGCTTACTGGTATATTTGGCAAAATGTTTATAAATAACAACCGACAATGGAATTGGACATTGTATTTAATCAATAACATGAGGAAGAATTAATGTACGCCATCAATGGTCATACGGCGTCTTGGCAGTTGCTGTGTATGGACAGATAGGCGCCGAACTGTGATATACCCATGACGAACCTGGTCAAGATAAGCAAACTTTGGGATGAGTTTTTAAGATAATGGATCGAAGGACTGACACATTGCCTTTCATATACAGGCGAGCACGTCGCGGGGACATCTTCGTGACATGCTTGAGACCGGAACCGTCTCCCCTCAAATCAAACATGTTTAAAATTGCCGCGACTCCGCAGTGACCAGGCCAGTCTCCACGTCACAGAAATATCGCGGAGACGTCACAGAGATGTCGCAAACCACGTTTTCACAAACCGCGTGGCGTCTTGAGACTTGTCGTCCAAAGACGCCACACCTTGCTGTTACAAGCGAAGCTGACGAAGATGAAGAGGCCTTGCGACGTGTTGAAGATGATGAAGAGATACCAGAGAGCATCTATCTGCAGGAAAGCTGCCGCGAACCCAAACACCCAGCTGAATCCCAGGAGACTGGAGATCTGAGATGGGGAGAGAGAGAGAGAGAGAGAGAGAGAGACCGAATCATCGCGTTACCATGGTTACAGACGAAGTTGCATGATGTAGATGACAAATCTTTGGTTTGAGGTATGCCTGTGTCAATAACACACACACACACACACACACACACACACACACACATATCACAGCAGCAAGTTATACTTTAACAAGTACAGGCAGTGATAATGCTTAACGAACCAGCTGATTTCTGTTAATTTTCTCCACGGTAGCTTCTAAAATTGCGCGTTTGAATTGATCACTTGTTTTGATTAAAATTATATAAGTTCATGATGAGACAAAGCCCAAGTAACGAGAAACATTGTGAACATTGTTCATTGATTTAAGTTATGGGATGATAGTCTCAAAGTTTGTACAGGCTGAAGGGTCAGACCTGCTGTGACATACATCCAAATATTTCGAGAGACACGGGAGAGAAAAATGATGTTTGTGTTATCATTGACAATTCTTACTCAAAAACGAAGCTGAGATTAGTATGATCGAACGACTACACGACGACCCTAAAGATATGGTGGAAACTGTAAATAAACGTTAACACGGAAAGCGGTAGCCTACGTACTAGACAGTGAGTTGCATGGACAAAACCCAGTCTGTTAACAACTAAGTCTGGTAAAACAGACTACGCCCTAATTGCGGCGTGGCTCCTCTGAGAATGGGACTGGGGCATAGTCTGTGTTACCAGACATAGTTGTTAACAGACTGGGTTGTGTCCATGTACCTCACAGTCTTGTACCTAAGCTAGGAAAGTGGTTGAACGTTGCCTCTCCTATAACAAAATTCACACGGTTTCTCTCTGTGTTTGAAGCTTCAACATTGATAGCGAGTATTTGTTGTTTGATTCTGATGAAAGCAGAAACATAACAGAAATATATTAGTGAAGGTTTGATGAAAATCCTTCAAAGGATAAGAAAGATACGAGTATTTAAAATTTTGATTTTGTGACGTCACGTGCGAAATGCTCTCCCATATATTGTAAACTTATTTTTTTTTTAATGTCGATTTTTCTCAAAAGGATAAATTCTCAACAGGATTTTACCTGTCCATTTGAAACATTATTAAAAAACAAGTTTGTACACACATGCCTCTATGAAAAGAATTATTCCTTAATATAAAAAAAAAAACAGAGACGGAGCAATTTATGTAATCATTCAGCTCACAACATGTTGGAGAGCACCTCGCATGTGACGTTACAAAATCACAATTTTAAACAGTCATTGGTTTCTTATCCTTAGACGGATGTTTGTCAAACCTTCACTTTTATGATTCTTCTTATTATACTTATATTAAAACCAGCATAATTTCTGGGTGGACTATCCCTTTAATATTGATCTGTTGATGTTGACAACATGTGTCTTACCTTAGCAGCAATGATGATATTTCGTTTGGCCTCGGTCCGTTTCTTTCGCTGGTTGTCCTTGAACACTCTACCCTGCGTTGTACAAAGATGTTGGAGAGTGGCCACATATAACACAGCATTGATTAACAGGACACACGCCAGTGGCACCGCGAAGGCGTAGAGGTTGGTAACAGGACCCCCTACCCAGCAGCCGTGGGTCGGATCCCCGTATAAGGACCCGTTCTGCTCCGAGTTCAAAACCACGCATGGCACCACGACGAGAAGTGGAATCCCCAGAGCGGCCAGTATGTACCTGAGAAAGACTATTGACTGGTCTTTCTGTAGAGGCTTGTGCGGCTGTCGTCCAAACGTCCTGTGAAGATCTGCGGCCACGCACAGAGTCAACGTAAACACGCACAGCCACATGTAGTGCGCCATCACCGATACGACGAGGCATGCCATGACGTCATTTGTGGCCAAACCGAGTAGTAGGAACATGAGTTGAGCGCCGATGAGGGCGGTACACAATGCCATGACAAGGTAGATGAACGTGCTCTTTCGCAAGGCAGCGAATCTGAGGTGCGTAATGAGCATCAACGTCAGAGCTATCACCGACACGAGAAAGCCAATAAGGGTAAGAAGCTGATGTACAAACGGGTACGTTATCTCCTCGCGTTGGACTGTGTCACAAAGTATGACATGCGATTCGTTCAACCGAACAGCGATGGGTCTGGATCCTAATGCTTGTGAGAAGTTCTCGAAGGACACAATTGCTGCTTCCCCGACTGATGTATCATCGCTAATGGAAATTGAACATGAAGTCACAACGCACGCTTGCCGCTCATATGCATCGCGCTCGCTTCGCCCAGAGGGGTCCCGGCGGACGGCGGTTCGTATGTAAGTCACCAACCCCAAGTTCTCGCACTCCACGTCCAAACAAACAAAGGTCTTATTGGCTGCTGTAAACACACTTCCGTCTGGGACTGTAATGAGTTCATCAGGACACGTGAAAGCGGAGAATGACTCGTTCGTGAGACACCCTCCGCTAAAGTCTAGCTCAAGGACATTGTGATGATCTCCAGTAGATATGGATAGACTGCTCGCTGCCAGCAAGTCCTCTACACGACGAACCGACACATTGTCCGCGATCCACATAGTCACATTCTGAGCCCATGTACACCCATTAACCTGGTATCCATCTTTTAACATATTAATTTCGCTTGTGTAATATACATCTGCCATATCTTCTGGGCAATATGTGACGGTGTTATTCTCAACTATTTTGAAATCGTCAACGGAGATGCGGAGGATATCTGCGAGGTGTCTAAGAGCATGCGATTCAAATGGAGGTGTACGCGATTTTCCAAACCTTGTGGTATTCAGTTGCAGGAATGTTGAGACGAGGAGCCCTGTGATTGCGTCACCATCGCAAAGAGTAGTAGCGAGTTGATGTGGGCAGCCGCCTGTCAAACAATCGCTTCCGTTGGGAAGCTTGCAAGGCCCGGGGAAGTAGGATATACCGCCCTTTTCGCAATCATTTGTGTATGGACTGGCTAAGGACTGTATGGTAGGTATGTCGAACAAGATGGTTATGGGGACAATGTTTAAATCATATACTACTTCATTTTCATATGCAGACACAATTTCAATATCCGAGGAATATCTTCCCTTTTGTGTCTCGCTACAGTAATTGCCGCGTCCTGAGAGTTCAAGACCTACAGAAGGATCACTTTCTTGGTCAGGTTTACTCCAAGATGGATGGTAGCACAGAAGACAGTGGGGATTCCTGAACGACCGTTCTAAATATTCCACCGGGGCTTTGTACGCATTGCAAGTTGTCTTCAGTGAGTCAGATGCGTTTGATGAGCGACAGAACGAATGGATGAGGGCGCCCTGTCTCGTACAAGGACGCAGGGACACTTGGTCGTTTTGTGACGCCATCTGTTTATTATGACATCGCGTTAGGTCGTCCCATGGCGACCATAGCGTGACGTTTTCGGAGCAGTTCGCTGTCACGACCCAGCTTAGCAGATCTACCGCAGCCCGCCCATTACACAAGGCGCAGTAGACGTTTTTAAACGTGACACCCTCTACTAAGTCATCCACTCTCAGACGCGTAAAAACAGCATCCCCTCCGCTCAAATTACGTTGTTCTTCGCCTTCGCACAACCCGCGGACCTTTTCGTCTCCCCAAGCCGGTGGACACCTTCCGACGAAAAAATAGCTATTCCCATCCAGGTTCATTTCACAGCTCAGCAAATCAGAGAAGCCGGTAGAGGCAGAGTCGTCGCCGCCGATAGTATCATTCGCGCACTGCTGGAAAAAATCCCAGCAGCAATCGCCGAACCTCTCACAGGCTGAGTCACAGTTGCACCGCGTATTATTGGAGACCCCGCATCCAACGCGCGCACATGTGTCGTGATATTCGCAAACCGGCATGGTGACGTCAGCGAGAGTAACGGACAGGTCTGCAAATTAGGAGCACAAGAACAAATATATAATATATAAATTATTATCATGAAACTACATGTATATCGTCTTTCTCGCTTCATAGACATTAAAGAGAGATGGTAAATTCTATTACAGACATGACTGATTCACAGCTTGGCCCATTACCATTACCATACCATACTATACCATACCATACCATACCATACCATTCCATACCATACCATACCATACCATAAAATACCATTGTAGTACCGGTTCTTCTTACTGGTTCTTCGCAAAATCACCTTACCGGTGCGATATTGTCTAGCAGGCCACGCATATTTTTTTACACCCGAGTTCTGCCATACTCGCGAAAAAAAATCAAGAAAACCGGTGGTGAATGAGTCTAACTCGTCAGCGCTCACGTACGCAGCCTACGCCTATCCTTCGGTATCCCACTAATGAATTTGAACCATAAACCTAGCACTGACCCTAACCCTAACCCAAACCTAACTCTAAACTCATGTATACAGCTAGCAGCCAGCATGCATAGCAGGCTCAGCTAGCTCAGCATGCCGCGGCGGCGCGAGTTAGACTCATCCACCACTGGTTTTCTTGAATTTTATCGCGAGTATGGCAGAACTCGGGTGTAAAAAATATATATATATTTGCTAGCGGGCCAGCGTCAGGCACTCTCAATTAGAGTCCCCGCTGTGATCACCGCCCCTTGCTCTACCCACATAGTTCAGAACCAGTTGTCTTTGCAATTATGCTAAAATGACGTCACACTTCGGTACTCTATACCATGTGGTACACTCTCCTGTGTATCCGCATGCGTACTGCCAAATTCAGGGAGCTTGATAAACTCATGTTGTTGATTCCTTTCTTGTTCGTGTTTGTACAAACTTGGTTCACGTATATGCCAAATATGCCGAACACCATAACTTATCAGGTGCAATGAATTGATATTCTTGACATTTAGATGTTTTCATGGTTGTATGTCAGAACAGAAATTATCTTAAATACCATTGTTTGAGATACGTACAAGTACTCTTGCAATCATAACTGTCCACATTGTATTTAGCTTTGTATATATTTTTGGCCTTTCCTGATTACCTACTCTTTTTATAATTTTGCAAAATCCCTTTCATTTTGCTACATCTCTAAATTTGTGTAATGCGTTATCAAATAGGCAGCAATCTCCATTACATTATATGAAGTTGTTGATGTTACTGTTGATTTTACAGCGTTATGTCTTGTCCAATGAATTAGTTCAAAATGTTGACATGTTTTGTATTGATCTATTATTATTGTTGTTATGTATTGTAATGTATTTGTATCCGTCAGGGCCCTCAGTGACAGCAGTTTTATAACTGAGGAGGCCATCCTGCTTAAATAAAACTAGAAACAAGAAAATAAATAAGATAAACAATGTCATGTAAAACAGCTGCGATTACCCATCCCTATATCTCTTACGTCATGTACGTGATCACGTTCGCAGCTTATCTTCATTTTGTCACTGTTTATATTGCCATCCAGGGCAGCCTTGTCAGTTTAAGCCCTGCGCTGCCAGGCAAATACTGCCTTATTGGACCTATGTGCATTTATTTATTTATTTATTTATTTATTTATCTATTTATTTATTTATTTATTTATCTATTTATTTATTCACTTATCTATTCATTCTTTTCCAGTTTTATATAAGTAGGGTGGCCTCTTCAGTTATAAAACTGCTGTCACTGAGGGCCCTGACGGATGAAAAATACTTTGCAATACATAACAACGACAATAACAGATCAATAAAAAACATATCAATATTGTTATCGAATTCAATGGGCAAGGCATAACACAGAAAAATCAACAGTAACATTAACAACTTCATCTTTTTTTATTTCCATAATCACTGGGAACAAAAACTGAAAGCGAGAAGCGTGGAGAATGATGATGATACTTATTTTGGTCATGGTAGTATTATGACAATACTACAGTGTGTCCCAGAAAAAAGGAAGCCCGTTTTTGGAGGTCGATAACGTAATCATAAAATATCGTATTATTATAAAAATGACAGCAATATTGAAAGTAA
>OZ022594.1:5823969-5863969 GCA_963669155.1 Arbacia lixula | reverse complement strand
GTATATGTGTGTGTGTTGTGTGTGTATATATATATATGTGTGTGTGTGTGTGTGTGTGTGTGTGTGTGTGTGTGTGTCTGTTTGCGTAAGTGTGCCTGTATATATGTGTGTGTGTTGTGTGTATTTTATGTGCGTGTATATATTATGTATGTGTGTGTGCGTGTGTATGTGTGCGAATATGTGTGTCCACTGGCATGACTGGTGCTTGAAAATAGCACGACGAAAGTATTTCCACATAGGCCTACGTTGAACATTAATATAAGTTTTTTTCTATTGAATCCAGGTTTGCCAAACATTGCTAGGAGGAGGAGATAACAAATATCAGTAAGTTTTGCAACCAAATTCCATAATAATAATGAATTGGTATTAATGCACAGGTTCTGAGAATCACTCGACCAACATTGTTTCGGATAAATTGTTTCGGTGACCTCCATACTGGCTGCAAGCGTGGTATTTTTATGGGGTATAACAGGCTATAAACTATGAAATGCATTAAATGGATAGCAACAGGACATGCCAGACATCTTTGGCATCAACGTGGAGAGGCATTCGCCCTGCAGTGGGCCGCTCTTGGCTGATGATAATGATGAAAGTACGATGAGAAAAGACAGCTGAAATATGAGCACACTATCTCTGAAGTACTACGGAAATAAGGTCAACAAACTAATAAGACAGGGTAGTCTCATAAAAGTACGGGATGGAGGAGAGAGTAGAGGGGTAGAGGGTAGAGAACCTCATGTGGAGGAGGGGGGGGGGCAAGAAATTGGGACAAATTATCATCGTTAATGGGTTACTAAATTAGAAAAAAAAACACGTCAAAATGAGACTTTTTTGCGGCAAACAAATCTGAAATTCGTTTTTAGTGGATAATTTTACATAGATTAGTGGGAACTTATTTTTCTACTTTAGTGACCCTTTAAAGCTCGAATTTCCGTAAAATTAAGTATTGAAACAAGTGCACAGTATGACATGAGGGAATAGATTAATACAGTTTTTACCGAGCCCACATTTTGTGGACTGACTTTTGTCGACTCAAATACTAAGCACCGCGACTCCTGCGTAGTTTGCTTTACGGATAATAGACAGCAGACTGTGAATAAATTTAAAATATAGTTTGGGACACAATAAGCCACAATCATTTTGGTTACTGCAATTCCATGGCAAATTGTGACATCTTAAGCCATGTAAGTGGACCAGGGTATCCCAAATCCAGAAAATCTGATCGTGAACAATGGTTTAATATAAGTATTCGAAATACTTCATATATAATTCATGTAATATGCTAATTTGCATACACTAATAATTTGTGGTAATAATAAGTGGCTTTCAAATAACACTCGTAGGTTTTTCGCACTATGGGACGGCTTTATAGCAGTGTCACATAGAAAGAGATATATATAGTTTAAAATATCAAAGGAAGAGGGATACAAAGATATCTTCATTAGATAGCACGAGAAAGTCACACAAAATAGAGAGATAGAAAAAGAAAGAAATAGAGAGAGAGATTGATTGACAGTTATATATAAATAGGAAGAAATATTAATACATGCTGATATCATTATTGTACACACAATAATGTATATTATAATGGGCATTTAAATAGATGCATGTATGTATGCTATCTACCGTAGATAGCATTATGAAAGCTACGCGGACAGATAAACCGATGCTACTTTCATTTTATATCACTGTATAATTTATAAAGGCTTAAAATGGAAAGAGGGGCGGCTTGTACGACATTCCCAGGGGGCGTGGATAGGTTCTCTTCCAATAGAGTGTTAAAGGTCCTCTGTCATCAAAATATATGACGACTTA
The DNA here is from genome assembly GCA_963669155.1 of Arbacia lixula. Lineage (NCBI taxonomy): Eukaryota > Metazoa > Echinodermata > Echinoidea > Arbacioida > Arbaciidae > Arbacia > Arbacia lixula. Next base: position 5,862,154 of record OZ022594.1, on the reverse strand, counting down.
CGTTGATGTATTTATATGTACATAACGAAATCACTCATTCTTCAATGGAAATATGTGTCCTATATTTTAAAATAATTTGTCTTTATTTTTCTTAGCACTGATAAGCCCCGCCTCCCAAAATATCCTCCAACTCAAGATTCCCCCTATTACATCATCAAAGGTAGAAATTAACAGGAAAATAAGCAGATTTTATGCACAAGTTAAACATTGCAATGATTACCTCCACCTGCCCACAAGAGCATCACACAATACCGTCTAACAACCTTCATGTGGGAATAATCGTTTCCTTATGTCAGAAATGTGCTAGCTATGTGATGCTATTACAAGCACTTGCAGATAGTCATTGCAATGTTAAGTTTGTGCATAAATTATGTCTATTGTCCTGCTAATATCTTCCTTTGGTGATGTCACAGGGGGGATCTTGTGTTGGAGGATATTTTGGAGGCGGGGCTAATCAGTGCTGAGAAAAAAATATTAAAAAAATATTTTAACATATATGACACATATTTCCATTGAACAGTCAGTGATTGTATTATATACATATTAAGTTGCGTCAATACAAGTCATCATATATTTTGAAGAGAGGGGCCCTTTAAAGGGGCAGTTCACACTGAAAGTAAACGAATTAAACAGATCAGTAAGAGCGGGGTGGCTGTGCACGATGAAATTAAGAGGCTGTTTTCATTCAAATTATACTCTCAGCCTTTTGCCTATAAACGTGGTGTGAAATCTTAGCCGAACTTCCAGGGTGTTACATATTTCTTAACCAAACAATACAATAAAGTGGTCTGGCTGCAGTAGACTAATATCACCAATTTCTTCTTGACTCGCGGAGAAAAGAGGAGCATGATAATGCGACTAGTCTTAGAAATACTATACCTTCTATTTCAATTTGGATTAGAAAATAATATCGAACAGCCTGTAAGTCAGACTATCATAGTGCAATCTTCATCACCGCCCAGTGTGAGATTAAGATCTCGAGAGAAATGGCGTCCCTCGGATGACCATAGATTACGGCTGTGGCTGGCGAATCAGTATACAGACACACTGGGGCCCTGTCTCATTAAGATTTGCGATTGATCGTAACTCGACTTGCGACTCTCTGCATTAGATGAAGGGGATTGGGCATGCGATCGATTTCGATCAATCGTGCGTCTTTATAAGATGGAGGAATAGGCTTAGTGGAACCTTTTCTCATAGATGTACGTGTATAATTTCACACAAGATGTTTAAGGGGTTGTTACAGAAAGCATTAACATCGTGACAACAGAATGCCTCAATTTCACTCAAAAGAGCTCTTGCTTTTGTAACATTTTCGGTTTTTCCAAACAGGATACAACAAAGCTCATGGGAAATTTAACAAGATAAAATTCGGTAGAACATTGCGTGAATCACATGTAATACATACAGGTTCATTTTGTAAAATATTTCAAATGAAACTTTATAGTGACGTTGATCGAATTAACAAACAGCATTAAATCGTATTATTTTGTAGTCTGCCTTTCATCTTCAGATTCCTTTTAGATGCCTTTTCATAATCCACCCTGATCACGAAACTCACGAAACGAAATTCTCCCTGATAAATTGTAAGTGCAAGGGTCTTCAAAGATTTTCAAACGAAGCGGCGGATATTACATATAAAAGGAAATATGTAATGGTCAGTATACCTATTCAGAGTCACTTTTGAGCTCCAGCAAAAAATATCTATTCTTGAGTTGTTTTGGATCAAAATCCGAAACATGCTATGAAATATACCAACCAGAATAAATCGATAATTATTGTACATGTAATATGCTGATACAAAATGAAGACAAATACATTTTTCTCCATTGCTATGGTTACCTCTCTCTTGCTCAACACTGGCTGTGCTGATCCTCGGCTCTCCGCTGAACATGGTGGTGTTGCGGCTAACAGCCTGGCCGGGCGCAGTGGCGATGGTAATCATCACCAGAAGCAACAACATGAGGTTTGCCTTCCTAGCAGTTGCGCCATACCGTCCGTCAGCCTCCGCAGACGGAGAAGGCACCGCGGGCGCCATAGCTGGGGATGCAGTCGTCATGGTACGCGAAATGATAGTGTTGCGCCAAAACTGGGAGCACGGGAGCGAATATTGTGTAGTCTGTACTGCCGCCGCCCGCTTTATGAGTGCACACAATAGACCATCTAAGCTATGTATGCATATTAATGCACGTTCTTCAAACAACACGTTAATGATAGCCCTTAAAATTGTCCGAGGTTTGTTCGAGTAGCAACATCTGATAGATTCGATGCGCGTTCCACCCAATGAAACTGCATCACGAAATGCTGGAGAATGTGATAACGCATTTACTCGCGGCATTTAAGGAGGAAACCATGATAACGTTCACTAGCTTATCCCCCCCCCCCTCTCTCTCTCTCTCTCTCTCTCTCTCTCTCTCTCTCTCTCTCTCACACACTCTCTCTCTCTCTCTCTCTCTCTCTCTCATCCGCCTCCTCTATCTCTCTCCCTCGATTACTCATTTGTTTTCTAGATTCACTTTCCCCCGTTCCCCGTCTTTGCTCTCTCTCCTTCACCTCCTTCATGTCTCTATTCATCTCTACCTCGTCTCCCCCTTTTCAAAACAATGCAGGGGAAATCCTCAATGTCCTTTGTAGGAAGTAGTGTTTGAAACGCAATCCCACAAACTTTGAAAGCAAAAGCATCTCGATGTGGTTTTCGAAAAGCTTTTTCAGACATGTTATTGAGCGAAAAGTAATTTGGTTTTTTTTTGTATTCCCTATAATTATGTTTCATTATGATGAATTAACTCGTACATTTACTCATTTAACCATAACAATCACGTAGATTAATAATACATGTATTTGATATTTTAGTATCCACTTGGTTTGTTTAATGTAAACCACGTATGAATGAAACATTATTCAAACTGTCATACGATTTACTTTTGAATTTGATGATAAAATCATATTCATAATTAGGTAATAATCTATATGCAATTCATGTATGAAGCTATTTCTCTTTGTGCATTGATGGTAATAAAAAAATCAATCAATACATTCACTTTCTCCGCCCCCCCCCCCCTACCCACCTCCCCCCCCCTCTCTCTCTCTCTTTCTCTCTCTTTCTTAATCTCTCACCCGCTCCCTCCTCTATCTCTCTCCCTCACCCATTTCTTTCTACACTCACTTTTCCCCGTTCCCCGTCTTTGCTCTCTCTCTCTCCTTCACCTCCTCACTCACCATGCTCACTCATCTCCAAATTCACTTTCTCCACCCGCCCTCCCCCCCCCCCCCTCTCTCTCTCACCTCTTTTTTCACTTTCTCCCTCTCTTCCGCACCCCCACCCCTTTCTCGTCACTCCGCACATCGTGCCTCTACCCTCTGAGTTTCCCCATCACAGAATAACATTGCCCCTCCCTTTCCCCCCTCTCTCTCTCTCCCTCTATCGCTCTTTCTCTGTCGGTCTGTCTGTCTGTCTGTCTGTCTGTCTCTCTCTCTCTCTCTCCCTCTCTCTCTCTCTCTCCCCCTCTCTCTCAGCCATTTCTCTCATCGTGGAGCTAGCTGCTACCAGACTGCGAATGCCATCAACGTTGATGGTTGATAAAGACGTCCTCCAAGGCCCGATGTTACGTGCAGAGGGGTAATATATCTTCGAAATCTGACGTCATCAACATTCTTGGTATCCTAAGTCGTTACTAAGACGGAGCTGGACAGGCGATGGCACGACGGGCGCAAGGACTGTGGTATATCTCCTTGCAAATCGCTCTCCATTTCGAAGATCTTCATTTCAAAGAAAACGGACGGCTAAACAGAAAGAATGATGCATTTCGTATTCCTGGAACCAATGTCTCCAGCAACCATCCTCACCCTACACAATCCTTGTATTTAGCTTATTACGAACTACATTGTTAGGGCAGAGCACCACTTAAAGTACTTAAGTAGGGTCCATGGTTAAACTAAAGCAACAAACCAAATGCCTGTTATTTTACTCTTCATCATGTCTATATTATGCTGCAGGGTAGAATCTATCTAGCAACACAGGCATGAGCATCGTTTCTGCGTTACCATGGTTATGATATATCTTACATGTCTTTTGTGACGGCTTCGTGCATATTTGTCATGTCACAGTATTTTGCTCTTGAACATGTCTAGCTCGTAAGGTTTGTTGGACTGATATGGAGATAGGTTTTAAACCGCCCTCGTGCTAGTCCACGTCCTGGACGTTTTACGTTACCCCCGGCCCCGCGCGCACACATAACCAACACACACACACGCCCTCCACTGATTCGCCTAACCCAGTGATGTAGTGTGTGTTTGGTAGTCGTATCGTACAGAATAACAACAGTCCAGGAGGTGGACTACCCTCGTGCGTGCGTGACAAAATGCTGCTGAATGGAACTTGTGTACATTAATGGTGAAATAATGCACCAATGGCACACGCGACGAATGAAAAGTAACATAGCAAGCATCGACCCACCATGCTGAGACATTCCTACATAGTTTCACATCGCTCACGAGGTTATACAGCACTGATGTTTGGGCGCCATTTTACTTCGACAGGTACAGTCACGCAACGAACTGAGAGACGACAGGATGATAATTTGCACCACGGACGAGACGCTTGAATCGTAATATAAAATGTGTTACTTGTAATGAGAGAATAATGAGATAGAAGGGATTGATTAGGACAGAGGGGATGTACATATACTGTATGTAAGAAGATGGGGCAATATTGAGAAAGTGAGAGGGGATTTAGTGCGAGGGGAGAGAAAATGAGGATGAGAAGAGCGAGAAAGGGAGAGAGAGGAGGGTCACAAAGAGGGCCAGACAAACGGACAGAGAGAGGGGAAATAAAGAGATGGGGGTGGGGGAGAGAATGAGAGAGGGAAAGAAAGAAAGAGAAAGAGGGGGGGAGAGAAAGGTGAGGACGGGAGGGAGAGAGTGGGAAAATAAAGAGAGAGAGGGGGAGAGAAAGGAGAGAGAGAAAGAGATACATGTAGATAGATATAGAGAGAAAGAGAGAGAGGGGGAGAGAGAGAGAGAGAGAGAGGGGGGGGGGGGGAGAGAGAGAGAGAGAGAGAGAGAGAGAAGAGATCTGTTGAGGGGGGTTAAAGTTAAATTTCAGTTTCTAAACATCATAATGCCATTCAGAGAGAGTTAGATCTGAAAAAGGAATAATGTATCACTCATTCAAACCCAGCTATGTCGATCAAGACCATGAAGACAATATACACGTAGTCATTTCCTCACCTGCAATCTACATGACAGAAATTCCAAATGAAAACAGGACCAAGAACAAAAGTTACGCGATAGGTTCAAAGAGTTGAATTCTTGATTCCATCGAATACATTATTCATTTATTTGAATATTTCTGTAAAAATATAAAAAAAAACAGCAATGACGTACGTAATAATGTACAAACAAATATCATCTAAGAATTACACAATATCATTGTTATACAATTATATGATATCCATTGCTTATGGCTTAATGAGACTTACACATTAATCATTATTGCATTTATGTCATACTGAATATTTCCACCGTATTGATTATTCGCAGGCATTATAATTTTGTACACTCCATGTTCTAATAAATAAAATGATGTTACATTTAATATGTAAACATGGCTTTTGCACATCAGTCATTACACTACTTACGGCAATCTGACATAAAACGTTCATTGGAGTTTTACACATCTCAGTTGTCAAGGCAGTATAAATTCACTTGTACAGGTACTCCATTTATGACATTTACCTGAGGGATATAAAAAGTGTGAGGGCATTTAATGATTTCAGTTGGATTGCCGTGGATTGGTAAAAATATGATGCATTTAATTCTAAATGGGTTTATGACATTTTACACGGGCTATCAAACATAGTGTTTTTTATACGTAAGTTTAACAAATAAGTGAGTCAAATATCCAAAAGAATACAACCACATGGTGTAACCAAAAGCGTGACTATTTTCCGAAATACATATAATTGATCTCTAGTAAATTTTTTTTGCAAATACTGTATAAAGTAAAAATGCTCAAATCCCATTATTCCCTTACAAAATACATTTAAAAATATTCTTTGGGAATGGGGACCACAGCACTACGATCCCAGATTCCATGAACACTCTTAGAGCAAAGAAACCACAACATAAACTCAGCTAAATATTGTAAGAGATGTCAGTGGATTAACATTATGTCTGCAATGTAACAATCAGTTACAAGACAATTTGTGAAAACATATGAACCTCTTACATACTGAACTTCCAAGTGAGTAGATTATTCTTTGAAAACCACTTGAAAATGTTTACCCATTTGGTGCAAAGGTACAGTTGGTACTTTGCCATCATTATACCACGGCTACACAAGAAAACAATTACATGTACTATAAATATACTATAAATATAGTATCAAAGATAGGTTTTCAACCCGGATAAGGTCCACAAAAATAATGTTGTTAATCTTTGAAGAACAACACAACACTTTGATACAAATTTAAAATATTAATACCCTGTATTGACAATGACATTTTTTTATTGCCACACAATAAAAATGGATAAATGCTGATCAGTAATACAGAAAGCCCTTTCACCATGTTCACTAAAATCTAGCCGTATTGTCCCTATGGCGGACTACTCATGAATATTAATGAGTCAGATGAAATGAGACTCTTTCGGGTATTTTTTTCCATGTTGTCGTGTCTTGACCCGTGAACTAGAAATAGCTTGCGTGGTTAAGTCGCTGCCCGGTAAGCAGTAGACTGCAGGTTCAAATCCCGTCTGGTTCCAAGATTTTTGTCTGACTTGTTTTTCGTTCATTTACAGGATGGAGCACGCTATCCTTATTACTGGGTGTATGCCTAAAATTTCTTTGCAAATACTAATTTAAGTCCAAAATAATCGTAATGCATGAACACACACATCAGTTCATGTAAAACAAACAGAACAGATATTGGAATTTGAACAAAATTACCTGACTTTTAAATCTGTGATGATGACATGACCAAAACAAATAAAGACTAAACTAGCATGCTTTACAAAACAGATCTAGATTAGTACTGTGTAGGGTCAAACATATCTGACCATCGATACCAAAATGAAACAGTTATCACAAAGATAATGTGAGTGCTGACATATTTCACACACGATTAAATCAGTTTGTTGGTTTCACCAAGCATGTGCAGATACCTGGAGTAGATCCAGAATTCAGTTACTATGATTAAATCAAGCACGCTAAACAAAGTTTGTTGACCTTGTACCTTGGAAAGATTCAATCATAAGTATTCTCTAAAATTGGCAGTAACACACTCCTCCCAAAGAACACATCAGATGAGCACAAATGTGGAGGATAAATCTCTCTTTCCACTCCTCTCTAGCGTCAGCATCTCAGATATATAACTTTCCCCCTTCCATTTTCCCTATCCCCCTCCCCGCAACTTCTCTCCTTTCTCTCCCCCTCTCTCTCTTTATTTTCCCCCTCCCTCCCACCCTCTCTCTCTATCTCTCCCCCCCTCTCCCCACCCCCTCCCACCTCCCCTTTCTCTCTTTCTTTCTCTCTCATTACACATACATACTCCCACTCAGCCACTCAACTCCCCTCCTTACCTTTCTTCCTACACTACACCCCTTTCTCCCACCCCTTCCCCCCCCCCCCCCACTTCTTCTCTTTCTTTCTTTCTCTCTCTCTCTATATATCTCTATCTCTCTTTCTCTATCTCTCTCCTGCCCCCCCCTCTCTCTCTTGCTCCCCCACTCTCTCTCTCTCTCTCTCTCTCTCCCCCACTCTGTATCCATCTCTCTCTATCTCTCTCTCTCTCCCCCACTCTCTAACTCTCTCTCCCACTCTCTCTTATTCTCTTTCTCCCCCACCACTTACTCAATATAACTCAATCGTTCTCAACATCTAACAAGAACTTCTCAGCTAGCCTGTACAGTTCTGCACCAATGAGGGCGTCAGTCAGCATCTCCCCAGCCTTTCTCTGCGGTATCTTATCATACCAGGTGCGTAGCATGGAATGTGTTCCTTCTGCCGTCACTTCTACTAACCTCATGTTTGTCTGAATGAACCGGTTGACGACCGCAGTAGAGAAATTCAAACATAGACCCAAGTCCATCACAGACCCAGAAGAAACCTCTTTGGACAGTGCGAGCAGCATCACTTGGAACTGTTGGTCATCCATGACCTTGATTCTGATGCGCGTGGTGGGTGGAGTGGTGGCGGCTTGGTGTGTGGTGGGCTGGTCTGGGGCGGATGGATGTGTGGTGGGTTGAATTGGGGCAGCTGGGTGTGTGGTGGGCTGGTCTGGGGTGACTGGGCATCTAGCATAGTTATCCGTGGCTGGGCTGGCAGGTTTGGTACGAGCAGCATGTCTGGGTCTGTGAGATACGAAGGAGTGTTCAGGGCCAGGATTCAATCAAATACTTAAAGCAAAAATCTAAGTATCTAACTTGTACTTTAGTTGGAATAAATCACTAAGTCAAAATTTGTTTTCAATAAACTGGCTAAGTATTATATTTTTACTACAATTGTGGCTTTATTAGCTAATTACCTGAGTAGGCAAAATACTTTGGTATTCAATGGAATAGTTTGGCTAAGTGCACTACCCTGAATATAAGTAAGCAAGGTAGCAGACTTAGGCCAATCATTTGAGAGAATGTGTTCTCTAGCCAATTTGTCAAAGAAGCATATTTCCTGATCAGAGTGGTTTGTTTCCTCCTCTTTGTTTCCATGGATTATTAGAATGGTTAGATGTGTTGCTAATATTGCTAGACACTTATAATGCCATAGACAATGGATAAAGTTTTAACCCTAATACTCCCGGGGTATTTCAAAGCTTGTTATTACCGGGGGGGGGGGGGCATTATGGCCCCCCCCCTGAGATCTCGGCCATGGGTCGCCCGATTGCCTCAAAATTTTGCACAAGGGTAAAGAATTATGTAATCTACAAAGTTGTATAGCGTAATCTACAAAAGTCTTTTTATTTTTTTTTTAACTAATTAATTTATGCTAATTTATGCGAGAAATCATAGATTTTGGTATTTCTCACTAAATAAAGCCTCAGGAATAGCAATTTTTGGTACAAATGTCTTTCATAACTCCCTCATCAATTCTTGAAAGAAAAAGATAGGTTGCGGTAATTATTTCTTATGTATTTTATTGTTTTGCAATTTCCTTATGTATTTCTTTGTTTTTCGTCAAACGTTTTTTTTGCTATTTGACAAAATTACAACCACATTTCATTTTATATTGCTCGAAAATATTTGAAACAATGATAACACTTATTAGAAAAGTATTTACATAAATTGGAAAAGCTCCTGATTTTATCCATAGGATTATACACAGTCATATAGAGAAATAGCGAAATTTCAGTGACATGTGTTCGGTAAACGTAATCTGACACCCGCACGGTAGGTCCGATCGCCATAAATTTGGTATCAAAATGTGCGGGAAGGATCAGAGAAAAAAGTCAAGAAATTTCCTTTCGAAATATTGAGGCGTTAGGAAGTACCGACAAAACTTCGACAGGGGGGGGCCATAATGGCCCCCCCGGGAGTATTAGGGTTAAAATGCAGAATCAACTTACAGCAATATTAGCAATGTATTATCTCAGAAAGATTCAACAAAAGATAAGACAAAAGATACGACATTCAGAGGCCCACCCCAATTCTTACCTGCGTCTTGGTCCCTGTCCGTTATCTGAAGTGGCCTTTGATTGTGGTTCTGACACCGGCTGTACTTGAGACTCTGAATAAACATCAGTGATAACAGACAAATACCAGATCACACATAAATACCACTCATATCAGCAAAGCAAGGCAATATTGTAAATATACCCTGCCTTACGAGGCTCTATTTATCTTATATTGAATACTGCAAAAGGTAGTATAGCCCTTTAACAAAAATCATGAAACTTAGCATGGATCAGCATTATACACTAATGATAAGAAGTATGGAATTTCATTGACGTAACTTCAAATACCTATTTAGGACAAGGTGGTTCGTAAACCATGAGTCTTGCCTAATTTCGCATCAATAATTAAAAGCAATATGAATTTTTGACCCATAGATGACCTTTTGACCTCGTCAACCTCATCAACACACAGGTGGTATTACCCAAGACTCATTTGTGCCAAGTATGACCATAATTTATGCATAAATTTAAAACAAAGGAGCAAGTTAAACCAAAGCTTTAAGAATAATGATGCATATGGCCTCATATCATTTGACCTTTTGATTCCCAGATGGTCTTTGATCTTATCATCCTCATCAAAACACAGGTGGTATTTCCCAAGACTCATTTGTACCAAGTATGAACACAGGTGATGCAGAAATAAAGAAATGGGAGCAAGTTAAATGCAAACTGAAAAATCTTTGTAACAGACTAACAGACCAACAGATCAACAGACCAACAGACTAATGGACTAACAGGAAAAGTGATTACTAGGTCTCAGCCGAACTTTGTTTAGGCGAGACAAAAAGTGATTAAAAACCCTTGTTCTGAGCCAGCAGCAATCAAGCATGAGTTTTTTCTCCCAAAGTAAAATTCTATTTTGGCCTGTAGTGTTGATATTGGATATTGGTGTGCATGCACTGCAAATGGTCCTGAATTTATATGTGTTGCAAAAGACCACAAGGAGTATTGTAATGTCATGCCAAATGGTCACAAATACGCAGATCTCCTACAGATTCCAACTCACAAGCAGTTCAGCAATAATCTATGGACATTCATGCATGGAAAAGTACTACTGACTGGCCAATACTACTTTTGAGGTTCATGCACTACACTATTATACTGCGTAGCCTGCTGAAAGTAAGATGATTAAAACTGTGATGACGTCCATCACCAATTAGATAACACAATTCTTACACTGAGGTACAATATAAACTATAAAATGGAGTCAACGGACATGAAACGCATTTCACTGAAGGCTTCACTTTTAGACATATCCCAAAAGAGGTAAATATCAAATGTTAAGAGCAATATAAACTCCAAAAAAGTAATTTTTCCAGTTTATACATTCTGAGAAAAGTTCTTAAGCAGTATGATATTCTACATACCAATGTAATTACACAATTTTATATGTAAGGCACACAAAAGTGAAACACCACCCCACCCTGCACAAATCATCTTAATAAATTTTGATGTAAAATACAACAGGGTTCCCAGCATTTAAAGAAAACAATAGTCCTTGATTATTCCCTGATAAAGTGTCAAACTTCCATTATGATTATTTCAACTCATTTTCTGTTTCACATGTTTTCTATGTTGTTTCAGTAAATTTGCTTGAAGTATAATACACTGTTACAGTAATGTCAAACTAATTAGTACTATTACACAGGCATGTAGTGGCCTCACTTCTCCACTTGTTTTGATATGCAATAAAATATATTATATGACATCTAGATAGATTCCTGTCATTTGATTGGTTGTTTGATATTGATTATTCAGTCCATTTTCAATGACGTCATTAAAAGGTCAGTCAGTGAACCAACGAATGAAGTCCTAATTGAACTATTGCCTGTACCTACCTGTCATCAGCTCATCATTGACAGCAACAGCCTGCTGATGATTCTTGTCATGATTGCTCGGGGGATTTCTGGATATGTTCAGTGAGGACGGGGGAGATGCCTCATTGCTGTATGCTCCTAAAAAACAGACAATAGAATAATTCAATGGTAATAAGTGCATAGCCTTGAAGAAAAAAGGTTTAATTGTTCTCCCATTTTCTTTCCTCTGTTTTTCCTTTGTCTCTCTCTATCTCTCTCTCTCTCTCTCTCTCTCTCTCTCTCATCTCTCTCTCTCTCTCTCTCTCTCTCTCTCTCTCTCTCTCTCTCTCTCATCTCTCTCTCTCTCTCTCTCTCTCTCTCTCTCATTCTCTCTCTCTCTCTCTCTCTCTCTCTCATGTCACAAGATGCAGGTCATCACTACAGTACACACCCTCTCCTCCCAGCCACTGTTCTTGGCCTGCCATAGAGGGCAGTGTTGAGACCAGAGGCTGTGCCGAGGCAGCTCCCTGTGCTTCTTGCTGTGGATCCATGGTAGTCTTAGATCCAGTCTCATCATCTAAAATCAAAACAACAAAGTGATTGTGGATATGTTCTTAGTTTGAATGAAGGTAATCTATTATATTTGCGTAATACTTATTAAAGGGCATATGTACTATTCTGGAAAGACAAACAGGCCTTAACCCTAATACTCCCGGGGTATTTCAAAGCTTGTTATTACCGGGGGGGGGCCATTATGGCCCCCCCCCTGAGATCTCGGCCATGGGTCGCCCGATTGCCTCAAAATTTTGCACAAGGGTAAAGAATTATGTAATCTACAAAGTTGTATAGCTAAATTTACGAAAGTCCTTTTATTTTTTTTTTAAATAATTAATTTATGCTAATTTATGCGAGAAATCATAGATTTTTGTATTTCTCACTAAATAAAGCCTCAGGAATAGCAATTTTTGGTACAAATGTCTTTCATAACTCCCTCATCAATTCTTGAAAGAAAAAGATAGGTTGTGGTAATTATTTCTTATGTATTTTATTGTTTTTCAATTTTCTTATGTATTTCTTTGTTTTTCGTTGTGATTCAGATGAGTGGGTGTGGGTGTGTGGGTGTGTGTGTGGGTGTGTGTTTGTGTGTGTGTGTGTGTGGTAATTATTTACACTATTTGAAACAATGATAACGCTTATTAGAAAAGTATTTACATAAATTAGAAAAGCTGATTTTATCCATAGGGTTATACACAGTCACATAGAGAAATAGCAAAATTTCAGTGACATGTGTTCGGTAAACGTAATCTGACACCCGCACGGTAGGTCCGATCGCCATAAATTTGGTATCAAAATGTGCGGGAAGGATCAGAGAAAAAAGTCAAGAAATTTCGTTTCGAAATATTGAGGCGTTAGGAAGTACCGACAAAACTTTGACAGGGGGGGGCCATAATGGCCCCCCCCCGGGAGTATTAGGGTTAAAAAGGTGATCTTGAGCAATCTTCTTGCCAATGGTCTTAAATTCATGCCTATATATCCCGGGCTATTTTGAAATTGCATAGCCCCGGGGGATAGCTGGTAAAATAGATAGAACAAGATTATAGTAAAATCAAACTGATTACATGAATTTTAATCTGATTTTCCAACTGGTCCGTTCAACTGGTCAAAATAACTGGTCCAACTGGTCAAATCCTACTTCCTCACTATTTTATTATCATTCCCTCCCCCCCCCCCACTAACTTCTTACTATTTTGCACTTTTCACTGTTCACAATTTTCCTCCTATTTTCTACACTATTTTTTTCCTATTTTCAGGCCTGAAAAAAAGGAAGAAAATAGGAAAAGAACAGAAAAAATTGTTTCAACCCTATTTTTTCCTATTCCAAACAGAAATTCCCGTATTTTTTCCATTTTTATAAAATAATGATGAAATAGAAAAAAAATATATTTTCAGGACTATTTTAATATGAGGATAAAATAGAAAAAAAATATATTTTCAGGACTATTTTTCCCTATTTTTGTTTCGACTTGGGGATCCACAGTAGTCTCAGATCCAGTCAAGACCACGGCTGTCTCATCATCTAAAATCAAAACAGCAAAGTGATTGTGGATACATGTATGTTCTGAGTTTCAGTGAAGGTAATCTATTCTATTTGTGTATTATTTACTAAAGCTTGTCATTGAATTTTTTGCTCTTAATTAAGGTTAACAGGTGGAACCTTCGACAAACACTTCTGTTATCACTTGGCATGTGATATGATTATCCCAAGCCGGGCTGCTTTGGAGAAATCACATTCCCAAGGGGGGGGGGGGGGGGGGAATATTCCCCCCTCGCCCCTTTCCTCAGATTTCAGCAACAAAACGTGCAATAACCACACATTTTAGCTTTGAAGCAATCTTTGCATAAGTGTTTAAAGATTTGTTAACAGAATTTGATATTGTTTTATTCATTTATTTCTTTAGTCGTCTTTTAAACAGAGTAGCCCTCATCAGTGAGCTTGCACTATTCTCCCTGAGGCCATGTGTACAAATAACACAATAATACATAGTGACATCAACATAGATTACACAAACAAATGCTTGTGACAAGGCTGTATTAAAAGCAAAATGCAATAGAGTCAACTGATTTAAAACACATCAAAAGAAGAAAGGGGACAGATGCTTCATGATGCATCACACAAGCAATTCCTCATTGCCAAAAAGGTAATTTTTTTCTATAATTCACCTGATTCAAGTTGGAAAATTTTTTGACATTATAGGCATGACTCATCTTAATAACATTATTACGAGGTACTTTAAACGGAAAAAAGAAAAGCAACATTAGCCCCGTTTTCCTTTTTATGGTGAATTTCTTAGATACTTTTTCCTTAATAAAAAATTGCAAGTCATCTGCGGATGATATAATTGCATGTTTAATGATTTGGTGAGTGAAAAGAAAAAGTAATCAAAAAATGCAGTGATACAATTTGTGCATTTCACACTGATCATGTGGAACATACATTGAGGGGGTCTACTATGCCCCCTTTCCCTTCCCAAGATAAATGAGGACACTCACCACACAGAAGCTGATATGGAACACCATCGCAATTAAAAAGACCTGCAGGATCCCAAGGCCCATAGCCCATTGAAGCTAGAGAAGGGATGTAGCTGTCTCTCTCAATATCTAGGAAATGTAGGATTGGATAGTCAATTTTGATAAATATTTTGTTCAAGTTATTTCTTCAACATAAGACAAATTACATTAGGATAATATTTTCCTGACAGGAGGCAAACTTTGTATTGTGATGTAAGCAAGAGAAAGGAAAGTGAGAGGAAGAATCGAGTTGAAGATAGATGGGATGAGGAAAGTGTGTGAGAGAGAGAGAGAGCCAATGGTCTTAAATTCATGTATTGTCCATTTTAGAAACTTGCTGAAAATTTGCTGTCCTAAAATGATCCATACTTGCAGTAGTTAGCGATTAAATCACAAATCCTCAGAATGTTCGGGCCGTTTATGTTTATGTTAATAAACATTTATCTATATTACTGATGATTTGATTGGTCACATTTTCTTAGTCGTTATACTTGCATAATAATAAGGAAACATGACTAATGGAGAAGATTTGCACCAAATTGCTTCCAATGAACAATCTATTTAATAACTAGTGTCCTCTTGAAATTGAGACAAAAAAAAAACATTCTTGCTGCAGCAAAGTTTGGCATATCTAGGAATAACATTTCAATAGGAAGGTCATGTTTGAGGGTCAAGTAAAGTTCAGCCATGAGGGACAGATAAAACAACAGCCAACAGGTAATAGCAAAAACCTAGACATCACCTAGTGGCCAGTATGAGACTGAATTGCGGTGCTTTCGCATCTTAACTTTTATAATAACATGCATTGTTGGTGTTAAACCCTACATGGCCCCGGCTATTTTGAAATTGCATAGCACAGGGAGGAGGGGGGAGGGGGCAAATACAGCCCCCCCCCCCCCCCAAGATCTCGACCGTAGATTGGATAGTCAATTTTGATTAATATTTTGTTAAAGTTATTTCTTTAACATAATACAAATTACATTAGGATAATATTTTCCTGACAGGTACTAATAACAGCCCCTGAATTAAGGATGACAAGCATTCATGTGTAGAACATCTTATAATGAGTGTACATATCAGACCAGGCTTGAACTCAGGTTCCATCCACTTTAACCAAGCACTCCAGAGCCATGTTGCATATAGGATTCAATTAGTGTAACTTATCATCAATGGTAACTACCATGTCAACATGCAGCCAATGAGCTCTCAGTATTGCACCTGTTGCAAGATCATTCTACTATATCTGGGGGAAGTATGTGGAAATTCCTTACCGCTATCACTCATTTCTTTTAAAAGGTCAGTCAGTGAACCAACGAATGAAGTCCTAATTGAACTCTTGCCTGTACCTACCTGTCATCAGTTCATCATTGAAAGCAACAGCCTGCTGATGATTCTTGTCATGACTGCTCGGGGGATTTCTGGATATGTTCAGTGAGGACGGGGGAGATGCCTCATTGCTGTATGCTCCTAAAAAACAGACAATAAAATAATTCAATGGTAATAAGTGCATAGTCTTATAGAAAACAGGTTTAATTGTTCTCCCATTTTCTTTCCTCTGCTTTTCCTTTGTCTCTCTCTCTCTCATCTCTCATCTCTCATCTCTCATCTCTCATCTCTCATCTCTCATCTCTCATCTCTCATCTCTCATCTCTCATCTCTCATCTCTCATCTCTCATCTCTCATCTCTCTCTCTCTCTCTCTCTCTCTCTCTCTCTCTCTCTCATGTCACAAGATGCAGGTCATCACTACAGTACACACCCTCTCCTCCCAGCCACTGTTCTTGGCCTGCCATAGAGGGCAGTGTTGAGACCAGAGGCTGTGCCGAGGCAGCTCCCTGTGCTTCTTGCTGTGGATCCATGGTAGTCTTAGATCCAGTCTCATCATCTAAAATCAAAACAGCAAAGTGATTGTGGATATGTTATTAGTTTGAATGAAGGTAATCTATTATATTTGCGTAGTACTTATTAAAGGGCATATGTACTATTCTGGAAAGACAAACAGGCCTTCAAAAGGTGATCGTGAGCAATCTTCTTGCCAATGGTCTTAAATTCATGTATTGTCCATTTTAGACACTTGCTGAAAGTTTGTTGTCCTCAAATGATCCATACTTGGAGTAATTAGTGACTAAATCACAAATCCTCAGACTGTTCGGGCCATTTATGTTTATGTTTATGCTAATAAACATTTATCGATATTACTGCTGATTTGATTGGTCACATTTTCTTAGTCGTTATACTTGCATAATAATAAGGAAACATGACTAATGGAGAAGATTTGCACCAAATTGCTTCCAATGAACAATCTATTTAATAACTAGTGTCCTCTTGAAATTGAGACAAAAAAAAAACATTCTTGCTGCAGCAAAGTTTGGCATATCTAGGAATAACATTTCAATAGGAAGGTCATGTTTGAGGGTCAAGTAAAGTTCAGCCATGAGGGACAGATAAAACAACAGCCAACAGGTAATAGCAAAAACCTAGACATCACCTAGTGGCCAGTATGAGACTGAATTGCGGTGCTTTCGCATCTTAACTTTTATAATAACATGCATTGTTGGTGTTAAACCCTACATGGCCCCGGCTTTTTTGAAATTGCATAGCACAGGGAGGAGGGGGGAGGGGGCAAATACAGCCCCCCCCCCCCCCCCAAGATCTCGACCGTAGATTGGATAGTCAATTTTGATTAATATTTTGTTAAAGTTATTTCTTTAACATAATACAAATTACATTAGGATAATATTTTCCTGACAGGTACTAATAACAGCCCCTGAATTAAGGATGACAAGCATTCATGTGTAGAACATCTTATAATGAGTGTACATATCAGACCAGGCTTGAACTCAGGTTCCATCCACTTTAACCAAGCACTCCAGAGCCATGTTGCATATAGGATTCAATTAGTGTAACTTATCATCAATGGTAACTACCATGTCAACATGCAGCCAATGAGCTCTCAGTATTGCACCTGTTGCAAGATCATTCTACTATATCTGGGGGAAGTATGTGGAAATTCCTTACCGCTATCACTCATTTCTTTTAAAAGGTCAGTCAGTGAACCAACGAATGAAGTCCTAATTGAACTCTTGCCTGTACCTACCTGTCATCAGTTCATCATTGAAAGCAACAGCCTGCTGATGATTCTTGTCATGACTGCTCGGGGGATTTCTGGATATGTTCAGTGAGGACGGGGGAGATGCCTCATTGCTGTATGCTCCTAAAAAACAGACAATAAAATAATTCAATGGTAATAAGTGCATAGTCTTATAGAAAACAGGTTTAATTGTTCTCCCATTTTCTTTCCTCTGCTTTTCCTTTGTCTCTCTCTCTCTCATCTCTCATCTCTCATCTCTCATCTCTCATCTCTCATCTCTCATCTCTCATCTCTCATCTCTCATCTCTCATCTCTCATCTCTCATCTCTCATCTCTCTCTCTCTCTCTCTCTCTCTCTCTCTCTCTCTCTCATGTCACAAGATGCAGGTCATCACTACAGTACACACCCTCTCCTCCCAGCCACTGTTCTTGGCCTGCCATAGAGGGCAGTGTTGAGACCAGAGGCTGTGCCGAGGCAGCTCCCTGTGCTTCTTGCTGTGGATCCATGGTAGTCTTAGATCCAGTCTCATCATCTAAAATCAAAACAGCAAAGTGATTGTGGATATGTTATTAGTTTGAATGAAGGTAATCTATTATATTTGCGTAGTACTTATTAAAGGGCATATGTACTATTCTGGAAAGACAAACAGGCCTTCAAAAGGTGATCGTGAGCAATCTTCTTGCCAATGGTCTTAAATTCATGTATTGTCCATTTTAGACACTTGCTGAAAGTTTGTTGTCCTCAAATGATCCATACTTGGAGTAATTAGTGACTAAATCACAAATCCTCAGACTGTTCGGGCCATTTATGTTTATGTTTATGCTAATAAACATTTATCGATATTACTGCTGATTTGATTGGTCACATTTTCTTAGTCGTTATACTTGCATAATAATAAGGAAACATGACTAATGGAGAAGATTTGCACCAAATTGCTTCCAATGAACAATCTATTTAATAACTAGTGTCCTCTTGAAATTGAGACAAAAAAAAAACATTCTTGCTGCAGCAAAGTTTGGCATATCTAGGAATAACATTTCAATAGGAAGGTCATGTTTGAGGGTCAAGTAAAGTTCAGCCATGAGGGACAGATAAAACAACAGCCAACAGGTAATAGCAAAAACCTAGACATCACCTAGTGGCCAGTATGAGACTGAATTGCGGTGCTTTCGCATCTTAACTTTTATAATAACATGCCTTGTTGGTGTTAAACCCTACATGGCCCCGGCTATTTTGAAATTGCATAGCACAGGGAGGAGGGGGGAGGGGGCAAATACAGCCCCCCCCCCCCCCCCCCCAAGATCTCGACCGTAGATTGGATAGTCAATTTTGATTAATATTTTGTTAAAGTTATTTCTTTAACATAATACAAATTACATTAGGATAATATTTTCCTGACAGGTACTAATAACAGCCCCTGAATTAAGGATGACAAGCATTCATGTGTAGAACATCTTATAATGAGTGTACATATCAGACCAGGCTTGAACTCAGGTTCCATCCACTTTAACCAAGCACTCCAGAGCCATGTTGCATATAGGATTCAATTAGTGTAACTTATCATCAATGGTAACTACCATGTCAACATGCAGCCAATGAGCTCTCAGTATTGCACCTGTTGCAAGATCATTCTACTATATCTGGGGGAAGTATGTGGAAATTCCTTACCGCTATCACTCATTTCTTTTAAAAGGTCAGTCAGTGAACCAACGAAATGAAGTCCTAATTGAACTCTTGCCTGTACCTACCTGTCATCAGTTCATCATTGAAAGCAACAGCCTGCTGATGATTCTTGTCATGACTGCTCGGGGGATTTCTGGATATGTTCAGTGAGGACGGGGGAGATGCCTCATTGCTGTATGCTCCTAAAAAACAGACAATAAAATAATTCAATGGTAATAAGTGCATAGTCTTATAGAAAACAGGTTTAATTGTTCTCCCATTTTCTTTCCTCTGCTTTTCCTTTGTCTCTCTCTCTCTCTCTCTCATCTCTCATCTCTCATCTCTCATCTCTCATCTCTCATCTCTCATCTCTCATCTCTCATCTCTCATCTCTCATCTCTCATCTCTCATCTCTCATCTCTCATCTCTCATCTCTCTCTCTCTCTCTCTCTCTCTCTCTCTCTCTCTCTCATGTCACAAGATGCAGGTCATCACTACAGTACACACCCTCTCCTCCCAGCCACTGTTCTTGGCCTGCCATAGAGGGCAGTGTTGAGACCAGAGGCTGTGCCGAGGCAGCTCCCTGTGCTTCTTGCTGTGGATCCATGGTAGTCTTAGATCCAGTCTCATCATCTAAAATCAAAACAGCAAAGTGATTGTGGATATGTTATTAGTTTGAATGAAGGTAATCTATTATATTTGCGTAGTACTTATTAAAGGGCATATGTACTATTCTGGAAAGACAAACAGGCCTTCAAAAGGTGATCGTGAGCAATCTTCTTGCCAATGGTCTTAAATTCATGTATTGTCCATTTTAGACACTTGCTGAAAGTTTGTTGTCCTCAAATGATCCATACTTGGAGTAATTAGTGACTAAATCACAAATCCTCAGACTGTTTGGGCCATTTATGTTTATGTTTATGCTAATAAACATTTATCGATATTACTGCTGATTTGATTGGTCACATTTTCTTAGTCGTTATACTTGCATAATAATAAGGAAACATGACTAATGGAGAAGATTTGCACCAAATTGCTTCCAATGAACAATCTATTTAATAACTAGTGTCCTCTTGAAATTGAGACAAAAAAAAAACATTCTTGCTGCAGCAAAGTTTGGCATATCTAGGAATAACATTTCAATAGGAAGGTCATGTTTGAGGGTCAAGTAAAGTTCAGCCATGAGGGACAGATAAAACAACAGCCAACAGGTAATAGCAAAAACCTAGACATCACCTAGTGGCCAGTATGAGACTGAATTGCGGTGCTTTCGCATCTTAACTTTTATAATAACATGCATTGTTGGTGTTAAACCCTACATGGCCCCGGCTATTTTGAAATTGCATAGCACAGGGAGGAGGGGGGAGGGGGCAAATACAGCCCCCCCCCCCCCCCCCCAAGATCTCGACCGTAGATTGGATACTAGTCAATTTTGATTAATATTTTGTTAAAGTTATTTCTTTAACATAATACAAATTACATTAGGATAATATTTTCCTGACAGGTACTAATAACAGCCCCTGAATTAACCCTATATAGCCCGGGCTATTTTGAAATCGCATAGCCCGGGGGGGGGCAAAAACAGCCCCCCCCCTAAGATCTCGACCGTTGATCGCGCGATCGCGACGAAAATTGGCACGTACGTCGCCGATGCCATATTCTCCACAATTCAATTGTCAATTGCACCAAAATTATTCAAATTTATTTTTAATTAATTAATTATGCTAATTAAATGCATAAAAATCATAATTTGGTTGTAAATCTTTACATATAGCCCCAAAACTGCTAGATATCCGTTCAGACACTCTTCTTAGGATTATTATCAAATAAGGATTTTAAAAAATGGCACTATCAAAGTTTTTCTTATGTATTTTATTGTTTTTTTAATTTCTTATGTATTTCTTTGTTTTTTCGACTTATGTTTTTCATTGTTTTTTTTTATGGAAATCGTTGGCAACACTATTTCAGTCATGAATAACATGAAATCTATTGTTTTTCATCAGTAATAAGAGAAATAATGATAGATTTATGAATTTTGGCTAGATACAGAATTTGCATTGGATTTGTACAGGAAATCACATTTTTGAGCAATTTTTGGTCTCACATGCACATACAAAATGTTACGTAACTTCGGAACCGTGTACCCCCGTGTCGCAAATTTGGTCTTAAAAGTTGCGTGAGACTTGAAGGAAAAAATTCATGAAACGTCGCGGCGCGATCTTTTCGCGTTACAAATTTATTGCGAAAAATGTCGAGGGGGGGGCTGTTTTTGCCCCCCCCCCCGGGCTAGATAGGGTTAAGGATGACAAGCATTCATGTGTAGAACATCTTATAATGAGTGTACATATCAGACCAGGCTTGAACTCAGGTTCCATCCACTTTAACCAAGCACTCCAGAGCCATGTTGCATATAGGATTCAATTAGTGTAACTTATCATCAATGGTAACTACCATGTCAACATGCAGCCAATGAGCTCTCAGTATTGCACCTGTTGCAAGATCATTCTACTATATCTGGGGGAAGTATGTGGAAATTCCTTACCGCTATCACTCATTTCTTTTAAAAGGTCAGTCAGTGAACCAACGAATGAAGTCCTAATTGAACTCTTGCCTGTACCTACCTGTCATCAGTTCATCATTGAAAGCAACAGCCTGCTGATGATTCTTGTCATGACTGCTCGGGGGATTTCTGGATATGTTCAGTGAGGACGGGGGAGATGCCTCATTGCTGTATGCTCCTAAAAAACAGACAATAAAATAATTCAATGGTAATAAGTGCATAGCCTTATAGAAAACAGGTTTAATTGTTCTCCCATTTTCTTTCCTCTGCTTTTCCTTTGTCTCTCTCTCTCTCTCTCTCTCTCATCTCTCATCTCTCATCTCTCATCTCTCATCTCTCATCTCTCATCTCTCATCTCTCATCTCTCATCTCTCATCTCTCATCTCTCATCTCTCATCTCTCATCTCTCATCTCTAATCTCTCATCTCTCATCTCTCTCTCTCTCTCTCTCTCTCTCTCTCTCTCATGTCACAAGATGCAGGTCATCACTACAGTACACACCCTCTCCTCCCAGCCACTGTTCTTGGCCTGCCATAGAGGGCAGTGTTGAGACCAGAGGCTGTGCCGAGGCAGCTCCCTGTGCTTCTTGCTGTGGATCCATGGTAGTCTTAGATCCAGTCTCATCATCTAAAATCAAAACAGCAAAGTGATTGTGGATATGTTATTAGTTTGAATGAAGGTAATCTATTATATTTGCGTAGTACTTATTAAAGGGCATATGTACTATTCTGGAAAGACAAACAGGCCTTCAAAAGGTGATCGTGAGCAATCTTCTTGCCAATGGTCTTAAATTCATGTATTGTCCATTTTAGACACTTGCTGAAAGTTTGTTGTCCTCAAATGATCCATACTTGGAGTAATTAGTGACTAAATCACAAATCCTCAGACTGTTCGGGCCATTTATGTTTATGTTTATGCTAATAAACATTTATCGATATTACTGCTGATTTGATTGGTCACATTTTCTTAGTCGTTATACTTGCATAATAATAAGGAAACATGACTAATGGAGAAGATTTGCACCAAATTGCTTCCAATGAACAATCTATTTAATAACTAGTGTCCTCTTGAAATTGAGACAAAAAAAAAACATTCTTGCTGCAGCAAAGTTTGGCATATCTAGGAATAACATTTCAATAGGAAGGTCATGTTTGAGGGTCAAGTAAAGTTCAGCCATGAGGGACAGATAAAACAACAGCCAACAGGTAATAGCAAAAACCTAGACATCACCTAGTGGCCAGTATGAGACTGAATTGCGGTGCTTTCGCATCTTAACTTTTATAATAACATGCATTGTTGGTGTTAAACCCTACATGGCCCCGGCTATTTTGAAATTGCATAGCACAGGGAGGAGGGGGGAGGGGGCAAATACAGCCCCCCCCCCCCCCCCAAGATCTCGACCGTAGATTGGATAGTCAATTTTGATTAATATTTTGTTAAAGTTATTTCTTTAACATAATACAAATTACATTAGGATAATATTTTCCTGACAGGTACTAATAACAGCCCCTGAATTAAGGATGACAAGCATTCATGTGTAGAACATCTTATAATGAGTGTACATATCAGACCAGGCTTGAACTCAGGTTCCATCCACTTTAACCAAGCACTCCAGAGCCATGTTGCATATAGGATTCAATTAGTGTAACTTATCATCAATGGTAACTACCATGTCAACATGCAGCCAATGAGCTCTCAGTATTGCACCTGTTGCAAGATCATTCTACTATATCTGGGGGAAGTATGTGGAAATTCCTTACCGCTATCACTCATTTCTTTTAAAAGGTCAGTCAGTGAACCAACGAATGAAGTCCTAATTGAACTCTTGCCTGTACCTACCTGTCATCAGTTCATCATTGAAAGCAACAGCCTGCTGATGATTCTTGTCATGACTGCTCGGGGGATTTCTGGATATGTTCAGTGAGGACGGGGGAGATGCCTCATTGCTGTATGCTCCTAAAAAACAGACAATAAAATAATTCAATGGTAATAAGTGCATAGTCTTATAGAAAACAGGTTTAATTGTTCTCCCATTTTCTTTCCTCTGCTTTTCCTTTGTCTCTCTCTCTCTCTCTCTCATCTCTCATCTCTCATCTCTCATCTCTCATCTCTCATCTCTCATCTCTCATCTCACATCTCTCATCTCTCATCTCTCATCTCTCATCTCTCATCTCTCATCTCTCATCTCTCATCTCTCATCTCTCATCTCTCATCTCTCATCTCTCATCTCTCATCTCTCATCTCTCATCTCTCATCTCTCATCTCTCATCTCTCATCTCTCATCTCTCATCTCTCATCTCTCTCTCTCTCTCTCTCTCTCTCTCTCTCTCTCTCTCTCTCATGTCACAAGATGCAGGTCATCACTACAGTACACACCCTCTCCTCCCAGCCACTGTTCTTGGCCTGCCATAGAGGGCAGTGTTGAGACCAGAGGCTGTGCCGAGGCAGCTCCCTGTGCTTCTTGCTGTGGATCCATGGTAGTCTTAGATCCAGTCTCATCATCTAAAATCAAAACAGCAAAGTGATTGTGGATATGTTATTAGTTTGAATGAAGGTAATCTATTATATTTGCGTAGTACTTATTAAAGGGCATATGTACTATTCTGGAAAGACAAACAGGCCTTCAAAAGGTGATCGTGAGCAATCTTCTTGCCAATGGTCTTAAATTCATGTATTGTCCATTTTAGACACTTGCTGAAAGTTTGTTGTCCTCAAATGATCCATACTTGGAGTAATTAGTGACTAAATCACAAATCCTCAGACTGTTCGGGCCATTTATGTTTATGTTTATGCTAATAAACATTTATCGATATTACTGCTGATTTGATTGGTCACATTTTCTTAGTCGTTATACTTGCATAATAATAAGGAAACATGACTAATGGAGAAGATTTGCACCAAATTGCTTCCAATGAACAATCTATTTAATAACTAGTGTCCTCTTGAAATTGAGACAAAAAAAAAACATTCTTGCTGCAGCAAAGTTTGGCATATCTAGGAATAACATTTCAATAGGAAGGTCATGTTTGAGGGTCAAGTAAAGTTCAGCCATGAGGGACAGATAAAACAACAGCCAACAGGTAATAGCAAAAACCTAGACATCACCTAGTGGCCAGTATGAGACTGAATTGCGGTGCTTTCGCATCTTAACTTTTATAATAACATGCATTGTTGGTGTTAAACCCTACATGGCCCCGGCTATTTTGAAATTGCATAGCACAGGGAGGAGGGGGGAGGGGGCAAATACAGCCCCCCCCCCCCCAAGATCTCGACCGTAGATTGGATAGTCAATTTTGATTAATATTTTGTTAAAGTTATTTCTTTAACATAATACAAATTACATTAGGATAATATTTTCCTGACAGGTACTAATAACAGCCCCTGAATTAACCCTATATAGCCCGGGCTATTTTGAAATCGCATAGCTCGGGGGGGGGCAAAAACAGCCCCCCCCCCCTAAGATCTCGACCGTTGATCGCGCGATCGCGACGAAAATTGGCACGTACGTCGCCGATGCCATATTCTCCACAATTCAATTGTCAATTGCACCAAAATTATTCAAATTTATTTTTAATTAATTAATTATGCTAATTAAATGCATAAAAATCATAATTTGGTTGTAAATCTTTACATATAGCCCCAAAACTGCTAGATATCCGTTCAGACACTCTTCTTAGGATTATTATCAAATAAGGATTTTAAAAAATGGCACTATCAAAGTTTTTCTTATGTATTTTATTGTTTTTTTAATTTCTTATGTATTTCTTTGTTTTTTCGACTTATGTTTTTCATTGTTTTTTTTTATGGAAATCGTTGGCAACACTATTTCAGTCATAAATAACATGAAATCTATTGTTTTTCATCAGTAATAAGAGAAATAATGATAGATTTATGAATTTTGGCTAGATACAGAATTTGCATTGGATTTGTACAGGAAATCACATTTTTGAGCAATTTTTGGTCTCACATGCACATACAAAATGTTACGTAACTTCGGAACCGTGTACCCCCGTGTCGCAAATTTGGTCTTAAAAGTTGCGTGAGACTTGAAGGAAAAAATTCATGAAACGTCGCGGCGCGATCTTTTCGCGTTACAAATTTATTGCGAAAAATGTCGAGGGGGGGGCTGTTTTTGCCCCCCCCCCGGGCTAGATAGGGTTAAGGATGACAAGCATTCATGTGTAGAACATCTTATAATGAGTGTACATATCAGACCAGGCTTGAACTCAGGTTCCATCCACTTTAACCAAGCACTCCAGAGCCATGTTGCATATAGGATTCAATTAGTGTAACTTATCATCAATGGTAACTACCATGTCAACATGCAGCCAATGAGCTCTCAGTATTGCACCTGTTGCAAGATCATTCTACTATATCTGGGGGAAGTATGTGGAAATTCCTTACCGCTATCACTCATTTCTTTTAAAAGGTCAGTCAGTGAACCAACGAATGAAGTCCTAATTGAACTCTTGCCTGTACCTACCTGTCATCAGTTCATCATTGAAAGCAACAGCCTGCTGATGATTCTTGTCATGACTGCTCGGGGGATTTCTGGATATGTTCAGTGAGGACGGGGGAGATGCCTCATTGCTGTATGCTCCTAAAAAACAGACAATAAAATAATTCAATGGTAATAAGTGCATAGCCTTATAGAAAACAGGTTTAATTGTTCTCCCATTTTCTTTCCTCTGCTTTTCCTTTGTCTCTCTCTCTCTCTCTCTCTCTCATCTCTCATCTCTCATCTCTCATCTCTCATCTCTCATCTCTCATCTCTCATCTCTCATCTCTCATCTCTCATCTCTCATCTCTCATCTCTCATCTCTCATCTCTCATCTCTCATCTCTCATCTCTCATCTCTCATCTCTCATCTCTCTCTCTCTCTCTCTCTCTCTCTCTCTCTCTCTCTCATGTCACAAGATGCAGGTCATCACTACAGTACACACCCTCTCCTCCCAGCCACTGTTCTTGGCCTGCCATAGAGGGCAGTGTTGAGACCAGAGGCTGTGCCGAGGCAGCTCCCTGTGCTTCTTGCTGTGGATCCATGGTAGTCTTAGATCCAGTCTCATCATCTAAAATCAAAACAGCAAAGTGATTGTGGATATGTTATTAGTTTGAATGAAGGTAATCTATTATATTTGCGTAGTACTTATTAAAGGGCATATGTACTATTCTGGAAAGACAAACAGGCCTTCAAAAGGTGATCGTGAGCAATCTTCTTGCCAATGGTCTTAAATTCATGTATTGTCCATTTTAGACACTTGCTGAAAGTTTGTTGTCCTCAAATGATCCATACTTGGAGTAATTAGTGACTAAATCACAAATCCTCAGACTGTTCGGGCCATTTATGTTTATGTTTATGCTAATAAACATTTATCGATATTACTGCTGATTTGATTGGTCACATTTTCTTAGTCGTTATACTTGCATAATAATAAGGAAACATGACTAATGGAGAAGATTTGCACCAAATTGCTTCCAATGAACAATCTATTTAATAACTAGTGTCCTCTTGAAATTGAGACAAAAAAAAAACATTCTTGCTGCAGCAAAGTTTGGCATATCTAGGAATAACATTTCAATAGGAAGGTCATGTTTGAGGGTCAAGTAAAGTTCAGCCATGAGGGACAGATAAAACAACAGCCAACAGGTAATAGCAAAAACCTAGACATCACCTAGTGGCCAGTATGAGACTGAATTGCGGTGCTTTCGCATCTTAACTTTTATAATAACATGCATTGTTGGTGTTAAACCCTACATGGCCCCGGCTATTTTGAAATTGCATAGCACAGGGAGGAGGGGGGAGGGGGCAAATACAGCCCCCCCCCCCCAAGATCTCGACCGTAGATTGGATAGTCAATTTTGATTAATATTTTGTTAAAGTTATTTCTTTAACATAATACAAATTACATTAGGATAATATTTTCCTGACAGGTACTAATAACAGCCCCTGAATTAACCCTATATAGCCCGGGCTATTTTGAAATCGCATAGCCCGGGGGGGGGCAAAAACAGCCCCCCCCCTAAGATCTCGACCGTTGATCGCGCGATCGCGACGAAAATTGGCACGTACGTCGCCGATGCCATATTCTCCACAATTCAATTGTCAATTGCACCAAAATTATTCAAATTTATTTTTAATTAATTAATTATGCTAATTAAATGCATAAAAATCATAATTTGGTTGTAAATCTTTACATATAGCCCCAAAACTGCTAGATATCCGTTCAGACACTCTTCTTAGGATTATTATCAAATAAGGATTTTAAAAAATGGCACTATCAAAGTTTTTCTTATGTATTTTATTGTTTTTTTAATTTCTTATGTATTTCTTTGTTTTTTCGACTTATGTTTTTCATTGTTTTTTTTTATGGAAATCGTTGGCAACACTATTTCAGTCATAAATAACATGAAATCTATTGTTTTTCATCAGTAATAAGAGAAATAATGATAGATTTATGAATTTTGGCTAGATACAGAATTTGCATTGGATTTGTACAGGAAATCACATTTTTGAGCAATTTTTGGTCTCACATGCACATACAAAATGTTACGTAACTTCGGAACCGTGTACCCCCGTGTCGCAAATTTGGTCTTAAAAGTTGCGTGAGACTTGAAGGAAAAAATTCATGAAACGTCGCGGCGCGATCTTTTCGCGTTACAAATTTATTGCGAAAAATGTCGAGGGGGGGGCTGTTTTTGCCCCCCCCCCGGGCTAGATAGGGTTAAGGATGACAAGCATTCATGTGTAGAACATCTTATAATGAGTGTACATATCAGACCAGGCTTGAACTCAGGTTCCATCCACTTTAACCAAGCACTCCAGAGCCATGTTGCATATAGGATTCAATTAGTGTAACTTATCATCAATGGTAACTACCATGTCAACATGCAGCCAATGAGCTCTCAGTATTGCACCTGTTGCAAGATCATTCTACTATATCTGGGGGAAGTATGTGGAAATTCCTTACCGCTATCACTCATTTCTTTTAAAAGGTCAGTCAGTGAACCAACGAATGAAGTCCTAATTGAACTCTTGCCTGTACCTACCTGTCATCAGTTCATCATTGAAAGCAACAGCCTGCTGATGATTCTTGTCATGACTGCTCGGGGGATTTCTGGATATGTTCAGTGAGGACGGGGGAGATGCCTCATTGCTGTATGCTCCTAAAAAACAGACAATAAAATAATTCAATGGTAATAAGTGCATAGTCTTATAGAAAACAGGTTTAATTGTTCTCCCATTTTCTTTCCTCTGCTTTTCCTTTGTCTCTCTCTCTCTCTCTCTCATCTCTCATCTCTCATCTCTCATCTCTCATCTCTCATCTCTCATCTCTCATCTCACATCTCTCATCTCTCATCTCTCATCTCTCATCTCTCATCTCTCATCTCTCATCTCTCATCTCTCATCTCTCATCTCTCATCTCTCATCTCTCATCTCTCATCTCTCATCTCTCATCTCTCATCTCTCATCTCTCATCTCTCATCTCTCATCTCTCATCTCTCATCTCTCATCTCTCATCTCTCATCTCTCATCTCTCATCTCTCATCTCTCATCTCTCATCTCTCTCTCTCTCTCTCTCTCTCTCTCTCTCTCTCTCATGTCACAAGATGCAGGTCATCACTACAGTACACACCCTCTCCTCCCAGCCACTGTTCTTGGCCTGCCATAGAGGGCAGTGTTGAGACCAGAGGCTGTGCCGAGGCAGCTCCCTGTGCTTCTTGCTGTGGATCCATGGTAGTCTTAGATCCAGTCTCATCATCTAAAATCAAAACAGCAAAGTGATTGTGGATATGTTATTAGTTTGAATGAAGGTAATCTATTATATTTGCGTAGTACTTATTAAAGGGCATATGTACTATTCTGGAAAGACAAACAGGCCTTCAAAAGGTGATCGTGAGCAATCTTCTTGCCAATGGTCTTAAATTCATGTATTGTCCATTTTAGACACTTGCTGAAAGTTTGTTGTCCTCAAATGATCCATACTTGGAGTAATTAGTGACTAAATCACAAATCCTCAGACTGTTCGGGCCATTTATGTTTATGTTTATGCTAATAAACATTTATCGATATTACTGCTGATTTGATTGGTCACATTTTCTTAGTCGTTATACTTGCATAATAATAAGGAAACATGACTAATGGAGAAGATTTGCACCAAATTGCTTCCAATGAACAATCTATTTAATAACTAGTGTCCTCTTGAAATTGAGACAAAAAAAAAACATTCTTGCTGCAGCAAAGTTTGGCATATCTAGGAATAACATTTCAATAGGAAGGTCATGTTTGAGGGTCAAGTAAAGTTCAGCCATGAGGGACAGATAAAACAACAGCCAACAGGTAATAGCAAAAACCTAGACATCACCTAGTGGCCAGTATGAGACTGAATTGCGGTGCTTTCGCATCTTAACTTTTATAATAACATGCATTGTTGGTGTTAAACCCTACATGGCCCCGGCTATTTTGAAATTGCATAGCACAGGGAGGAGGGGGGAGGGGGCAAATACAGCCCCCCCCCCCCCCCCCCAAGATCTCGACCGTAGATTGGATAGTCAATTTTGATTAATATTTTGTTAAAGTTATTTCTTTAACATAATACAAATTACATTAGGATAATATTTTCCTGACAGGTACTAATAACAGCCCCTGAATTAACCCTATATAGCCCGGGCTATTTTGAAATCGCATAGCCCGGGGGGGGGCAAAAACAGCCCCCCCCCTAAGATCTCGACCGTTGATCGCGCGATCGCGACGAAAATTGGCACGTACGTCGCCGATGCCATATTCTCCACAATTCAATTGTCAATTGCACCAAAATTATTCAAATTTATTTTTAATTAATTAATTATGCTAATTAAATGCATAAAAATCATAATTTGGTTGTAAATCTTTACATATAGCCCCAAAACTGCTAGATATCCGTTCAGACACTCTTCTTAGGATTATTATCAAATAAGGATTTTAAAAAATGGCACTATCAAAGTTTTTCTTATGTATTTTATTGTTTTTTTAATTTCTTATGTATTTCTTTGTTTTTTCGACTTATGTTTTTCATTGTTTTTTTTTATGGAAATCGTTGGCAACACTATTTCAGTCATGAATAACATGAAATCTATTGTTTTTCATCAGTAATAAGAGAAATAATGATAGATTTATGAATTTTGGCTAGATACAGAATTTGCATTGGATTTGTACAGGAAATCACATTTTTGAGCAATTTTTGGTCTCACATGCACATACAAAATGTTACGTAACTTCGGAACCGTGTACCCCCGTGTCGCAAATTTGGTCTTAAAAGTTGCGTGAGACTTGAAGGAAAAAATTCATGAAACGTCGCGGCGCGATCTTTTCGCGTTACAAATTTATTGCGAAAAATGTCGAGGGGGGGGCTGTTTTTGCCCCCCCCCCCGGGCTAGATAGGGTTAAGGATGACAAGCATTCATGTGTAGAACATCTTATAATGAGTGTACATATCAGACCAGGCTTGAACTCAGGTTCCATCCACTTTAACCAAGCACTCCAGAGCCATGTTGCATATAGGATTCAATTAGTGTAACTTATCATCAATGGTAACTACCATGTCAACATGCAGCCAATGAGCTCTCAGTATTGCACCTGTTGCAAGATCATTCTACTATATCTGGGGGAAGTATGTGGAAATTCCTTACCGCTATCACTCATTTCTTTTAAAAGGTCAGTCAGTGAACCAACGAATGAAGTCCTAATTGAACTCTTGCCTGTACCTACCTGTCATCAGTTCATCATTGAAAGCAACAGCCTGCTGATGATTCTTGTCATGACTGCTCGGGGGATTTCTGGATATGTTCAGTGAGGACGGGGGAGATGCCTCATTGCTGTATGCTCCTAAAAAACAGACAATAAAATAATTCAATGGTAATAAGTGCATAGTCTTATAGAAAACAGGTTTAATTGTTCTCCCATTTTCTTTCCTCTGCTTTTCCTTTGTCTCTCTCTCTCTCTCTCTCATCTCTCATCTCTCATCTCTCATCTCTCATCTCTCATCTCTCATCTCTCATCTCACATCTCTCATCTCTCATCTCTCATCTCTCATCTCTCATCTCTCATCTCTCATCTCTCATCTCTCATCTCTCATCTCTCATCTCTCATCTCTCATCTCTCATCTCTCATCTCTCATCTCTCATCTCTCATCTCTCATCTCTCATCTCTCTCTCTCTCTCTCTCTCTCTCTCTCTCTCTCTCTCTCTCATGTCACAAGATGCAGGTCATCACTACAGTACACACCCTCTCCTCCCAGCCACTGTTCTTGGCCTGCCATAGAGGGCAGTGTTGAGACCAGAGGCTGTGCCGAGGCAGCTCCCTGTGCTTCTTGCTGTGGATCCATGGTAGTCTTAGATCCAGTCTCATCATCTAAAATCAAAACAGCAAAGTGATTGTGGATATGTTATTAGTTTGAATGAAGGTAATCTATTATATTTGCGTAGTACTTATTAAAGGGCATATGTACTATTCTGGAAAGACAAACAGGCCTTCAAAAGGTGATCGTGAGCAATCTTCTTGCCAATGGTCTTAAATTCATGTATTGTCCATTTTAGACACTTGCTGAAAGTTTGTTGTCCTCAAATGATCCATACTTGGAGTAATTAGTGACTAAATCACAAATCCTCAGACTGTTCGGGCCATTTATGTTTATGTTTATGCTAATAAACATTTATCGATATTACTGCTGATTTGATTGGTCACATTTTCTTAGTCGTTATACTTGCATAATAATAAGGAAACATGACTAATGGAGAAGATTTGCACCAAATTGCTTCCAATGAACAATCTATTTAATAACTAGTGTCCTCTTGAAATTGAGACAAAAAAAAAACATTCTTGCTGCAGCAAAGTTTGGCATATCTAGGAATAACATTTCAATAGGAAGGTCATGTTTGAGGGTCAAGTAAAGTTCAGCCATGAGGGACAGATAAAACAACAGCCAACAGGTAATAGCAAAAACCTAGACATCACCTAGTGGCCAGTATGAGACTGAATTGCGGTGCTTTCGCATCTTAACTTTTATAATAACATGCATTGTTGGTGTTAAACCCTACATGGCCCCGGCTATTTTGAAATTGCATAGCACAGGGAGGAGGGGGGAGGGGGCAAATACAGCCCCCCCCCCCCCCCCCCAAGATCTCGACCGTAGATTGGATAGTCAATTTTGATTAATATTTTGTTAAAGTTATTTCTTTAACATAATACAAATTACATTAGGATAATATTTTCCTGACAGGTACTAATAACAGCCCCTGAATTAAGGATGACAAGCATTCATGTGTAGAACATCTTATAATGAGTGTACATATCAGACCAGGCTTGAACTCAGGTTCCATCCACTTTAACCAAGCACTCCAGAGCCATGTTGCATATAGGATTCAATTAGTGTAACTTATCATCAATGGTAACTACCATGTCAACATGCAGCCAATGAGCTCTCAGTATTGCACCTGTTGCAAGATCATTCTACTATATCTGGGGGAAGTATGTGGAAATTCCTTACCGCTATCACTCATTTCTTTTAAAAGGTCAGTCAGTGAACCAACGAATGAAGTCCTAATTGAACTCTTGCCTGTACCTACCTGTCATCAGTTCATCATTGAAAGCAACAGCCTGCTGATGATTCTTGTCATGACTGCTCGGGGGATTTCTGGATATGTTCAGTGAGGACGGGGGAGATGCCTCATTGCTGTATGCTCCTAAAAAACAGACAATAAAATAATTCAATGGTAATAAGTGCATAGTCTTATAGAAAACAGGTTTAATTGTTCTCCCATTTTCTTTCCTCTGCTTTTCCTTTGTCTCTCTCTCTCTCTCTCTCATCTCTCATCTCTCATCTCTCATCTCTCATCTCTCATCTCTCATCTCTCATCTCTCATCTCACATCTCTCATCTCTCATCTCTCATCTCTCATCTCTCATCTCTCATCTCTCATCTCTCATCTCTCATCTCTCATCTCTCATCTCTCATCTCTCATCTCTCATCTCTCATCTCTCATCTCTCATCTCTCATCTCTCATCTCTCATCTCTCATCTCTCATCTCTCATCTCTCATCTCTCATCTCTCATCTCTCATCTCTCATCTCTCATCTCTCTCTCTCTCTCTCTCTCTCTCTCTCTCTCTCTCTCTCTCATGTCACAAGATGCAGGTCATCACTACAGTACACACCCTCTCCTCCCAGCCACTGTTCTTGGCCTGCCATAGAGGGCAGTGTTGAGACCAGAGGCTGTGCCGAGGCAGCTCCCTGTGCTTCTTGCTGTGGATCCATGGTAGTCTTAGATCCAGTCTCATCATCTAAAATCAAAACAGCAAAGTGATTGTGGATATGTTATTAGTTTGAATGAAGGTAATCTATTATATTTGCGTAGTACTTATTAAAGGGCATATGTACTATTCTGGAAAGACAAACAGGCCTTCAAAAGGTGATCGTGAGCAATCTTCTTGCCAATGGTCTTAAATTCATGTATTGTCCATTTTAGACACTTGCTGAAAGTTTGTTGTCCTCAAATGATCCATACTTGGAGTAATTAGTGACTAAATCACAAATCCTCAGACTGTTCGGGCCATTTATGTTTATGTTTATGCTAATAAACATTTATCGATATTACTGCTGATTTGATTGGTCACATTTTCTTAGTCGTTATACTTGCATAATAATAAGGAAACATGACTAATGGAGAAGATTTGCACCAAATTGCTTCCAATGAACAATCTATTTAATAACTAGTGTCCTCTTGAAATTGAGACAAAAAAAAAACATTCTTGCTGCAGCAAAGTTTGGCATATCTAGGAATAACATTTCAATAGGAAGGTCATGTTTGAGGGTCAAGTAAAGTTCAGCCATGAGGGACAGATAAAACAACAGCCAACAGGTAATAGCAAAAACCTAGACATCACCTAGTGGCCAGTATGAGACTGAATTGCGGTGCTTTCGCATCTTAACTTTTATAATAACATGCATTGTTGGTGTTAAACCCTACATGGCCCCGGCTATTTTGAAATTGCATAGCACAGGGAGGAGGGGGGAGGGGGCAAATACAGCCCCCCCCCCCCCCCCCCAAGATCTCGACCGTAGATTGGATAGTCAATTTTGATTAATATTTTGTTAAAGTTATTTCTTTAACATAATACAAATTACATTAGGATAATATTTTCCTGACAGGTACTAATAACAGCCCCTGAATTAACCCTATATAGCCCGGGCTATTTTGAAATCGCATAGCCCGGGGGGGGGCAAAAACAGCCCCCCCCCTAAGATCTCGACCGTTGATCGCGCGATCGCGACGAAAATTGGCACGTACGTCGCCGATGCCATATTCTCCACAATTCAATTGTCAATTGCACCAAAATTATTCAAATTTATTTTTAATTAATTAATTATGCTAATTAAATGCATAAAAATCATAATTTGGTTGTAAATCTTTACATATAGCCCCAAAACTGCTAGATATCCGTTCAGACACTCTTCTTAGGATTATTATCAAATAAGGATTTTAAAAAATGGCACTATCAAAGTTTTTCTTATGTATTTTATTGTTTTTTTAATTTCTTATGTATTTCTTTGTTTTTTCGACTTATGTTTTTCATTGTTTTTTTTTATGATACAGAATTTGCATTGGATTTGTACAGGAAATCACATTTTTGAGCAATTTTTGGTCTCACATGCACATACAAAATGTTACGTAACTTCGGAACCGTGTACCCCCGTGTCGCAAATTTGGTCTTAAAAGTTGCGTGAGACTTGAAGGAAAAAATTCATGAAACGTCGCGGCGCGATCTTTTCGCGTTACAAATTTATTGCGAAAAATGTCGAGGGGGGGGCTGTTTTTGCCCCCCCCCCCGGGCTAGATAGGGTTAAGGATGACAAGCATTCATGTGTAGAACATCTTATAATGAGTGTACATATCAGACCAGGCTTGAACTCAGGTTCCATCCACTTTAACCAAGCACTCCAGAGCCATGTTGCATATAGGATTCAATTAGTGTAACTTATCATCAATGGTAACTACCATGTCAACATGCAGCCAATGAGCTCTCAGTATTGCACCTGTTGCAAGATCATTCTACTATATCTGGGGGAAGTATGTGGAAATTCCTTACCGCTATCACTCATTTCTTTTAAAAGGTCAGTCAGTGAACCAACGAATGAAGTCCTAATTGAACTCTTGCCTGTACCTACCTGTCATCAGTTCATCATTGAAAGCAACAGCCTGCTGATGATTCTTGTCATGACTGCTCGGGGGATTTCTGGATATGTTCAGTGAGGACGGGGGAGATGCCTCATTGCTGTATGCTCCTAAAAAACAGACAATAAAATAATTCAATGGTAATAAGTGCATAGTCTTATAGAAAACAGGTTTAATTGTTCTCCCATTTTCTTTCCTCTGCTTTTCCTTTGTCTCTCTCTCTCTCTCTCTCATCTCTCATCTCTCATCTCTCATCTCTCATCTCTCATCTCTCATCTCTCATCTCTCATCTCTCATCTCTCATCTCTCATCTCTCATCTCTCATCTCTCATCTCTCATCTCTCATCTCTCATCTCTCATCTCTCATCTCTCATCTCTCATCTCTCATCTCTCATCTCTCATCTCTCATCTCTCATCTCTCATCTCTCATCTCTCATCTCTCATCTCTCATCTCTCATCTCTCATCTCTCATCTCTCATCTCTCATCTCTCTCTCTCTCTCTCTCTCTCTCTCTCTCTCTCTCTCATGTCACAAGATGCAGGTCATCACTACAGTACACACCCTCTCCTCCCAGCCACTGTTCTTGGCCTGCCATAGAGGGCAGTGTTGAGACCAGAGGCTGTGCCGAGGCAGCTCCCTGTGCTTCTTGCTGTGGATCCATGGTAGTCTTAGATCCAGTCTCATCATCTAAAATCAAAACAGCAAAGTGATTGTGGATATGTTATTAGTTTGAATGAAGGTAATCTATTATATTTGCGTAGTACTTATTAAAGGGCATATGTACTATTCTGGAAAGACAAACAGGCCTTCAAAAGGTGATCGTGAGCAATCTTCTTGCCAATGGTCTTAAATTCATGTATTGTCCATTTTAGACACTTGCTGAAAGTTTGTTGTCCTCAAATGATCCATACTTGGAGTAATTAGTGACTAAATCACAAATCCTCAGACTGTTCGGGCCATTTATGTTTATGTTTATGCTAATAAACATTTATCGATATTACTGCTGATTTGATTGGTCACATTTTCTTAGTCGTTATACTTGCATAATAATAAGGAAACATGACTAATGGAGAAGATTTGCACCAAATTGCTTCCAATGAACAATCTATTTAATAACTAGTGTCCTCTTGAAATTGAGACAAAAAAAAACATTCTTGCTGCAGCAAAGTTTGGCATATCTAGGAATAACATTTCAATAGGAAGGTCATGTTTGAGGGTCAAGTAAAGTTCAGCCATGAGGGACAGATAAAACAACAGCCAACAGGTAATAGCAAAAACCTAGACATCACCTAGTGGCCAGTATGAGACTGAATTGCGGTGCTTTCGCATCTTAACTTTTATAATAACATGCATTGTTGGTGTTAAACCCTACATGGCCCCGGCTATTTTGAAATTGCATAGCACAGGGAGGAGGGGGGAGGGGGCAAATACAGCCCCCCCCCCCCCCCCCCCAAGATCTCGACCGTAGATTGGATAGTCAATTTTGATTAATATTTTGTTAAAGTTATTTCTTTAACATAATACAAATTACATTAGGATAATATTTTCCTGACAGGTACTAATAACAGCCCCTGAATTAACCCTATATAGCCCGGGCTAGATAGGGTTAAGGATGACAAGCATTCATGTGTAGAACATCTTATAATGAGTGTACATATCAGACCAGGCTTGAACTCAGGTTCCATCCACTTTAACCAAGCACTCCAGAGCCATGTTGCATATAGGATTCAATTAGTGTAACTTATCATCAATGGTAACTACCATGTCAACATGCAGCCAATGAGCTCTCAGTATTGCACCTGTTGCAAGATCATTCTACTATATCTGGGGGAAGTATGTGGAAATTCCTTACCGCTATCACTCATTTCTTTTAAAAGGTCAGTCAGTGAACCAACGAATGAAGTCCTAATTGAACTCTTGCCTGTACCTACCTGTCATCAGTTCATCATTGAAAGCAACAGCCTGCTGATGATTCTTGTCATGACTGCTCGGGGGATTTCTGGATATGTTCAGTGAGGACGGGGGAGATGCCTCATTGCTGTATGCTCCTAAAAAACAGACAATAAAATAATTCAATGGTAATAAGTGCATAGTCTTATAGAAAACAGGTTTAATTGTTCTCCCATTTTCTTTCCTC